>VZTB01001850.1:272885-320181 GCA_013397245.1 Thryothorus ludovicianus
GCAAAAACGCCCCCCAAAAGCAACTAAACAAAAAACTGCCACCAACAACAAAAAATCTACTTAGGCACCCTGGGACAAACTGGCAAGGATGAATTAAAATTTCATAATAGCAGCTACTTCCTGCTAGCTGGGCTAGGAGAGTCACAAGGAGAGGTTGGGAGGATCAGACACCCCAGCCTAATCACAGTGGCACCACATCATGTTCCTCTGCCTTATTGTTCAGCTGCCCACATGCAGGTGTATTCTGTATAGAAGCAGAGTCCAATTCTCACCTTCAATTTTATCAATAAAATCTTCCAAATGGGACGTACACCTAGATAGAATGGGACTGGTTTAACTAAAATGCTGTATTTATGCTGTATTTTTAGGAGACCTGCCTTGTGGGGAGAAAAAGTCACTGTTAGGGTCCTAGAGGTCAGTGGGATGTCTGAAGGATTAAATGGGTGGATCCTATTGGGGTTCTTGTACTATTCATCTGCAGCTGGCCACATACACTGCATGCCCATCTCCACTGCTCACATCCATAAGCAATTCCTTACAGGATTTCAGTTCTTGCTCCATAAAACAGGGTGAAATTACATTTTTCCCCCAATCTTATTTTCCTGCTTACAGTTACAGGCAAGACTATCTCTTTACATGCTCATAAACACAGCCTGGCAAACTCCACTTTTGATTTTAACTAAGAACTCCAGGTACAGCATCAAGCAAATAATGCACAAAACTTCGATGTGAAATACAGCTTCATAACTGAAGTGAACATTAGGCTAAGAGCTGTATGAAGCAGGAAAGGTGTTATTGAGACCTCTGAGACGTGCTGCTTGGATTCCTTTATTATTATTGTTTTCTTTTGCCTTTTCTTCATTTTCTTTGTTTGTAGATGAGGGGATGGAGAGGAAAAAAGCCAGCAAGTTCATAAAAGCAATAGAGAAGGGAGTTGAGGCATTTTGTGGAGATCTTTAATGACATTCTGTATAATTTGAAAGTGGGGAGAAAAGGGAAGAGAGAAAAAGGGAATTAGCAAAAAAACTGGCAAAAGAAAAGTGGAATGTGGAGAGAAGCGTGTGGATGAATTTTAATGCAATCAGAAAGCTGTAATAATGGTAATAAAGGAATATATTCAGACGTCAAGAGAGGGAGAAGGGAACAGGACCCGCGACACCAGAATTTAAATTAGACATAGACGTATAATTCTCTTTTCTTCCCCCCCTCCTTTCTTCAAATGAAGAAAATGGAATTTTTAAGCACAGCAAAGGAGGGATTAACAATTGGCAGGTTTTCAGCCCTTTGTCTTTTGGCGAATCCCATTTAATCACCGTCTTTAATATTAAGGAGGCTGTGGCCGTGCGGGGCTGTCTCAGGCTTGGGGGAAAAGGGATGATATACAGAGGAAAAGAGAGATAACACTTAGGTTCAGGCAATTGTGAGGAAGTGTTTCAATTACCTCCACTGAAGTCTTTAAAAACTGAAGTTTAATTTGATCTGAAATGTCGTCCCAGCTCCTGCAAGAGAAAATATGTCATTCCCACCCCCCTTCCTGCCCATGCCCACACTGTTTCAATAGTCCTCAGTGCTCAAGGCTGGAGTGCTACCACAGATTAATGTCTTGGCCTTCTAGGCTTCTGGAAAGGGTTTCAAAGCTTCGACAGGTCACCAGTGAGATGAGTTTAGGAACCGAAACTTATTTTCATGACATACCACTCTTGACACCACTGACCCTGCGGAGTTTGTCAAGAAGCTTCTGAGCTTTGCTCTGAATGGGTGTGAAAACCAAATGGCCCTTCAGGCTCAGCCTCAACCTTGTGTGGCCACAGAGTGAAAAGGGGATGTTACACATAGGAATTAAGATCTGTTAAATTCCCCAGAACCAAAGGCGGTAGGAGTTGTATTCAAATTTGAGCTGCCTCTGAAAGATGAGTGCAAAAGCATAAATCAGTGTTCATTTGAGGTGTCATTTGATTGTACAAGACAGCCTTCCCCTTCATCTCCTTCTTCTGGAAACCCGTCACACTGGGCTGAGATAATATTTGTGGATTCACAGAAGGAAGGAGCCTAAATACTCATGTAAAATCCTGTGAAGTTTAGCCATAACACAGCTGGACACATTTGCTCTTCCATGCTGAGTCTCCTTGGGTGCTTTCTCCCAAGAACGTTTCCAGAGTTGTTCCCAGGAAATGGGAAATGAAAGACCAGCCTGCTTATAGCTAGGGAAAGAGGTCTGATTTTTACCTTTTTTCATGCTTGAAAAGTTGATTTGGATTCAGATATTCTTTCTGTTATGGCAGGATTGTTAAAAGAAAGTGTGTGTATATGGGTTGAGTTATAGGTGCTATAGGTTGAGTCGAGAAAGATCAGATTTTGACTCCCAAGTCTTTTCCTAAAAAGCATTGCCTCAGGAACAATTCTCAAAAATATTCTAGTTGTGTGTTTCAGATAATGACTAAGAAGAATTATGAGCTGTGAGGCGCAGTTCAGAGGCAGATGCTTTATACTTTGCCTGGCACAGAGTTTTAGACTTTTCTCACCAAGATCTTTCCTAAGCAGGGGCTACAAAGAAAATGGATCTTTTCTAGTTGTTTTCCCCGCTCAATATCAAACACCATAAAACCTGTCATTTAAGATCTGCACAGGGAATAGCATCTCTTGGCATTGGACAGTCATGACGGGGCTGCTCAGCAAGTCAGAAATACAGATATTTTTCTTGGGGTTATAATATTCACAGCTGTACAAGAGTCTGCTGTTTGAATCATCTAGGCTGCATCTTCATGGCAGGGTTTGCTTGGCCCATGGCCAAAGTTTTGTCCATATCCTATGTGCACAGAGGAGGCCTGAGTGTGTTTTCCTCTGAACTGTCCAGATGAGGCTCTCGGTTTATGGCTGGTTTTCACTTCATTGCACAGAGAGTGTTGCTACAGCAGCACAGACCAGCCAAACCCAAAGCACACCCACCCTCCTGCTCTGAACAGTGTTCTTCATCTCCTTCCATTTTTCATCATGTCCCTGCACTTTTTCCAACCTGCTTATACACTTGCTCTCCCAGACAATACCTAGATGTGGTTTACAGCTGCTGTACAGCAAGTTCCCTGTACAGCAAGTCTTTTCTCAGGAAGGTAGGACTGTAATATAGACTAGGACACTGAAAGAAGAGAATAGCCCCAGTAATGTTCAATTAAAAAACATAGTCTTAGACATTGGGTTCAGCATCTGGCAACAAGTTAATTTTCTTTCCAGTTTCTCACAGGGCCAACAGCAGCCAACTCCTGTGTTCTCTTGGACATAAGCACCTTGATCACTGTGCCATGGTCTTTAGGGGTCACACTACTGCACGACATGAAAATCTCTCCTGTAATACAACTCCAGGATTCACAGTCACTGTAATTTACAAAATTAGGCTTTTTTTGAGGACTAAACTCTGCCTTGACTTACTCCCACACTCTCACATGCAAAGGATTTGGGAAAGCTCCATTATCTTAAATCAGATAGAAACCATTGTAGGGTTCAGTCACAGATCTAACTCCCAGATTCCCAGGTACATTTCATTATTTCTGCCAGGGCTGCTTGTGCTCCTGGAGTATGGCAAACCTCATAAATGCCCAGTTTTGCCAGCTGCAAACAGGAATTAGTCTTTTTGCAGGTGGGGAAACTGAGGCTGCCTTTTTCAAAGGGTAATTTATGTAACCTGTATTCCCACTGAGGCCATTGTCTTTGGCAGAGATATAAGTATTTAATAACAGTAACTGCATAGTCATCCTCCTCTTTGGTACCAGGAATAACAAATCACTCTAAGAGAAAAGTGGTTTTGCTTTTCCTAGTTCCCAAAGCACGGCTTAAGATGGGGCTCAGGAGTCCCAAAAACCAGTTTGAAATGTGCAAAAAAGAGCTTCAGCCAAGCTCTTCAATATCCTCACGGGTCCACTCTTCTGTAACTGCATCAGGCATGATTTCCACTCTTTCCCAAAGCAAGATCTAGGTTTTATCTATTGAAAAGAGTTCGTGGCATCTTCAAAATAAGCAGAAGGAAGAAGTTCTTAGCTCAGTGCGTGCTTAAGCTGCAGAATGTCTTGCTGCAGGATGTGCTGGATGCTCACAAGCACACATGGGTTCAAAAGTCCATTAAACAATTATATCAAAGAAAGACACTTCAGAAACTACTACATATTAAAAAAAAAAAAAAAGAGAGAAAAAATAAAACTAAAAACAAAACAAAAAAATCCAGAACACTTCAGACTCCAGAATTCCAGAATTCCATGTATTGCAGATCATTGAATTCTAGGAGAATATTAGAATATTTGGGGGAATCAACAAAATTCCCTGTTCTTTTACTCTTCCCCAGACATTCACAACTGACTGTTGCCATAGACAGCAAACAGAGTGAGAAAGACCCTCCCTTCTCTTGTTTCTTCACTCTGTTTACAGGATCCATGTCCAAGTCAAGGCTCAGAGTGCAGCCAAGCAATTAAGTAAGAGAAATCCTTCAAAACAAGTTTTTGACATGCAGCAGTGGAGAGTAACACACCTGTGGGATGAAGCTTCCTTCTTTGCATGGGAGAATTATGCTCCCACACCTGGGCTTATATTCATTTGCGCTTGTCCCCATCACACAGCTGTTCAGATTAGCTGTTATTCTCTCTAGCCCGGGTGTCTCAAAGCCTCTGTCTCCAGCAGTTGGAGACCAGCATCTGTGCAATCATATCTGCTAACGTATGGGATATAAAGGATCTGTTAAGTAAAACCAAACTAGGGAGGGAGAAGGGGGGAGATCAGTGCAAAGAAATCAGCCCTACTAAGAAGTGATTAGGGAATGCCCCACAACACCCAGCTGCAAGGAAGAAGTGAACTCAGCAAACATTTTAAAGCCTGCAGCAGAATTAGTCCCTTGAGAGTGTTGTTTGATATGGGGAGGAGGAGGTAAAAAGGGCCAAATAGTAGCTGCAGGTGGCAAGAGGGTTTGTTTGCTATTGTTTGGAGTTAGGTAGCACTATGTTTCTGTTGTTTGGGCTTTTGAATCTTGTTAGATCTTCCCCCCATCCTAATTTTTGAAACACCTCTATTTTACAAGGTTCATGTATTTTCCAGCAAGGTACCACGGAGAAGATAATTAGCTAATTTACAATTAGCTACAACAGAATTCATAATCACTTCCCCTGTGGAAAGGGTAGTAATCATCATCACGTAGCTGTAGGACTGCTGTGAAAATAGCAATAGGAGTGTGAAACTCAGGCCCTGGGAAATGCCCTGCTTTTAGCCTATTGATCACCTGATTAGCACAGGTTAAGTGGAGTGGTGGGGCAGTCTGGCTCAAGAGAATGACAGATTTGAGCTTGCACATTTGAGTTTAGAGTTCAAACCAAACTTTCATACCATTCAGGGCATCTGCAGCTCACTTTTCTCTCAAGTTTTGTCTTTCTTCTTTGACCTGTGGAGGAGTCCTTGGTCATGACTGTCTGAAAGAAACCCAGGTTTAGAGCTCTTTTTCACCACTGTGGCCTTGGCATGTGCCTGATCTCACTGCTTGGAGCTGAGAGATCTGCTGGATGAAAGGCTGGACACAAGTTAGCAATAGGCTCTTGCAGTCCAGAAACCAGCTTTGTCCTGGACTGCGTCAAGAGGAAGTTTAGGCAGGTGGTTCTGTCTCTCTGTTCTGTTTTTGTGAGGCTGTTTTTGTGCTTTTGAGATGGCTACATCCAGCTCTGGGGTCTCTGCCATAAAAAGGGTATGGACCTGTTGTAGAGTGTCCAGGGGACACAACAGAGATAATTAGGGAGCTGGAGAACGTCTGCTATGAAGGCAGGCTGAGAGAATAAGGGGTGTTCAGCCTGAAGAAGAGAAGGCTTCAGGTAGACCTTATTGAGGTCTTTAAATACTTTAGGGTGCTCATGAGAGGTGGGGACAGACTTCTGAATATAGCCAGTATCAATGGGATAAAGGCTCCTGCTTTTCAAACAAAGGAGAGAGGATTCTTTCTAGATACAAGGAATACTTTTGTCACCAAGAAGTTGGTGAAACACTGCCATAGGCTGCTCAGAGGGTTATTATTCATTCCTGGAAACTTTCAAGATCCTCTTGGACAAGGCTCTGGGCAATCTGCCCTTGTTGAGGATGTCCCTGCTCACTGCCAGGGGCTTGGACCAAATGGCCTTTTAAGGGCCCTCCCAACTCAAACCATTCTGACTCTGTGCATGTGGTGAACACCCTCAGTGCTATCACCTCTTCCTCCTCTACCAAGGATGAATCAGGAGAGGGAGCAAGGACAATCAACTCTGCTTCCTTCATCCTCTCTGGCAAATGTGTCACTTGGTACTACACACTAGTTTTTCTTCTTACCTGCATAAAAAACTTCTCTAGGCTGTGTGTTTGTTGTGTGGTGGTGCCAAGGAGGTAAGCTTAAAAGCCTTTCCAGTGCCAGGACCAAGGCACTGCAGCTGTTCCCCCTCTGTGTGTGCATGTTTGGGAAGGAGGGGAATAGCAGCAGGGACAAATAATTATTAGCTGTATAGATTAGCCTGGGACACAGAGATGGTAAATCTGTCCCTCTTTATTTCCAAGGCCTCAGAAGCCACGTTCTAGATGGAAAAGCTGGTTTGCACTTTCCCAATACAGGGATTCAACCTCTTTGTTTTGCATGAGGAATACAAGAACACAAGTGTATTTATATACTCTTATCTAAATGTACCCCCACGCACACACATACATTAGCGAGAGCTATCTGGATAAACACAATCCTGTGTCATGTCTCCCTGCGAGTGACCCTAATTTTCCCCCAGTCCCTCCACAATTGCTGTGATTCTTGTTCTTGTCCTCTTGCTCCACAGAGGGTCAAACATCCTGCATCTCATTGTCCCTCCTGTCTCTTTAATTAGTGCCCGTCCTCCCCCTTCCCCCCCTTGCTCCAGTGTCCCCCCTTCCCATCTCCTCTCAGCACTTGGTTTGCAGCGCTCTATTATTTCACCTTTCACGTGTGCTGCCTCTTTTGCCCGGGCCCATCTGACACCTCTGCCTTACACTCGTCATGGAAACATAACATTTAAATACAAATAGAACAGGGAATAATTTAACCCCTATTTGCACTGTGGAAGGTGCCAAGGCTGCATATAAACACTGCGGGGAGGTCTATAGATGCTGTATATTTATCTGACAAGTTGCATTTCTTCACCACGGTGCCTTGCAGCCAGCTTTTCCTGACAGGTACAGACCTCCATTCCTGACAGAGAGGTCAAGGAGAGAGAAGCCTGGTTCCACATGGGGTACTGGAAATGTCACCAAAGGGACGTTTCTGGGGACTCTGATTTGCCATTACAGTGGTCTTTCTCTCCCCTCGTGTGCTCCTGTGAGGATCTTGGGGTGCTAGCTTCTGTCACTGTAGTGACTTGTTTATGGGAAATATAGGGCAGACTTGAGAGGAACTTAATTTTCAGTATTATCAGCATTCACAAGCAAAAATCTCCTTGGCTCTCCTGGGTGCCGCCACACACAAAAATATCCACCCATAGTTGGATATTTTCATGGCAAAGCAGGCCTGATGGACTCAGCTTGTAGAAAAAGACTGATAATGGGGTGTAGAAAGAGACAATAATGAGGGAAGACAAAAACATGAGGAGAAGAGGCTCACATCGACACCGTATTCAGTTGCAATGTTGAAGGGCAGTGTCACTGCTCGTAGTGCTGCTGGTTTTAGGGCTGTCACTGCAGCAAGGCTAGTGGGTAGTCCTCAGATGAGAAAGAAACTGAAATTATGTCTTGGGAAAATGTAACGGACAGAAATCTGGACAGGTTGTTTCTCACAAAAGCAAAGGGAAGATGCTCAGATATGAACCCATACTTGATGCACAGCCATGTGTGGCCTTGAAGAGGCCACCTGTAATAGGGTTCTTCCATCACATCTATCCTTAGACATGCTAAGTAAGCCCCCCGTCCTCAATCCCCTCACAGGGGGGAGATGGAGCGTGCTCCTCCAGGTGCTCTTCCTGCTCCTCCAGGGTGCCCATCCCAGGTCAGCAAGACTGTGCGAGGCACAGCCACCTCTCTGTGGCCTCAGACCAGTTTATGTTGGAGCACAAGGTCATGTACACAGCTCGTGCTGGAGACAGCCCAGATCATGGGTTCATGACTGGCCTCTTTTCATCCTTCTTTTCTGCCCTGGACAGTGATATTTCTTGTTCTCCTTGACTGTGTGCTCACTTTGGTCTGGGACCCATGTCTTAGGAAGCCTGGTCTGGGGATTTTTGCCCCACAGTCTCACAGTATGAAATGATTGAGCACTGAGCCTGGCAATGGAGGAGAAAGGGGACTGAGTCTGCCCAGTGCTCAGAAATTTGGGTGTGTATCCCGAGACACATGTAGTTGGAACAATGTCTCACTGAAAAAGGAGGAATCTTGCGGCTCAGGATGGTGATATGGGTGGAGTATTGTTGGTAGAGATGGACCCTACAGTCAGGCAGAGCTTACGGACAGCATTATCTAGGACTGCTCTAGGCTAGTGTAAGGCCTAAAAGTCAGATTTTTTTTAGGATGTAATGCCTTCAAATTTCAGTAGAGAGACTGGAAACATCTGGTGAGAAGCACCAGTGGTGCGCACATGTGCTCTAGACACACCTTGATGATATCATCACGTCCCCTCTTCATTTCATTCTTGCAGACTCATGGCCTTTTTTAGACATATTTACAAATCAGAACTAGTTGTCTTGGTGCATGACATGTCAGTTTTTTGTCTGAGATATGTAAGAACAGTGTATGATGATGCCCAGGATGTAAGAGGCTCATAAAACACCATTAGAGGATAAATTCATTAGACAAGACCTGGAACACGATAGGTCCCTTCTGCTGGATTCTTCTCTCTCTTTTTCTACTCAGAATATGTGAAGAGTGTTGTTAAAACACAGTGTGGAGTTCTCTGAAAGGGCTGGGATGTGAGAGGCAAATGCAGCACTTTGTCATAGAAACTATTTAAAGTAAAGAACTTGTTAAATTGACTAATTTTTAATCAGTCTAGTGTGTGATTGTGTAGAGCTCTGAGATGGCAAATGTAACAAATGGTTCCCCTGACCACACAGGGTGCTGTTTTCCAGGATGGAGACACGATGCTGATTTGGAGATGGGGTTTGAGGTGATGTCCAAGCAGTGGCTGTCCATGGGGATCCCCTTCACACCATCTCCCCTGGACCAGTAGTTCCTGGGGAAGGTGACCTTCCCCTTGGACAGAGCCTGCTCCTGATGGGCAGCTCACCAAAGCACTATATCTTCTGCCAGCCAGTAAAGTCCCAGAGTATTGCAAAGATGAAGGGTGGGGGGAGTGTAAAAATAATAATTTGAGCGGTTCCTAAAACACCTTGTTTTAGCTTTGCATAAACTAGACCAGACAAGGCAGTTTTCAGGCCAGTTCCACACTAGAGAGTTTTGCTGACAGAGGAGGGATGTGATTTTTTTTTTCTTTAAATGATACATTTATATTAGCAAAAAGTCTGCTGAAAACAGTTACACAGCTATAGGAGAGTTCTTGCTGATGCAGCGTATTTGAAACAGGGGAAGCTGTATAAAGTACAATATAACACTCTTCTACAGTGCTGGAAGTATTTAACAGACACAAAGTTTCTAGGCAAAACCTTTTGCCAGTCATGTTCCTAGTTCTTTCCAGCTGATCTGCCCCCTTCCTAAAATATCTTGCAGGAAGCTGGTCCCATTTTCTGGGTAGGTTTTCTTCCAATAGCTGAGAAACCTTTGGACTTTGCACTGGACTAATTTCCTAAGGCTCTATCACGTCCTAGACTGAAAGATCCTCCCCAGACCACACACTGGACTTCAGAAGCTGCTTCTCTAGGGCTTGCACCTCACATCTTGGAGTCTCTTTTGTAGGACACACTGGCTTTTGGGAAAACAAACCTTTCACATGTTCAAATCACCTTTCTGAAAAGTGGGGACAACCTACAGGTTGAGTGGTGCTAGGCCGGGCTTAGTGCACTGCTACAATCTGAACTTTTGTGCCAGCAAAGACCCCAAAACGCCTCTCTGTATAATCCAACATAAAGTAGGAATATTTCTTGCTTTAACAGGTCTATCAGAGGTCTATTTCTATTTTTCTCACCTATCAGAAGTGTACCTGTATCTCCCTAAACCTGTATTTCCTTCAGCAGCCCAGCTGAAGCCAATGTAATTCCTGCTCTTCTGTGGGCAGTACACTTTTTGTTGTCATGGATAACTCAACTGCAGGGTTGAAAGCTTCTAATATCCTCATTCAATAGCCACTGCATGAAAAATTATTCACATCCAAGGCTGTAAAGTAATTTGCCAATGTGCAGGTGCATCTTAAAGAGGGGAATTTTGATCAAACTCTGGTTGAAGCAGAACAGATTGCCTACACCAGTGATTTCTCAGTGAACAAAAGTGACATGAATTGCCCAATTAGTCAGCCAGAAAAGGGTTATTGCAAACCAGTGTTTTGTTCAGCTTTAGGTTAACCTGTACACTTAAAAAAAACAAATTAAATTTAAAAAAATTATTTAGATATTTACATACATTTATTCAAATTAGTTACATCTGCTCTGTAACGTGCTCTGAAAAAACCCTCTTGGTTCACACATTTACATAGTGTTTAATGAATCATAAATAAGACATTTATGAATCATGTGCAAATGGCCTGTTTACATACACAATGTAAACTATGTAAATTTCCTTCTTTTCTGGGTGTAATGGTAGCAGCCTTTGAACAGAAACCTGATTGAGAGGAGTCACTCAGCCCCTCTGAGATCCTTCCGACCATCATTTGTTTTCACCAATATTTTCTGGAGGTGTCTTATGAAGACATCCAAACTTAGTTTAAGTCCAAGTATAAATCACAGAATCATTTAGGTTCAAAGGGATCCTGAAGATCATCTAATTCCAATTCCTGCTCTGGACCCATTGCAACAGTTCTGTATCCATCCTAAGCTGGGCCCCAGCTCTGGAAGCTCCAGCTGGGTCTCAGCAGAGCAGAGCAGAGGGGTAGAATCCCCTCCCTGCCCTGCTGCCCACAGGGCTCTGGATGCAGCCCAGGACACATTTGGCTCTCTGGGCTGGGAGTGCACAGTGCTGGGTCACATTGAGTATCCTTGTTCAAAATACAATTATTACTAGCAGAAAATGTCCTGCTTTGGCATGAAATACCACCTGCCTGAGCTATCCCAGATATTAGCAAACATATAAGCTAACTTTATAGTTAAAAAAACAATTTAAGTTTGAAGAACTTTGGGCTTATTCCAAATGAACTTTATAAATATATTAAAAATCTCATCCAAACTTGTAGATACATGTCTCTGAGTGGGCATGAATGACAAATCTCCAGTTTACAGGCTGTGACTTCCGTTATATCCTGATTTAAAAAAGCTTATGTTAAACATTTTTTTCCTACAGCTCTTTTAGCATTGCGAGGGCTACCAACTTATGTTATTTTTCATTTGGACTTTGTTCCAATATGCTATATTTATCATGTTCCTCTTGGATTGCAGTCTGAGCAATGTTGTCATTTCAGTTACTGCAAACTGCAAAAACTGATCAGAAGAAGCTGATTTGGAAGACTTTGGCTTAGATTTTAAGAGGCAGATAAAGATTTTATGTATGACCAAACCATTTTTGTTTGTTTTTTGGTGGCTTGATTTTTCCAAAGTTTGCTGGATTATTTTCAAGTACTCATGTGAAGTCAGAGGCTGTTAAGGTTTTTTGAGCCAGCCGCCTGAAAAGACTTAGCAGCTTCGGAGATGTGTCACCTTGGTGAAGTCACTGTTTGTGTTGCATGTGATACTGAGCCGTCTTGGCTTTCACATCCCTCCTGAAATATGGTAAGCATCTCTTTATTTTGTTCCAGAAGACAGAAAACTCTTTGTGGGCATGCTCAATAAGCAGCAGTCGGAGGACGATGTGCGCAGGCTATTCGAGGCGTTTGGCAACATCGAGGAGTGCACAATCCTTCGGGGACCCGATGGCAACAGCAAAGGTAAGGGAGGGCTTGTGTTGAGCTAGACCCTGGTCTTCATTTATATATCGTTTTCTGGCGTGATGAAAGTATCATGCTGCCACCAGAAGAGCACCTCTGACTTTAGGAGGGGTCACATTTTTACTCTGCTGGCTGCTCTCTGCTTGTGCATGAGAGGAAAAAGCTGATCACGTTGTAAAACACACGTGTCTGACGGGCTGTGTCTCACCACATGCAAACTGATGCCTCCCCTCTGAACAAGGCCTTTACATTCACTCAAGATGTGCTCTCCTCACCCCATTGAACAGGATGGCTCTTTCTTTAAAAAAAGCCAGAATTGGTACTGTACATCTTGACTCACCAGCTCCATCATCACCTCTTTTATCTCTCATCCACCAACTCCAGGTCTTTCCCTTCTTCATCTGGTCTTCACTGGACTCATACCAGCCAGTGATTGTAGCTGTGAGGGTACAGGTGCCAGGTTAAATATTGCACACATTACACATTTACTGTTTGAAACACTCAAATACCTCATTGCAAAACTAGGTGCCTTTCCTCCTTCTGCCTATTTTTTTTTTACCTGGATAGAACAAAAGACCTTCTGCTACAGGAGGCTACAGATGTGAGAATGAGGCTTCTCTCCTGTGCAGGATGGTCATATTTTCCCCCCATAAGTCTCTAGGCAAAGTAACTTCAGTCTGAATAGGAAGCCCTCTCCTCCTTTCAGTATGATGTGTCCATTAAATATTGATCTGCATATAATATAGGATAAACTCTGTCAGCACGTGCAACACCAGAGAAGAGGCCAGTCCTGCCAACACAGTTCTTATCTCACTGGATATTTTGACAAGCGACAACATCAACCACCACATTTTTGCTACAGGGTGGCAAAAAAGTCCGAATCATAGTGATGCACTGGAGAAATATATTGTTATTCCATAAAATCACTGGCCAAAAAAATACTTTACACCAGCCTCATACTGTTCAATACACATCAGCACAGCTCAACCTTCCTGATACAAATAGCTGAAAAAAAGCTGTGGTCATCTTTTTTTTCAGTTTTGTGGTTACTTTATTTCCACAACACTCAAAGACAGGGGCTAGACCATGGGGAAGTAGTAGGCTAGGATGTCCTAGAGAAGCTCTAACCATCATAAGAGCAGACAGTTAGGCATGTCGTTCACTGAACAAATCAGTAAATTGCGGAAAAGCAAAAAGAAAAATATCTGTCTGCCTCCACCTGGAATGAAATCTAATGACAAAGGAGTTAAAAAGAGTAATAATAAAGGCAATAAAGTCTGAGTTCTGTAAGAAACAAATTCCAGAGGAGATCCAACACACAGACTTGCCTTCATACTTGCTCTCTCTTCTCTTTTTTTTCTTTCTAAAACAATTTCATTATAAGACAGAATCTGAGTGGCAGCTCCATATTGCTAACCAGTTTAATTATTAGTGCTAGCAGGCTGCAGTCTCAGGCTGACGTTTCACTGAGCTGCTCAGGATCAATACTGAGCCTTGACAGAGTTAATATTACCAGCTTCCATTTGCTGGTGCTATTTACTGAGAATGTGAAGCTCCTAATTTACACACACACGGTTTTGTGCATGCACACATGCACACAGAGCACTCAATCCAATGGAAAACTTAAGGCTAGTGCCCTTATCTTAGGAGACAGTCAGGCAAGCCACTACTCCCACAAAGTTATTCCCAGTCTGTAATGTTTTCCATCTGCTAGAAACCAATATGTGACACACATTGCTTGTGAGCTACTTATTTTGGGTAAAATCCATAAGGCTGAAATTCTACGTAAATTGAGATTTAAGCAGATTTTCTGAATTCCAGATAGCAGTCAGATCCCATGCACTTAAATCCTACCCAGCCCCCCAGGTATCCCTGTGGTGAGCCTCTACACCCTTCAGGTAGCTCAGTGCAAGCACTGCTCTCAGAAGCTGGGTTGCAGCTCCTCAGTTTAATCCCATCACTGTCCAGGCATGGCCAAAAATCTGCCTAAATCTTTCCTGAAGCCTTGGGTGCTCTCCTGAGCCATGTGGCATGGCCTTAGGGGTCTGCAGAAATACCTCCTGCATGAGTCACAGTGCTAGGAACAGTGGCTGGAGCAGGTGACCGAGTGGCAGAAGAGCTGGGATTGAGGAGTTTCTCACCCTGGGGCGGAATGCAGCACTTGTCTTTCCTGGGACAGTGATTCTGCATTACTCCAGGTAAAGTTCACCAGGATTCAGGCAGGAGTGTAGGAGTTCTTAGCTGAGAGACCTGAAGTGGATTAAGAAGAACCCACAGAGTCTTCATAGCTACTGCTCTCTGTGCAGCTATACTTTTTCCCTTCTTATTTTTTTCCCATTCAGCAGTCTGCCTCAATAACTCAGAAAGTAAAAATTTCCAACAGCACCCTTCACAAGAAGAGCCTTACCACCCTGTGCAATTACAATCCTAGGGCCTGATTCTGCAGTCTCCTCCAAACTGACAAAACAGCCAGGGCAGCCCTTCCAGCTATAGTCTGGAAGCAAAGGAACAAGAAAACCTTAAGCACATGTATCACCCTGTTCTGCAGAGGTTATATCTCTGTGTGTGTCAAAATCCCTTCACACTCCAGAGTTGCTGCTGTCAAAAGGACACCGTTGTTCTGAGAAGAGTGACATGGCTCACATCCTCAGCTCACACCAGCTCCTGGAGGCAGTTCTGGTGACAATAGGAAGGAAGATTATGTGCACTTTTGATATTGTCTACAGAAGCCATTCGACTGAATGTACAAGCAAAAAGGACAAAATCTTGGGATCTCTGTTTGCCATTTACACCTGTAAAAGAAGAGTTTTCACTCATCCTGCTACCTCAAAACCTACTGGAAGCAGTTAACAGAAAGCAGTAGGAGGGATGCCATTAGAATCCTGGGCATTAAACAAGATAAATGCCTGCTACTCCCTTTATTCCCACCTTTATCCAGCTCCACTGATCTATCAGGACCCTCAGCACAGGGGTGAATTTCACCTGACAAAAGTGAAGCCTGCAACATGACAGCAGCACCACAGCCAAGAATCCTGTTCTAAATGAAACTAGTGACTGGAACAGGAAAGCTTTTGTATATTTGCTAATCAGCATCTTCCTTTTAGAGGCAGAAAGTACAAAAGAATCTCTGCAAATAATTAAACACCCTAATTCTGGATTATCTCTGATTAATGAAGAGGAAGACGCAGTATCTCAGGAGCCCGGGAATGCTGGGCTGGGATTATGTCATAATTGATCCCTATTGTTTCCAGCTGAAGTTTATCTATCTCATTTTCTCATGATTGTCTCCTCTCAGCTCCTTATAAATTAGATCCAACTATTAGCAATAATCATTAGGCCTTTCCTAAAATACAGCCTGAGCACAGTGCTGAGAGGGTGATGCAAAGTGAACAGCCCACATAGCGAACTGTAAGATATTTTATATGTATATATTATTTTTAGAAGGGGCTATCACTGCTTTCTTCAATCTCAGTTCTATCAGCCTGCTGTGATGATTTTAGGGACCTTTGATGTTCATTCTTCTACTTTTCAAGTAGTATTGCTTCACTTTTCACCCTGCACTGTAGGGATCCAAAAGGGTGTGAAGACCTGAAGATGCTGCAAAGGGGCTGAAGGAGAGCCATCCCACTGTCAGGACTGGTATCCCATGCCCTGCAGTCTGCACGCCTTCAGGAAAACTGAGAGGGCTTTGCAAATTGATTAAAAGCTCAAAAGTTGTTGGTAGTAATAGAAGGAGATAGAAGCCAAAAACTTCTCAGATCTCTCCCAGTCTGTTCCAAAAACAGCCTTAGCATATGGAAATTACTCTTCCCATCTCTGAGTCAGTTTGCTTGTAGCTGGGAGTGTTGGCAATACTTTCCCCCACCCTAGAAGTGCATGTAACCCTTTGAAGTGTTGATCATTTTTGCACTCCAGCACATATCCGTAAATGCACCTTTCTGCCCTAAAACCTTATGTAAGAGTTCGGTGTGAGACACCCCACACAGCAACATAGGCCAGAGAAACACTGCCCACATTTCTCTAATGTCCAGAAGAGAACACCTACACAAGCACTGACTTTGCAGCTATGAAAAAGATTCAAGTTTTAGTGGTGGCAGGATGGTAATCAACACATGGGTACCTCTCCCACCCCTGCTACTTCACCAGAAGGTGCCTCCTGCTTTGCCAGACCTAAGTGGCTTGGAGCCAAGACAAGCTCTGGGCAGTCTGTCACAGAGCTCTACCAAGCAGTGATATGATAAGGTACCTTGTGGGTTTGGAATAACTTGAATGCCTTCTGTACATTTGTCCTGTTGTTGCTTGAACCAAGTATGTGCAGCTTTCCAATAACTTGCACATGCTTCCATATTGTTTCTCACAGCCACAGAGGGAGAAACATTCAGTATTAAGTCTAATAGAAATAAAATAAACACCCAATAAATTGTAGAACTGTGCAAGATTCTGCCATGGAAGACTGTGGAGGTCAAAGCATGACTAGATTCAAGATGCACTTGCTAAGTTTGTGTCTGTCAGTACTTATTACAAGCAATGTGGGAATTCTGGAAGCAGCTTAGCCTTAAGAGGTCCTCAGGCTGCTGATGTCTGGACTCTGGAAAAGGACCAGGACACTGTTTTTTTTGTTATACTTTCTTCACAGCTGTATTACTGGTCAGTTCTGAGGATACTTAGAATGAATATACTTAGCCAGATGGAATTTCATGGTATCCATGCAAACGTTCTTACGCTTCTCTTTTTCCTCTTTCAGGGTGTGCATTTGTGAAATACTCTTCACATGCAGAGGCCCAAGCTGCCATCAATGCCTTGCATGGCAGCCAGACAATGCCGGTGAGTAGCTCTGTAACACAAGCAAGTGACAATTGGGCCAGCCCTGGCTGCCCTGTGATCGAGGAAGAGAAATTATTTATCAGTGCTCTACAACTCATCATCCAGGAAGGCCCAGGGCCTTAGGTGTGCTTAACTCATCAGAGGGAAGGCTGGGATGTCACTCATTCCTCACAGGCACAGAACCCCAGTGGGTGCTGTGTTCTGTACCAGCTTTGATGACATGAAAAAAAGACATGATTCACACAGGCCAAAGACTTTGGGTCAGACTCACTTGAAAACTTTCAAGCTTCAGAGGGATGAATCAAGTAAAAACTGGTGTCTAAGGGTTTCTTCATTTTCCCTCCTCAGATAGTCCCTGTCTCTAGGCAGAGGATAAAGATCTTTGTGCCTGCACTCAGAAGAGAGAAGCATGCTCACATCATGGTAGTAGGAGCTAAAGACAACCCACAATAGTGATGGGCGCCTTTCACTGTTACCACAAAAGTACCAACTTAGGCATAAGTCTGTTCCTCTACACATTCTCTTTGAAAGTGGGTAAAACCAATTTCTGGATCTTCCAGGAAATATCTGAGGGATCAGTCCATGTGCATAAATTCCAGGTCATGTAGAGTTTCAAGACTGATTGCTCAATAAAAGAGAAATGGGGTTGTATTTCCTATGCAAATAGATGTTGTACACCATCATAAGACAGAGAAGAATGTAAGGCATTCCACTGTCAGCAGAAGGAGAAAATCTGGTACAACTTGTTTTGGTATATTATAATAGTGTATTATTTTTATTACTAATTATTCACAGTGTAAATCATGGAAGGCTAAGAAGCATGCTGACAACTTGGAAAGGATACAAGAAAGCTCAATTAAAAATATTTGAGAGTGTAAAATCTCCTTTTCAGTAAGAGACTCTAATGTAAATTCATGAATTTATCCAAATAAGTTTAAAGTGGGCCCGACAGATTTTCTCTAGATCTTTGCAGGGATTAAAATGGAAAAATCTTTACAAGCAAAAAGGTTTCTAAAACTAGCAAACTATCAAGATCTCATTTTTTGGAACCCCATCTTAAACAAATCAGTTTAAAAATGGTACGTGTTTACCAGAAATGCTACCAAAAACAGTCTCCTCAAAATGGGGTCTCCATTTCTTGAAGTACTTAAATACTTTTAAGAGTCTCTTCCTAAAAGGCTCCTTCTAACAAAACCAGATGTTGGGCTAGATGCTGACATCCCATACTGATATATTGTGTACATATTTCGTGGAACAGGTTAAAGAGTTACTTTTAGTGACTTTCTTTCAAACTTTGACTCAAAGTGATAGTGTCTATAAGATGACACCAGGAATTTAAATTCAGTAGAGTGTGGTACCACAAAAAGATTTAGTAAAAAGTCAGTCCTCATCCCAAAAAATGTGCAAATTCCTGTGATAAAGGTGAGAGGAAGACAGGACAAAACAGACAAAACACAAGGAGAGTTAAAAATTTTATCTAGATCTAGTATATCCAAAATATCATTATTCCTCCTCATTCCTTTCCCTTCCTATTTTCAGAACACTTTGGATAACAAAAACATGCTCAACTCACAACCACCTGGAAACAACTTATGACTCCATCCTTGTGGTATCACCTGAGCTTGGAATATACAAAACACCTGAGAATTTGGCCACATCATGGGTCAATTTTATGGGACCATTTGTCCTCCTGATTTGTCTGACTCAAACACCTATTGTAGAAATATTTTTTAATAACTGAACCTGGGCATCTGAAAAAGCAACACAATTTATCCTTTACTAGATGCCCATCCCATACTCAGAATCAAGTTTCCATGGCTTCACAAATTTACATGAATTGGCTGAACCTCACAGTACATACTGATAGTTCACAAAAAAAGCAAGGAGAAAATTAACTTCCTCCTCTTCATTATAAGCTAAGTTACATGGCATTGCCTTGTATCTCCCATGAGCTAGCTACAAGCAGGCACAACACTGTGACCACGTCTTTGCAGACCCATGGGGACCTGCAGAGTGACCAACAATTAGTGAAGACATGGAGCACAACAGGTTTTTCCCACAATGGCTCAAAATTTCTAAGGCTCTTCGAACGACATAGGCCAAATCCTGCCAGGATCTCTGTGCCCATTCTTGTTTTCATGGTACTTCGGGGTGAGCAGCCTTATTCAGGGCTTATTTGGACGTTCACAGGGAAATGCAGCCACCTCGTGGTGAGATGCCGGCGCAGCCCGTCGTGCCTGGGAAGGAGGGGGGCATTTCTGCCATCTTCCTGCAGCCCCCTTCCATTCCTCTCGCCACGAGGACTGGCCTTGCTTGCCCGGTTGCGATGCCAACTCAACGTTGCTCCTGTGGTTCAGCCAATTTCGGCGTCTCTTGGTTTGTCCTCGTGTACCACCAGCAGGGCATCCATCATCATTCTTGTCAGGTCTCGAGCCGTTCGTTCCTGCAGCAGACTCCTGTTTCTCCACAGCTGTCAGGATTATTGCTCTACTGTGACTTCCTGTTCACACAACATATGTTGCTTAATAGTTTCGAAAAGCGACTTTCTTTTATGAAAGTTCCTTTCTTTCTCTTCTTTTTTTTTTTTTAATTAACCTTACCTTGGACAAGTGCCTGACCATCAGCCATTACAAGCCCATTTCTCTATGCAAGGCACTTCTTTCTCCTAAGGGTCCACCAAGTCTAAATCTTTCCAATTTTTACACAATCAATTTCCTTTAGAAATAAGCTACCTAAAGTCCCCTACTTTGGAGCAGCCACAAAGTTCCTCCTATACATATCCATCAATAGAGCTTCCTGTTTGTCTTTTTAGATCATATTTTCTATCATCTCATCAACTTTATGAGTGTTTCTCTGTATCATCCTTTACAAGAGATCATAATCTTCATGTAGTTTTGCTTGTATTTACAATATATTTGCAGCAATTATATGTCCTGTACTTTTAGCTTTGATTACTCCATCCCCTCCTGTCTCTGTTTCCCATCCATATGGGAACATAAACTGGTCTCTTCCTATCATTCTCTTCTCCTCATCATCCAAGCCTTGTCCCTAACAGCCTTTTCTACCAACACAAATTTAGCTGCTATTGCTGTAGTGACAGCTTGCAGATCTAATTTCTCTGCTTCAGGACTGACTCCTGTCCAACCCAAAAGCTTGGTCAATCTTTCCAGCATCTCCTGGTGGATGTTTAGCTGTCAGAACAAGCTCAATATGTATAAAACTGAGCTCTTGAACTTTTCCACACAAAACCTGTCTTTTCTATCTTCCACCTCCATTCTCAATCACTGTGGACAACATTATCATTCTACCTGTCAGTCATGCTCCTTTTTCAGCTTGGTTTTCTCCTTCTCCCCGTGTCTTCATATCTGGGCAACAGCCAAATGATGAAGAGTCATTTTGCAGAACATACCTTACAAATCTGAGATGTGGGCTTGTCCATCCACCCACACAGAATAAACTCTTCCCAAAACTTAATTGAACTATCATAGAATGGTTTGGATGGAAAGGGACATTAAAGATCATCTACATATCCATTAGCAGGAGTAAAGACACTTTCAACTGGACCAGGTTGTCCAAGGCTTTATCCAAGGAGGCCTTTGGTGACTGCCAGGGATGGATCTCCACTGCCTCATCACCCTCATGATCCACCCTTCTGGAGGCTGACCTGGAGTAGAGACTAGACAGAGAAAGAGGATAAAGTAGGTATTTATTAAAAGGCCTCAAAGAGTACACTTGGGCAGTGCTAGAGCCCACCTGGGCAACACCTAACATGCACCCTAAAATGGTCACAAAATGGATGACCAGTCACGAGGTCTTACTTAAAAGTTCTGGTCCATTAGCATATTGGAGTTAATTGTTCAACCATAGCTTCAGGTTATGAGGCTCCATCCTCCTTGTTTTTTCTTCTTGCTTCATTATTGTTTTTGTTCTTGGAACTGAAATTTGTTCTTAGTATCAAACTATAGAAGGATTGTTTTGTGAAGAGAGCTTAGTAGCACTTAATATGAAACCTAAAACTACCCACCAAAAGAGCACAGAATATAAAAAATATAAAAACCAAAACTTAAGG
Organism: Thryothorus ludovicianus; assembly: GCA_013397245.1. Taxonomy (NCBI): domain Eukaryota; kingdom Metazoa; phylum Chordata; class Aves; order Passeriformes; family Certhiidae; genus Thryothorus; species Thryothorus ludovicianus. Next base: position 293,738 of record VZTB01001850.1, read on the forward strand.
CATCACTCAGAGTAACAAATTCCTTCCTAAGCTGACCTAAGCCTGCCCTCTTTCAGTCTGAAGCCATTTCCCTCTGTCCTGTCACTCCAGACCCTTGCCAAAAGCCTCTTCTCAGCTCCCTTGAAGGCCTTTAGGCATAGAAGATGCTTTTATGTCTCCCTAGAGCCTTCTCTTCTCCACCCTGAACAACACCAACTGTCTCAGCCTGTCTTCACAGGAGAGGTGTCCCAGCCCTCTGAGCATCTTTGTGGTTTCCTCTGGGCTCAATCCAATAGGTCTATGTCCTTATTTTTGGGAGCTGGATGCACCACTGCAGGAGGGATCTCAAGAGAGTGGAGTAGAGGGGCAGAATCACTCACCTTTAAGTCATAGCAACTACTATCCTACCCAGAAGCTACACAGGGTTAAAAAATAGAGTATTTTTGCACCCTTTTCACCATCTCACCCACTGTGGCAACTCAGAATTTCTTTGGTTATGAATTCATTCCTGGAAGGGGTAGAAGAGTACCGTTACTGTGTACATTTCTTGCACAGGAGTGAAAAGAATTGAAGAGTGTGCTTGACTTCCATTTAACAGTCTGAAAGTTTGTGACCTATTCTAAATATCTTATGGGATTCTTGCAGAAAGGAGAGGGACATATTTCCAGAGATTTGTGCATGCTTCACTTTTTGTGCTAGGATGGACAATATCAGCTTCTGGGCATGCCTGTCCCATTGTAATGGATAACTCAAAAACAGACTTAGAGTGAATACCTGAGGTAGGACTCATCTAACCTAATTTGAGATATCCAGAAGTTAAGAAACTCATGTCTGAGGTTGTCATCTAAGTTTGTTATCTAAGTTTCTCTTATAATCAATAGAGGGAAATAGATACCTCTCAAGAAATTTTATTTTACAGAAATAGATTTTGAAACCTGTCATATTAATAGGCAAGCCCAAATAGAACTGTGCTTTTTTAGCTAATTTTAGGCATCAATTTGCTATGGTCCTCTAGCTCTAAAATAGTGGTTCTTCATTCAAAGTGCAACTTAGAATGAAAAAAAGACCAATACTGCTTAAAATCTAAAGATAAAGCCAGTGCAGCTTAAAGTGAACACTTCATGTCCAGTACAGGGAGACCTGAAATCTGGCCTGGATGTTTGCTGCCCAGATAAAGCAATTTTGGATTCAGAAACCAAGCATCCTGTAGCGGAGTCCCTTGACTCCTGTTCCATTAGATGTGCTGTGAACCTGCTTAACACACTAATTGTCAGCGCTATGTTCATTCCATATCTTTCTTTAATTAATTATGTTTAAAGCCATCAAGACCTCCAGGTTTCTGTGAGGTGGCTTCTCCTACCACAATGCCCAAATCCTCTGTTTTGCTAGAGAAGCCTGCAGCAGCTTGATCAAAGCACTGCATTTCCTCTGCATCCAGGCAATAGCCTCCCAAGTCTATCTACAGCTGGCTGAACATTTTCCATAAAAATTACTTTTCAGATGGAATCCTTGGTTTTGTGAAAAGGGAAAATGTGAGACTTGGATACAAACGCTGAACAGACATCTGCCTTTCAGAGAAAGATTGAGTTTAGTTGAACTTTGAAAAAACAGTAGCATTGCAATGCACAACTTCGTTAACTTGGGAGCTTTCATTCAAATATTTTTCCATGCAGATTTTATCAGCACAAATGACAAAACAAAATTCAAATCTCTGTCCAGGAATCACCTATATCAGATTATGCAATTATTGCTCAGTATTGTTAGATGACATAGGGATTAGATCTCCAATTGTTGTACTTTACACTTTTCATTAAGCAAGAAAATATGAATGGCCTAACACCTTGCATGAGGTTGATTTTGAGCTTCTGTCCATTGTGTTCTTTGGAAGTCCACCCATAGTACTAAAATTCTCAGCCATGCATGGATAACAGCCTAGTGAAAGAATTGTGTTCTTTCCTTAGGCAATGTACTATCTATCCCCTCATACCATAAGAGATTTTTTCCTATTATGTAAGCTAAAGGAATTTGTCACCTATTTAGCTTATCAGGTAGAGCGACTTAAATAGGAGATTATCAAAAACTGCCCCAGGAATCATAGAATCACAGAATGGTTTGGGTTGGAACGGACACTAAAAATCATCCGGTTCCAACACCCTGACGTGGACAGGGATGTTAGGCACTAAACCAGGACTCACAAGTGTCTTTGTCCTGTGAAGTGGCCTCTTTCAAGCTAATAGCAAACGGGGCACTGGTTCTCATCTTCCTGGCTTTGGATGCTCAGGCACTCCACCAAGGAAACCCCCCCCCAGCTCCCACTAATGACTGCTGCTGTTATTGCTGAGCATTCCCGCGGTGCAGCTACGACTTTGCAAAGCTCTGTGGAGCTGCCTTCAGACACAGCCCCACTGTGGAAAGCGGCTGAGCAGCTGCGCTGGCCCCCCACTAACACAGCAGAGGAGTATTTAGGTGAATTAGGGGTGGAGGGGAAAGCAGGGCAGCGTCTGCAGAAGTGTCTCTGAGCAGGTGGAGAAAAGAAGGGAAATGGGCCTTTGTGGGCACGATGAAGCTGCAGCCCGGGTGCTGCACTCGCAGAGTGGTGGGGAAGCTGATTTTGCAGGAGCAGGCTGCACCAAAGCACTGAGTCGGCAGGAACTCCCTGGGAGGAGCACTCTGGTGGCTCCGGTGAGTGGGGGGCCATAATGCCGTAGATCAGCTGAGGTATTTTTAACAATTATTTTGATATAAACAGCTCTGAACTTGAGGAGCTCCATGTAAATGGGAAGCAGTGGGGCTTGTAATTAGATTTGTGTACACTTTCATAAATTGCTGGAAAACATCAAAGCCGTGATAGAAGGCTGTGGTGCACTTTATTTCCTTCTTCTGTTCTTCTGTTAATTGAATGGTTGATGTGTGGATAGGAAGCGTTGGCTTTGCAGAGTACTATTTACAGACCCGCTGACAGCTGCACTGTGAAAATTAACAGGAACAGAGCAGCCTCTGTCACAGCTCTTCCCATGAGGGACTTGCTTCAAATTAGATCATTTCTTTCATAGGAGAAACTTTCCTCATCGCTCCTCCCTTCTTTGCAAATATGCACTCACATCCAGCTGCACAGTCCCCTTCTCCCCTCAGGCTCATGGCAGCCTTCAGTGCTCAGAAGGGTTTGTCATTCCCACAAAGTTGGGGTAGTTAGGCTGCTGTTTAAAACCTGTAATGAATTCAATTTCCAGCAAGACACATTCTACAGGAAGTCATCCAAATCTGTGAGCCGGGTGTGTGGAGCCACAGCTTCAGGTTTGCAGATTTCACATTAACTAGAACATTCTTTTCATCCTCCCAGAAATTCTAGTAGGCTTCCTCTCAGACTACTGCTGTTGGAAATGTGGTTACTGTTATTCCTAGAAAAAATTGCTGCGTGCTAAACACCATGAAAACCTCTGACAGGACAGTTCCTTCACTCAGCAGTTTTCTAAGGGCCAGGGTTAACCTGGCTGGATGAATTACTTCAAAGTGTCAGTCAAAGTATAAAACTTCAAGGTCATCTACACTTTTGTTATAGTTGATGGAGAGAGTCTAGGACCTGAGGAGAGACTGTCTTGAGCAGCTGAGAGTTTAGAATTGATGCCCAAAATGCTTGCAATTAGATCATCTGAATGTCTCTTTAATAGACAAGACAAAAGAGAGAAACAAAAGAAACAATAATACTATGTATGGGAGTGAACCAGATTTTTACATAATTAATCTATATGTTTTCCCTTTCTTAGCCAAGTGACAGCAGTTCTTGTTCCTGGCTTCAGTAGAAAGTTAATAACCAGTGAAAATCTAAATCTTAATATTTATTGATATCTAGGAAATATAGAATTAAGAATATCAAACTTGAAGCCTTCAGTTCACCCCCTCACTTCCCAAAAGTGTCTTCAAAACATCCCAGTAACATAAACAGAACCATAGCCAAACCCATAGTATAATTGGATAACAATTAAACAGACCACGATTCAGAGTATTAATTAACCAACAAAATTTAATCTCATTGAGATTCCAGCATGGGCTCAAGTTCTCAATTAATAAAAGCTACATTGTGAGAATTGGTAGAGACAGAGTCATTGAGCCCCTCAGGCTGTCAGGGTAAATAGAATGACAGTGTCACAGAATCATCAAAGTTGGAAGAGATTTTTAAGTCAAACTATCAACCCAGCACCACCTTTGTAACTCCTAAACCACATCACCCAGATCCAGTTGCCTCTTAAACACCTCCAGGGATGGTGACTCCACCAGGGCAACCTATTCCAATGCCTGACAACCCTAACAGTGATTCTTTCCTAATATCTAAGGCCATTTCCTCTGATCTTCCACTGCAGGCATAGTAGGAAAGACCAGTCCCCACCTCTCTAAAACCTCCTTTCAGGTAGACGTAGAGAGCCATAAATTCTTCTCTTAAGCCTCCCCTTCTTGAAACTAAAATAGGAAATGGAAAATCCATTAGACTTTTCTTTTACATGATCACAGCAACATAAAGAGGAGACTTTCAGAGGCAATCCAGGCTGAAAGTTGATGAAACTCCAGCATCTAAGTGTCCTTCAGGACTATACCTGGATTTGGCTGAAAGTTAGTTGCCCACAGTCACAAAGTCTAGGGCAGGGTGAGGTACCATCACTGCCAGTCCACCTGCCCAAACTGATGCAGAACACTGAGGCCTGGTTTTACATGATTGATGTAGAGGAGCTGATGGGTGAAAATGGAGATGTTGACTCTCACCCTTTCTTTTTTCTCTTGATCTTGAACTATCTAAAGAACCACACATTCCTTGCAATGTCTTTGTGGAACACAGAAGCTGTCTTGTATAACTCAGGGCAAAGCACAATGCATCTGCTCCTTCTATTACAAATTAGTAATACCTTAGTAACCCATTAATAAGTCACCAGCAGCAGGCTTGGCCCTCTTTCCAGTAACGTGTGATTTTTTTAAATAGGCTGCTTAAACATCATTTATAAAGGTGTGTGTTGTCCTTTAGAATGAAAAAAGCAGCGGACATGTAATGCCTACATGTTAGTTTGTAGCAATTCCTATCTCCAAAGCCCAGTGACTCTTAATATCTCATCTTTGCTTTACATTGAGCAGTGGGCTCTGGATGGAAGGGAAGAAAAGCTCATAGACCCCATCCCACCACCTCCATCAAAACTGCTGATTCTACAAGCTTTGGGAGAGCAGTTTCCCAATGTTGCCATAATTTCCCTTAATTCTTCCTATAAAAAGTAAAATTATAAGCCTGTATTCCCTGCCTCTCCCACAGTTTCATAAATTAAGTAATTAATCATGTTTCTAGGTCCCAGAGCAGAGATCCAGACAGCCTGTCTGCCTGACACGGGGTGTGAATCATGCTGGCACCAAAGATGGCCTTCACTTCTCTGGTTACCTCTCCAAAACCACACAGTTATTCAGTAGAACACTGAAGTGACTTTTGGGACATGACAGACATCATTGGACATCTTCCATGGGCTTCTCTTCTCCCTCTTACTTACAGCTTTCACTGCCTCCAAACAGAAATGCATGCACTCACTGCTTTTGAGCCACATTACCTCATTCTGGGAAAAAAAAAATTAATTGGCACCCTCCCATCCCTTCATAGGTCCAAGGAGAGCTGTGCTTTAAATAAGCAGCTATGTAGGTGGCCATGGGAAAGCAGGAACAGGATCATGCTATTGCTGAGAGCTGCCCTGGTCCTGGTGATAACAGCAGCCCCTGCAATCCTTGCTCCACTCAACTCTTGACTAATCTGTGTGAGATTAGGACTTGAGGGGCTAAAATATCTGACAAGGAAAGATCTCCCTGGGATATCAGAGCCATTGTTAAGCCTCCAGCCTGGGAGATATGAAACAGTCCCTGCCTGCCAAGGGAGTTCCTGGCCTACTGGAGATAGCTCCACTAGGCATCACCACCTTCCTCTAATAAGGATTAAAGATGTCACCCTTGTCTTTACTTCTTCTGCTTGCTTTGGGGGCATTTCTTTTTTCCTCCTTTTCTCTTCTGGTATCTTTTGATCTAAGCGTCATTTATATCAGTGGGAACTTCCTACATAGTTAAGTAGGCTCTGGATCAGCATTAAATCACTCTGGATGCTTCTCATTTTTTCCCTTTAATTCAGTCCTTCCCAGCCTTGTTCAGATGTGTGGTCAAGACTGATAACACATATTCTTGTGAGAAAAACAGAAAGATCTCAGTAACTGGTAGAATCTTATTCTTATCCAAAACACAGCATTAGTGATGCAGTAGCTGTTATCCAAATTGGTTTTACAAAGTTCACAATTAGTTTTTAGAGACGTCCTCAAAGAGTCAAAACAAAGAATCAAAACAATGACTCTCAGTTGAAGCTCACACAAATCCATGAATGTGAAGCATCCTATCAGGCACCAATGTCTTTGCCTCAGATGTCCACTGGCAAGTGAAATCACATAGAAGAGCATGCTTGACTTCCCATTCCAAAGGTTTGTCTGGTAGGTGTTCACAGGAATAGTGGCATGTTTCAGTCTTAGCAGAGTGGAATGCAGCAAGGGCAGATCCTTCAACATAAACCAACTTCTTATTTCATCAAAACCTAGGAGAGCTCCACTAAATTTACACCATTTCATAGCTTCAGCTGACCATCTGTTTCTCTGTATTAAAGGCATGGGTGACACCCAAAGCAGAATATTTTCTCAATGAACCTGGAATCATAGAAACATGTAGGTTAGAAGCAACCTTTAAAGCTCATCTGGTCTAGCCCATAGCTGGACAGTGCTTGGAGATCTTCAGTTTAAATACGCTGCAAAAATTCTAATCTTCTATTATCTCAGTTGGTCAACATGGTTTACACCATGAGAGCCTGGAGTCTTGCAGCATGACAAGGATCTGGGTGGAGCAGTCATGTGCAGGCTGTTGGCACTGCAGTGCCATGGAAATGTTCTTTTATGTCATATGAACAGCTGAAATGTATCTGTCCAGCTTACCACCCTTCTTAAACATCTTTTTATTTTTTCCCCAAGTCATCATGTCCTCATCCTGAGCTGCCAACGAGGTGTGGAGCTCTTGTGAGCAGAGTCCTGAAGCATCAGGATCTTCATACCTGATTGAGATGTTACTTTGCTTTGACAATAGTCAATTTACTTTATGACTCTGGAATAATTCCTCTTGTCTTGTTTTCATCCTTGCTTGTTTAACTGAAGGGAAAGATCATTCATAGGGCTCTATATAGCAGCTACCAAATGTGTTCTTAATAGTAATAATAACTTATAAAAAATATTACACCTTTTATTTCTTTTTTTCTGTAGGGGTATTTTATGGGAAAGAATATTTTTAGTTAATATGGGACTAAACATACCTAATCTTTCAAATCATGTTGCTCTTATTGGAAAGGGGAAGTATACAACATTTTCTTTTGGATTCTGGATTTTATGTTTTTCTTCAAATAGACAAAAAAAAATTATTTACTGTTTTCACAGTCCTAAATATCAGGAAAGAATTTCTAGTCTTTTGGTGTAACAATACCTCCCACTTCATAATGCATTAAGGAAGGTGAATGATTTTGTGAGGACTTTTATCATTCATAGACTGAACTGAAAAATAGCAGAAGTGCTTGAAAGACTCTGCTTTTAAGTTTAAGTTTTTCAGCTATCTGGCTTTGATTCGAGAGGCATACTAACACCTGGGTTATATATTGAGTTCTTCCTAATTAGAATTGGGTACAGTGACACCAGGACTCAATGATTCTGTTGCCCTGTGGAAAGCAATAACTTTAGCTCTGAGAGACACCTGGTAAGTAGTGTATGGGCAAATAAAACCTAAATCAAGCTTCCACTCCAAATAAATTAACAGCTCCAGAGACCTGTGAAGGGAAGTACCTGCAGCAACTCTCTGTGCTTAGACATTGCATGAAGAATCTCTTGCACTGAGGGAGCAGCATTATCAAAGGGTCCATCACTACAGTCCTGGATGAATGCCTCCTTTCCCCTCTCCATCTCTGTCACTCTCAAGAGCATCTAAACCAGCTCTCAGGACTGTACAGGGGAAATAGCTCCTAGTGACTGCTGTCCTACTCATCTTTCAGATGAGACACGAAATTGAAGCCCTGAGTGCAGAAAAATAACATATTTCACAAAATGGGAGGGATGTTAGTCCTGGCCTTTTGGTCACCTTCCAGCCTGGGTAATTACATTTCTGCCTAGCTGAAATTCCCACTGCTCTACAGTTTAATTGGACACTAGTTTCCTTTTTGCTTGCCTAAAATCCCAGGTTGGGGTCAAACCCCACTGTCTAATTCAGTAGCCCTCTTTTCAATAGAGCTGCATTGGCATTTCCGAAAAATCCCAAATTTGTTTTCAAACTTAGGGGACATCTTGCCAAATGGCCTGAGGTGACAGACTCCAAAGAAAAGAAATCCTCCTTTTGCCTTAACATCAAGGATCTTTGCATGGAAATATTACCCTGATTGTCTTGCTGAAGGTCAGCATCCTTCCAGCTCTTCTTTGCAGTCACAAAGGGAGCCCTAATGCAAAATTTCCACCACAAGCAAACCCATTTCTGTGATGACACTTAGGAATACAGTCATTGCTCAAAAGAGGAGCATCCAGCAGCACCTTCTCATTTAAGCATCTTTGTGTTCATGGCTGACATTTTGGAAGATATTTTCTAGAATCTGCACATTCAGATCTCTTATACTCAAGAGCTTTATTCACTGGAACTTTCATATAAAAAATTTAAAAAAAAATAAAATTTTGGTCCAGAACTTTTACCTGGCTCCATTTGAGCTAACAAAGATATAAAAGTCTACCTACATGAGACACCCTTGTGTTAAAGTAATTAAATGTATGTTTGCCTCCAGCAGGAGATTCACTAAGCTTAAAGTGAAACACAATTTAATGACTTTGGCAAATTAGGCCTAGATTCATCAGTTTTGAAGGAAAAAGGTGTCTAATCATTACTAATCTGTGGAGATTAATAATCTACTGAATCAGAGCAGATTTATAGGGCTGGCAGGATAAGGAAATTCAGGCATATATATCCTGCAAAGCCAGAGCTTCACAGGACTTTTCCTAAGAATGCTGTTCTAGGGAGAAGCAATTGGGCACCTGAGCTAATAGACAGGAATGGGAGGCAGAACAGCCCCCCTATAATGCAAGCAGAAGCAGTAAGAGACCTACTGAGCCACTTAGGTGCTAACAAGTCTTTGGGACCAGGTGGGATCCATCCTAAAGTATGGAGGGAGCTGGCAGAATAGCTCGCCAAGCCGCTCTCCATCATTTATCAACAGTCCTGGCTCACAGGGGAGATCCCAGATGACTGGATGTGCCCATATGACAGGCATCCAATAGAAGGGCTGCAAGAAGGGTCTACAAAAACACAGGCCTGTCAGCCTAAAGAGCCCAGAAAAATACACGCCTGTCAGCTTGGTCCCCAGCAAGGTTATAGGGCACATCATCTGGAGTGCCATCACACAGCACCTACAGGAAGGCCGAGGGATGATACCCGGCCAGCATGGGTTTGGGAGGGGTAGGTCATGTTTGACCAACCTGGTCTCCTTTGATGACCAGGTGACCCTCCTGGTGGATACAGGAAGGGCTGTGGATATTCTGTACCTGGACTTCAGCAAGGCCTGACACTATCTCCCACAGCATCCTCCGGGAAAAGCTGGCTTGGACAGAAGCACTCTCTGCTGGGTTCAGAACTGGCTGGATGGTCAGGTGGCCAGTCACCAGTGGTATCCCTCAGGGGTCTGTGCTGGGGCCAATTTCGTTTTATTGATTATCTGGGTGAGGGGATTTAGTCCACCATCAGTAAATCTGCAGGTGACATCAAGTTGTGGGGGAGTGTTGAAGGGTAGTAGTGCAGAGGGACCTTGATGGGCTGGATAGATGGGCTGAATAAAAAATGAGCGTGGTCCTGGGTCCTGCACTTTGGTCACAACACCTCCCTGTCCTGCTACAGGCTGGAAACAGAAGAGCAGCTGGACAGTGGGTGAAAGGGTGAGATTGACAGCAAACTGAACATTGGCCAGCAGTGTGTCCTGCTGGCCAAGAGGGCCAATGGCACCAGTGTGGCCAGCAGGACATGGGGGGCCATTCTTCCCCTTTTCTTGGCACTGGTGATGTTCCACCTTAAATACTGTGTCCANTCAAGTTGTGGGGGAGTGTTGAAGGGTAGTAGTGCAGAGGGACCTTGATGGGCTGGATAGATGGGCTGAATAAAAAATGAGCGTGGTCCTGGGTCCTGCACTTTGGTCACAACACCTCCCTGTCCTGCTACAGGCTGGAAACAGAAGAGCAGCTGGACAGTGGGTGAAAGGGTGAGATTGACAGCAAACTGAACATTGGCCAGCAGTGTGTCCTGCTGGCCAAGAGGGCCAATGGCACCAGTGTGGCCAGCAGGACATGGGGGGCCATTCTTCCCCTTTTCTTGGCACTGGTGATGTTCCACCTTAAATACTGTGTCCAGTTCTGGGCCCCCTAATTTAGGAAGGATGTTGAGATGCTGGAGTGTGTCCAGAAAGGAGCACCAAAGCTGGTCAAAGGTAGCATAAGTCCTGTGATGAATGCCTGAGGAACCTGGGGTTGTTTAGCCTGAGGAAGAGGAGGCTCAGGGGGAACCTTTATATCACTCTCTACAACTCCCTGATAGCAGGCTGTAGCCAAGTGAGAGTCAGTTTCTTCTTCCAGACAATAGGACAAGAGGACACAGTCTTAAGCTTCTCCAGGCAAGGTTTAGGTTGGACATTAGGAGGAATTTCTTCACAGAAAGGGTGATTTAGACATTGAAAAGGACTGTCCAGGGAGGTGGTAGAGTCACAGTTCCTGGAGGTGTTTAAGAAAGGACTGGATGTGGCACTCAGTGCCATGGTGTGGTGGACACACGGGTGTTAGGTCATACTTTGGACTCAATTATTTCAAAGGTCTTTTCCATCCTAGTTGATTCTGTGATCTTTCCCTGCTGACAGGCAGTAATGTTCAGACTCCTAAAATGCTTTTACTTAATATGTGTATACACTCCATTTGGAAGACCATATCTAATGGGAAAAAGTTCCAACAACTAGGCAATAGATTTGTTTTCCTTTGCCTTTAAATGAAATATCAATGGATGGATATTTTATTTTTAGCTGAATATGAAATTTCACAAGCGACCTGTCAAGCTCCTGTTTTCAAGAATGACTTTATTTCACACGTCAAGACAGGCTGGGAAATTAGTTTTTCTCACAGAGGACTCTGATTAGGGATTACAAAGTGAGTGTGGCGCAGAGTGATTTTTCCTCCATCTTTTCCCTCGCCCCACCAACCTAGAGAGTACCTGACTCTGCTGACTAAGGGAAACAATTCATTACCATGCAAGGAAGGGGGATGGGAAGAAAAATACTCATATTAAGTAGACTTTCTAGCCCAGGAGAGAATAGGAGAAGCATAATAATACTTAGCCCTTATCATTCTTTTCATCAGCAGATATCAAAGCACTTGAAAAAGGAGGTTGATTTGATGGGAAAAGAGATAAATTCCATTTGCAAGCAGCCTATTGCAGAGGCACCAGCAGGAATCCTTGCTTCCATGATAGTATCTTCTGACTGTGGGCCTGCAGGGCAGAGAAATGAACAGGTTCTTTCCTCCAAAAAATGCAGAAGTACATTTCAAACGTTATTGACTTACCCAGTGTAACTCTCATGGGGTTTGGCAAAATATGAGGTCCAGTCCAAGAACCAGAGAAAGCAAGGAGATTATGTATTACCAGTAAATGACAGAGCAGACAGGACCTATTGCAGACAACAGCTGACTTACAACATGGTTTAACTCCTTGCGGAAGCAATAAATAGTCCAGATGAAGAGCTGAGGCACTTTTTCCCTATGGAAAACCTGACCCATTCTGGGGCATTTCTATTGTTATCCCGTGGATTAGTAGAAGTCACTGGAGTAGAAAGTAGCCTTGCTCTGCTGCATAAGAACTGCAATATTTGGCTCTACCGTTAAAAGTCCTGCACTGGCTGATCTGGTACAATTTACTGCCTGATTTCCTTTGGGCCAAATGAAAGAGCTGCACATGAGGAACCACATAGTGAAAGCATCAATCCCAAGGTCAGTCTTCATATTCAAGAGCAATGCAGCATCTCTATTGGCTACACATCTTTAACCACTCACATGCACATCTCATTGCAGAGTCCTCTTAGAAAACCTCTTCTTTTTCTCTTCTTTCTTTCTAGCGTGTGGTCTAGCTTGCATCTATTTGCCAATGGCCTTTCTGCCCTGTGTATATGATAGCAGTGTTCAAAGAGGCCTGAAGTCCTGCTGCGACAGGCAACCCAGAAAAACATCTCTCAGGAGGCAAGATGAGATCCCATTGGGTCAAACAGCTGCTGTGCAGTCACTATGACTCACATCAGAAGGGAAGAACACTCCAGGGGCAAGCACTTCATGTGGAAGTTACCCATGTTTTCATGATGCCATCTACAATAATAGCTTGCATTTCAACAGTGTGAGGCATCAGCAAATGCCTGAGGCAGTTCTCTGCCCCTAAGACTTCCAGAGCAAATAGAGATCGAAAGAAAAGGAGAAGGAAAAAGACACCAACTTGTTTACACTTCTCTGTTATGCTAAAAAGACCAGGTCACATCTTCAAAACCCCTTCTGCAGAGATGAATACACTCTCATCCTACTCAGTTTCAAAATCCTCCATCCTGCATTGTGCCCATCATGATGCAGGCTCTGCTCTGTAAATCATGATAGCAGCTCTGAACAGCCCAATCTGCTGTGGACCAGTGCCTCCCTCCAATACAGCTGCAAATAGGTTTAAATCATTAGATGCAAGTTACCAAACAGTCTCTTGGATCAGGGTTAATTAAATGAGTGTTGAAATCTAATTAAGAACTGGTCCAGGTGATAATTAGCAGGAAATGTATGCATTAAAATATTCATTTGTCGATGAGCTGCAATTAAGAGTGTGATTTGGGGAAGGATCAATATCTGCATCATGTGATCTAAAGAAAAATTAAAAGTCACAGAGCCTTCAACAGAAATGCCGGGGAATTTTGACTACAGGGTTTTTTGTCCTCTTCTCCACTCCCCCTTCTGTTTTGGTTTTATAATAACTGCTGAAGATTGCTCTCCATCTTTGAATGGAGCATTCATCTCTGCATCCCTTTGTTTTCCTGAAGCACTTCTTTCAAAACCTTGCTCTTCACCACATTGTGTGAGTGGGTTATAGATTTATTAAAGAGAGACTAACAGGTCAAAAAGAAAGATTCTTTGCCAATGAAAATCACTTTCTCCCAGAACAGATTGCTAATCCAAGGGAACATCACTCATTGTGTGGTGTTAGATTGTTGGGGTCTTTTTTTAGCAGGTTAATTCCTCAAGTCTTTATTCATAACAGAGGATCAGAATAGGCTGTTGAATATGTATAGCTTAGACTTATGTATATGTACATCTATAGCTGCAGTTTACTATACTCTACCCAATTTGTAGCAGAGCCTGCTTTCACTGAGACTATTTTTTCTGATTGCAGGTACATAGGGGCATGTGTAAGCCAGTTAATAATATTTTTCTGGTGCAATCCCAGAAAATTCCTCCTCTGCTAGGAAAACAAGGGTCCTGCAAGACTCCAGCTCCTCTGGCATGGAGCTGTTCTTTCTCTGCTGCCACAGCCAGAAACTGAACTGGTCGTTTTCCCCCGACTGTCCTTCTACGAGTGGATACCAGTTTGTCAAAAAGGAAGATGTGGGAGCACAATTATTTCAGCTGCTCTTTGTCAGTGCCCTGACAGCTCACCTGCCCATCTCCCTGGGCTGGGCGGCAGCCCAACTCCCAGGGCAACTGTCCACTGCTGTCAGGGCTGCAGCTGGATTGTCCCTCTCCTAAACCTCTTCTATCCTTGGGAAGCAACCAACCAGTGAAGTTAGGACTTCCTTGGAGACAGACCAAAAAAATATATCCCTAGGCAGACCTATTTCTTCTCATCTCTGCCTCCTATCAGAAATTTAAGGATTGCAGCTACTGACCTTTCATCTGTTTTTGGGAAGGAGAGGGATTTCTTTCAGTCCCAAAAGCACTACATTTTTCACAGATTTCTGCAGGCAGTTCTGATGATCAACCGTAGTTCTGCGCTGGTGTTGACTGCAGACATAATCCTAATACTGTAAATCTTTCCTGGAAATATGTGGGCTCTTTTGTGGTAGCCTCTATTTCCTACTGTTTGTGGTGAGGAAGCTCAGGTCCATCCAGTAATATTTTTACTCTCTTAATTTAGCAGTGCTGAAGAGATGCTGTTTCATGATGACACAGACCCTGCCCAGCATACTGACTCCCGTCTCCAAGACTGGGCAGGGATTTCTCCCTGGGCTTGGGGGTTACAAGACACTGCACTGTGAAAGGGTGATCCACTTCAGGGATCTGGAATGCACAGACCTCACACATTCCACCAAAACAAATCAGTCCACAAGTCCTACCACATTCATGCAGCAAAGCCTCCTTTGTTTTGCTGCACTGTGTCCAGATCTTTGTCCTCTGATGAGGACAACAGTCTGGACCTGAAGATTGAAAGAATAAAGCAACAACTTTTGCAGAAAAAATGTAAATTACATCCCAGAAGTTTGAATTTTGGGGAAACTCCCAAGGAGCCAGACTGCTGGCATTCACCCTTCATGGTCCTTAACTTCCTGATGCTCTCACCCTCTTGCAAGGGTCAGAATTCACAGCCTGATAGGCTGCATGGAAAACATCAGCAACTGGATAAACTGGATTCTACTAAATCTGTGCTAGGTGTATGGATTGATGAGCTGGCGTGCACCAGGCTCATTCCCTGTGTGTCTCCTTTTGTTTCCTGTGATGCAGGGAGCCTCTTCAAGCCTGGTGGTGAAGTTTGCGGACACGGACAAGGAGCGTACAATGAGGCGCATGCAGCAAATGGCAGGACAAATGGGCATGTTCAACCCCATGGCCATCCAGTTTGGAGCTTATGGCGCCTATGCACAGGCAGTAAGTATAGACACCAGCTCTCTAAGTGCTCATGGGAGGGGCAGTATCACCAGGAAATGCGCAAAAACTCATGGGGGTGGACAAAAATCCCGAGCAGAAGAGGAAGCGGTGGTTTATCTGTTAAACTGGGTACGTGACAAAACATAAAAATTAGCCAGTAGGTGTAAAAATTGGCTATGCCCTCCAGGGTAGACTCCAAGAATCTCCAAGTTGTCTCCAAGGTGCCATAGACAGTTCTAGCAGTAACTTTTGGTTATATGTGGGCCCATGCACAACACTTACTATGGGGGCTAAGACACTGCTGTCAAATAAAAGCCCAACTACACTTTTGAGGATTTGGATAAAATAAGCCTGCTCAGTTTATCCCAGTTCTCTGCCCCATGTCACCACAACTCTGCTGCACCTTGCAGCACTGTGAACACCTTTGGAGTGACCACAGGATAAAAGAGAAGCTGTTGAGAGAAATGCTTTTAGAATTACAAAGCATGATAGATAATAAAATGTGCACACAGACATATGCCCACATACAGTCCCGCTGCCCCAAACAGTATGATTGAAGCACACTGTGAAAAGCTCCTGTTGTGCTAACTTTAGTTTTCCTGTGGACATACCAAACCTGAGAAGATGAGACTGTATAGGGTGCTAGGGTCTTGATGATATTATGAAATGGATGCTTCTGAAACTTATTTTCCTTAGGCTAAAATTAACAAAGATTTGCAGGACAAAACCAGGCTCAGGTAGTTTGGACTCTCTGCCACATATTTTGGAGGAAGGTGTAGGTGATGCTTGCAGCAGGCAGATACAATACTGTCCAGTCACTTTGCCTGCTTTTCCTGAAGCAGATTTTCAGGCAGTGACAGTGTATATAGGTGTTTCATCTATTTGGTGGCAAAATGTAGCCCTCTGCATGATTTGTGCACATGAAGGAAATGCTGTTGGACACATTGTCCAGAGTAGCATTTTCCTGAATGGGAGACCCAAACCTTGCCTTCAATATGCAGGGCCAGCACAGGAATAACACTCTGGTGTGCCAGTACGACTTCCAGTGCAATGACCACAAGGTTTTCCTTTCTTCCCTGACTGTTTCTTTCTCATATGTTTTCACCAAGGATTTCCCATAACATCACCATGTTTTCTTTTGAATTTGAAGATCTTGACATTTCTGTTCTTCTCTGATAGTCCTGTATCTAGCTGAACGCTTGGTACAACCCAGCCTACCCCTTGTGTGAGCCGTGCAGAGTTGTGAGGATATGTTGTACAGCTCCACTAAAGTCCCTCCTCTGCTTCCAGCTTGGTGTACTTCTGGAGTTTTTATTCTCTCTCCTATAGAAAAAATCTATTTTTGCTTCCATTTTGCTATCTTCATTTTTATTCCTAGTCAATGTCAGTCTCAGTCTCTTCCTTTGTCCTCTCCTCCCTTTCTCATATCATAGAAGAGTTATTTCCTCCTCAGCCTGGCTATGTTTAACACTCCCTCTGGCTAGGGAAGGCTGCAGGAAGAGGAAGAGAGAATAAATCCCAAAAGATCCTAGGTCAGTGGCCAGCAGACTGTCAGAGAGATGTAGCACCTTAGTCCCCATGCGCCACAGGAATTAACAGGAGGCAATGCACAGACAGTTTGGGACAAACCTTTGCTGAGGTTGTCACGCAGGAGAAGCAGCTTCAGTGCTACTTTACAGAATTGGTCAGGCAGCTGGAGAGGTGGTAAAGACACTACTGTCCTGAAGTTCTAGTCCAAAAACTCTTCTTGCATTATTTTTAATCTACTGTAACTCTTCTAATTTCTGGACAAGGTTTATACATGATATGAGAGGATACAGTCTGCACCTTTAAACGAAAAAGTTTCCTCTATTTCTCACCAGACAATACAGGTGCATTGTGAGGGGAGATGAGGAATCAGAGAGAAGGAAGAGGAAAAACAATTTCTGGTCTTCTGCCATCCACTTGAAACAAATGAGTATTTTTCATGTTGATTTCTGTGAAAGCAGAATTGGACCCATACTCTTTTTTTATTTTTCTGATAAAAATGCTAATAAGGGAGAAAGAATAAGTTTTAGATCTTGACCCATTGGATATGACAAGCTGGTGACACCAATTACCCTGGGGCCTTCAGAGCTGTCTAAATGATGGGATCACATTTCTGTGTGGCGCCTGTACACCCAGAGCGTGCTCAGATGCTGTCTCTCAATCAGGCTCCCTATCTGCTCCATCTCACAGTCTCACATGAAAGGGAAGGAAGGGAGCATCGAGGCTCTGTGACGTTGCCTCGGTCCTGATTAATCCAGCTCGGACTGCTGGCTCTCAGATATCAGGGTGATTGGCACCTTGCAAATGCCAGCAGGAGATGGAGGAATCGATAGGGGCAAGGGAAAGGGAGACGGCAGTTTTATTCAGCCTGAAGTCGAAGAGCTAAGGCAAGTGAAGAGGAGGGAAGGTGAAATATCACGAGCAGGACTGTCATGATGGGTGATGCTGCTGCCACCAGCAACTCGTGTGACATTGGTTGAATTGTTTGACCCCCTGATCTTTTTTCGTCATGTACAAATAAACCTGATGATCAGATTTATTTATTCTCTCTTCTCACTCAGGGACATGGCTGTCTCTTATAATGTCTCTCTATGAGCTTTCTCAGAGTGGTATGGCAGTAACATACCTGTAAGAATTGCCTCAGTGCTTAACAGTAAGGGCAGCATAGGCATGAGACATCAAGCTCGCTGATATTTACTTGTAGCCTGTCCTCCCAGCCATCCCCCAGCAACCCAAACCTGACTGATGTCTCTATACAAGGATTCCCAAGCAATCCCATGACAGTGGTTTCTCAATAGTTTCTAATGGTCTGCCCCCATGGAGGAGGTTGCTCAGGACTCAGTTGCTGCAGTTTCTTGCTGAATTTCCCCCAGAGAAACATCTTGCACATCACTGTGACTGGATTAGCTTCCAAAAATTTCTCTATGCACCAACGTGGTCAGTGCAGCAGAAGCCCCCATTTGCTAGATTGGTGGGCAGCCGTGGGTTTGCCAATCCAGCAGCACTGCTGAGGAGAGGCAGCAGGCGTCTCAGTCCATTAAAGTTTGACAGATAAACTTTAGTGTTGCCATCAGGACAGATCTGTGCCCCAGCTCCTCTCCAAGTTACCTCTCTTATGGCCCACAAATGGCCAAGCCACAGCTCTCCCTGCTGCAGCACACTGCCACCCCCCTCAGCCTCAACTTAAACAACTTTAACCTTGATAGCAGCCACGGCCTCATACCAGCCAAGCAACCAGTCCTGGGGTTCAGCAGCCATCTGGCCTCAGACACAGAGGCAAAAAAATGAGGAAGCAAAGGGAGTTCTCCACTGTGTGTGGTTTTCTATCCCCTCCTCATGTGCCACCTTCAAGCAGACTGGACAAAGCTTGGCACCACCTCTGTGTGCTGCTTCAGTGACACAGAAAGTCACATCAGACCTACCTCACCTCTTTTGTATGCAGCTCAAGGCAAGTCAGATTTCATAGCTTCCTAAAGCTCCCAGAGCCCCTACTCTAATTTATTTCAGGGTGGGTTTTTTGATTGTTTTAGTTTTTTTCTCTTCAGCAATATCTTCCCATACTCATTTAACTTCCCCTTTTATGGAGCAATTATTTATTTTATTTCACAAGTGTGTAGGGCATCAGCCTTTTTCATTGTCAGGTTACTGTGGATCTACATTAGGTGGGTGCTGACAGCTGTTTCTGCAGTCTGTGGCCAGGTTGAGGAATAGATCTGGACTCAGCCTGGAGATAAGGAGAGTAATGCTACTGGCACCACCTTTGATTTGCTGCCAATCTACAAAGAGCCTGCAGGCACACACTCCTCCTCACAGAGCACAGCACATCTACTTAGGGTGCCCAAGCCCAAAATCACAAGCAGTGACAATCAAAACAGTCTGTGAATGGTGGTAGTGTAGTCCTGGCACAAATAAGCTACACTTCCTGCAGGTCTTTCTGTGAAGAAAAGGGGCAAGGAGTGTTTAGTGCCTGTCTCATGTCAGTGCTGCCTCACCATGCAGAAAGGAAACGTGCACAGATCAAAAAAGGGTGAGGGAGATGGGAAAATGCAGAAGAGCAAAGCAAGAACAAAGGAAGGAGCCTTGGAAAGTGACAGATATAGTATAAATTATTTAATTTTTAAATTATTTAAGATAAGATCAAAGTCATAAATCAAGTTTGCATAAAAAATGGGGTGGGACTGCTAGCCCCAGTCTTCTGGCCAAACTCCAGCCATGGGACTGATTGCAGGGGATAAGCATTGACTCAGTGTGCAAAAACAGGCTGGGACAGAGACAACGCAGGCATTGTTAACATTTGTTCTCTGGCCTGGAGCAAGTACTTTCTCAGTAAATCCCAGTTCTACTCACACTGAAAAAGTACAAATGGCTGCTGCTCCTGAACTGCAGACAAACTGCAACAAAAATTTGGAATGTCCAGCACAGCACAGCTCTCAGACATCACCTTTGCTGGTCTCCTTGGGAAGTTAGGGCAGCAGTGATGACCATGCTGCCCATTAACACCCTGTGTGCCCCATTGTGCCTCCCTGTCCCACTCCCACGGAGATGAAAGGATATTTCTGCTAAATGATCTGAGGTACTGCTGACAGGAAGAATTGCTTCTTCTAATATTTCTTCAATTTGTACTGTGAAATTATTTTGGAGAGATACTTAAAAAAACTCAGCTAGCCCTATGAAATCAGGGAGAAATTACTGACTATAGGCTACCTTCCGGACATAATAGTTATTACATCTAAATTACCAAAATGGGTCAGTGTATTTGGTAAATACTACCTGTTATGCAAATTATTTGCACTGATCTGTTCCAGAAGAGAAAGCTATTTTGAGGCCATAATACTTTGTAGCAGGGATAATACCATATTTCTGACCACCAGCTCCTTGGTAATTCAGAAATAATGAACACTAAGATTCAGGCTCTACATACAATTTTTTTTAGGTCTTTTGGGGGATTTTCTGCAGTTCTCAGCAAGTTAGGAGCCCAAGCTATTGTATATCAGACTTTGGAAAGACACTAGGACACATGCAACATATGTGTTGCATATTTGTTTTGGTTTTTTTAATATCCTAATTATATCTAAATTTCTTTTCAAATCAGAAATTTCTATTTCCAAGAAAGCACAAGAATTATGAAGGACAATTCAGCTTTTTTTTTCTACCAATTATCTTCTGTTTGTTTCAAGGCTTGGAAAATATTTTTAGTTTTAACTCCCAATGGTCAGTTAGGTATAGCAGACATGAATTTGTCAATTATATGATTTTACCAAAGATGAGTCATATTACTGCTTGATTGATTACTTTACTTACCTCTTTCTATCACAGGGATACCAAGAGGATTCATTAGCTACGTCTTTGTATAGATCATTAGAGGGGGGAAGTGTGGGATGCTGTTATTACTTTTATTTTTATTATTATTATTGCTGAATGAAGAATATGAAAAGTCAAACAAAACATTGTGTGGTTCAGAGACAAAGATAAAAAATAGCACTGGAAAAAAATGAGAAGGTCATCACATTGTTCAGAGTAAGACTGCAGGGCAGTGATCACGCTATTTCAGAAAGAGCTCATCAGAAATAATCCCCCTTCTCCTCTTCGCCTTCTTCAGTTTCACTCACATTCCTTTAGGGGGATGGGGAAGGCAGGCTGTGCATGCTTTTCCTATTTCTAGCAGGTTTTTTTTGCTTTGAGAAAGCTCCTTCGTCCTCCATGCAATTGTTCCTCCTGTAAGAAAAGAACAGAGCTTCCTTTAGTATCACTGCAGCTCAAAGTAGGAAAAAAGATGTGTGAGACAAACTCTTACAACGTGTCTCTATTGATCAGCCAACACTGCCACCCCTTCCCATGCTTTGGATGGTTTATCCAGTGCCTCTCCATCTGTTCCAGCATTGGGATGGTGACTTCAGCGTCACCATCATCTCTTGGGGTGTCTAGTAATATCTCCTGGTTATATTTGAGCAATAGAAAAGATATCAGGAAAGAAGGAAGCATCTTTAAAATGAATGGGCAAGAGCTCCAAATGCTGAGGGAAAGGTCATGTGAAGGAAGTAAGAGAAGCAAAAGGAAGTACGTCCTTTCAGCTGAGGGAAAACTCCTCTCTGTCCCCTTGGATCAGTCTGAGATAATAAGGCTGCTGCCTTACTGATTCGTGCTCTGTAGCCCCAGCCCAGGCAGGGAAAATCTGCATTTCAAATGGCATATTTTAAAGTACACAATACCCAGGGGCCCTGCTGCTATTGATTTGCCTCTGGTGGGGTCACTGCCTCACTTTCTACAGCTTTATTAACTGGGACCATACACTGGGTCTCTTTCAAAGTGAAAGGAGAGTGGATGGGACATTTGTCTTCAGGGGGAGCTGGGGAAGGAGTGGGGTGACTTTCATTGGGAATGCCTTGGAGGTTTTAGAAGGAAGACTGGTGACCCTTGCAGGTCTTGTTCTCCTTCTGTAGATTTCCCTAGAGCCACCTTGGGGGAAAAAGGAGGTAGGTCTTATGCTGTCAGCTTCTTTCAATGTGGCTGAGTTCCTGTCCTCTCATCCTCATGGTGCCATTGCACTCAGCCCAGCTCTGACCAGCAGCCACTGGGCAGGGTAGGAGACTCCTCTTCTTCCCCCTTAACCTTTGCCCCTGAGCACCTCCAAGCAGAGTGGCATGGGCATGAATGACATCCATGACCTCAGAAGTTTGGTAGGAAGTTTGTTAAGGGTTAAAACATCCAGACATTCCTGGGCCTTGGTTGAGGCCACCTCTCCAGCCGAGGGAGCACAGCCATCAGCTGGGGCACACAGCTGTGTTCAAGTGTGGAATGCTCTATTCCTTCCAGCTCCAGGCAATCCCACTTTTACCCAAAGGACTAAGTCTGAAGGCTGCAGAGAGGTCTGTGTCCTCTGGGTCATGGTGTGAAGGGCACATTTCAACATGCCAAAGGGGTCCCAGGTCTCTAGGACATCTCAGGGAGTACATCCACAAAGCACTGAGTATAATAGATACTGGGTGACTGTTCTCTGCAGCAGCACCTCTGTATTGTAGAAGCATCTGATCTAGTTCCCCAAATTACTGGTTAGGACCTTATTTTTACCGCATTAAAGTGTGAAAAGGGGTAAGAAGGTGCTAGAGGCTATATAACTATGTATTTAAAATCTACAAAGATACAAATATACAAAAATATATTTAAAAAAAATCTTTAGGCATCACCCAGGTAAAAATACCCATAACAGAAAATTAGATGTGAATCAGCACACCTAGTGTTGGAGTCAATCCAGTGTTAAAGATGGATGGATTCCTCTTCCTCCTTCACTTCTTTGCCATACTTTCTAATATTGCCTGCTCAGTACCACCTCTGGAGATGGTACTCAATGCCCAGGAGCAAATGTACTCCCTAATGAGAATCCTCATAGTATGTAACAAGAAAGATTGTCTAATCACTCCATCAATAATTGCAAACAGCAAAATACCACTAATTAAAATGTAAAAGTACCTTATGCAGGGTAAAATAAAAAAGGGTAATTAACCACCAAAGGGAAAGCTACCACTTTGCCACCAATCTGCATTAGGCTTCAAAAAATAATAATATTCAAATCCAGTACAACACATTTCACCTGTGGATCTGACAATATGTAGAGTCAGGTATGCTGTGTTACATTTTATTGCTGGAGAAATCAAGGCAAGCTTGCACAACTTGTGCATAGTTATGCACCAGGTTGTTGTCAGAGCACTCTTTACTTTGGACTGTTTATATGTACTGACAGGGAATGTTTCAGCATTTGAATGGATGCAGTGATTTCAAGGGTTTGTTTTAGTGTATATGTGTAAGAACAGCTAATTTAGTTGATACTTCGATATTAATATGAACAGAAGGGAACAGTCTGTTCCTTGCCATGACTTCTGAGGTCTGTTTAATTCTGAGAAGCATGTCCTATGTACTTAAAGAACATCATCAGAGGGTGATTTCCTGATGGGAGAGAGAGTGAAATCAGAGAGAGCAGTGAAACAGGGTTACTCCAATTTTGGAGACAACAAAGACATGACTCACTTCTAAAATCACCACAGAAAAACCTTTCTCTTTCCCACTATTATCATCAAGTCACAGATTACCAGAGGCTGGGGAATGTATAGAGTGAGTTTTCCCAGACTTTCTGCAAGTCATCTTTCCCTCACGCCTTCTCCAGCACTTTTCACTCCTGAGGGTTGGATACTCAGACATACCCACTCTTTGTGCAGCACCAGGGAAGGAGACAAGAAGCAGCTTCAACCAAACTGTCTTATCCTTCACACCAGGACCATTTTCAAATCTCTCTGCAGCCATACTGTAGACATGAACTACACCAGCTGTGTGGAACATAACAATAACAAAGTCTTATTTCAATGAAAGAAACATTTCCAGAATTCATAAATATTCACCAGCCTTCTGCTCCAAAATTTTTAGCCCCAAATGCCTGAAAATACAGCATGGGTTCCTTATTTCCGAGTTTTTTTAGGTGACCTGAAAGAAGGAGCATTTTGACTACTTTCTAGAAAAAAATTAATTGAGAAAGCCAACCCAGATCAAAACCACAGGGAAGGGGTTTTCTCATTAGACAATATTAATCTTTCTAAAACAGGGGAGCTCCCTTCTCTTGTACAGCACTTCTGGGGGGTCTCTGATAGTGTTGGAAATAGGTGCTATGGTCTGGTTAGAAGTTTTGGTCATGGTTTTGCCCAGTACCCAGCTGAAGCTTCCTAGCAGCACCAAAAAAAGTGATTTCTGTCACTGACAGATGAAAAAAAAATCGGGTTATCTCTAGAGAATTGTCAGAACTTCTGCTTTGGAGAAAGAATCCCCTTTTCCTACATGCACTGCTTTCCCATCAGTAACCTCCAGGCTTTTCCTGAATTTTGATACAAGCAATGTAAGCCACTAAACTGCTCTGCTCAAATATGTCGTGCTTTGTCTCCACAAAGATTTTTCTCTGCCTTTCTGACCAGACAAGTACCAAGGAGATGGTGAGCCGAGCCCAGGTCACAGGAGACCTCCACACTAGGGAACACATGGCAGGGTGGGTTCCACAAAGACCCCAAGTTCCAAAGCTGCCCTTTGCTTCCAGCCCCTGTAGCGAGAAGCATGACCAAGCCTGGGGGGTACCACAGGTGTGGTGCGCTGACGCCCCAAAACACCGGGATGCATCCCACCCTCACCTGGTCCTGCTGCCACAGGCTGCCCTGCCAGTGACTGCGTGATATTTTTTCCCTGCTCTCTTTGTTCCAGCTGATGCAGCAGCAAGCGGCGATCATGGCCTCTGTGGCGCAGGGCGGATACCTGAACCCCATGGCAGCCTTTGCCGCGGCCCAGATGCAGCAGATGGCGGCTCTGAACATGAACGGCCTGGCAGCCGCCCCCATGACTCCAACCTCAGGTAAGGGGACGATGGGACAGAGGGGGTAAAGGGCAGGGAAATCCGACCTCATCCCACTGGATGCCTGGCAGGGTTTTTTAGCTCTTTAGCCAAGTGTCTCCCCCCAGGCAACAAGTGAAAGGGGCTCAAGCGGCTCCAGGGGAGGTTTGGAGAGGGTACTAGAAAAAACTTCTTTCCCAAAAATGTTGTCAAACATTGTAACAGACTGCCCAGGGCAGCAAAGGAATGTCCATCCCTGGAGTTGTTAATGTATTTTTTTTTCTATATTTTCCATGCAGATATGGAACTTAAGGACATGATTTAGTGGCACGCTTGGCACTGCTGGGTTAATGCTTGCACTTGATGACCTTAGAGGTCTTTTAGAACCTTGACTGTTCTGTGCTTCTATGACATTTCTCAGTCTAGTCCCATATACAACTTCTCTTTAGCTCTGAGAACCCTTCAAATATCACAAAACATCCCACAGTGACCTACACTGGTTTATTGGTGCATATATGTGTCCAAGGGGTCATTCCTGGTGCTGTCACAGCTGGGCTGTCCCAGAGACTAGCAAAATAGGGTTGCTGTGAGATGCAATATCATTAACAAGATGAATTTTGCCTTTGGGACACATAAGCCTTTCCCCCTGTTGTGAAATAGGACAGAAGGTACTCAATGAAAAAATCTGTTGCTATCTGGAATGAGGGTGTTTAGTGGGAGGGTTACTGGAATAGAGACAGGTAGCCAAGGAAGGGCTCCCAGGATCTGGTTAGGCTGTAAAAAAGCCCATTCTAGGAGCTGCAGTATATGGTTCAGCAGGCAGAGAAATAAGCTGAGAAAGGAACAGGACTGTCTTTCTTGGGGCTTGAAGAACAAGATTACCATTTGGACAGGAGCAGGTCAGTGAATCATCAGCTCTGGTAGTCAGGGACTGACTACATGGCCTAGCAGCAGGGAAGTAGGGAAGCAGGAAAAGTGGGGCCAGACCTTGAAAGAAGTGAGGATTGGGGAAGTTTTGCAATATCCTACAGTCTGGTAGGAAGGCTGAGGACTCAAAGGTACTCCTTGAAAGGATCATTTGTAACAGAACATCGCGAGGTACTGGAGAGAGAAGAGAGAGACAGATCTCATTCCACAAGACTTTATGGAGACGTAAGAAAAAGCACTTGACTCAAAAATCTTATACTGCACATTTCAAAATATATGTTTACACAATGATAAATGTATAAACAAAAAGTCGATGAAGCTACTGCAAATCCAAATAAAAAAGTGGCTTAATTATATGTGCACCCTTTAAACCTGCTGCTGGCAAGATTATCATATTTGCATTAGCTAGATTTGTTTTGTGTTGGTGGGAGCAGAGAGAACATCAAATAAAGACTGCCTGGAATTCAAATATTGTCAGGGCCTGGAAAGCTGAATCCAGGTAGCAGTTTCCGACGAACCCACCACAAAAGAGCACAAGCTTTTTTGAATATACATAAATATATTCTTGAAAAGACCACAAACTGTGTCACGGGCATGAAGACACCTGTACAAATTCTGTGCCTACCAGCGTCTCCAGCACATGAAAAATATCTCAGCTCCTTTTTGGTGTAATCATTTCCTCTTCTGTTGTGACCAGTGACTTTCAGAGTCATAAAATCATGCAATTTAGTTTGTAAAGGACCTATAAGATCATCAAGGCTAGCCATTAACCCAGCGCTGCCAAGACCACCACTAAACCTTCAACACCACTTCAATGTGTCTTTAAAATACATCTGGGGATGGCAACTCCACAATTTCCCTGGGCAGCCTATTCCAGTGTTTGACAGGATGAGAGGACAGTTAAACTCTCGCTGTCAAAATACAGGAGAGGAAACTCATGTTTTTTGCATGCTTTCTGGATCACCCATGACTAGTCATTATTGAAAATAAGATGCTGGTTTAGATGATCCCTTGATGTCTTTCACGGTGGCCGATTTTGCAGTCTCCTAATGGCATATTTTCAATCACAGAGCCTATTCACTTTGGCATTATTGCAGATTTACCTTGAATGAGTAGCTTCCTTCATGAAAAACCTCTGTGGTGGGTTGTGGAAATGTCCATTGACAATTATT
>VZTB01001851.1:18460-29565 GCA_013397245.1 Thryothorus ludovicianus
CACCGGAGCAGGGCAGGGACTGCCCCCCTGTGCTGGGCACTCCCTGCAGGAGAAATGTGGATGGGCTGGAGCATATCCAGAGCTGGGAATGGAGCTGGGGAAGGGGCTGGAGAACTCCTGAGGGACCTGGGGGGGGGCTCAGCCTGGAGAACTGGGGGTCAGGGGGGACCCTGTGGCTCTGCACAAGGAGGGGCCAGCCAGGGGGGATAGGGATCTGTTCCCAGGAACAGGACAAGGGGAAATGGCCTCAAGCTGTGCCAGGGGAGGCTCAGGTGGGCCAGCAGCAGGAATTTCTCCATGGAAAGAGTGGTCAGCATTGGAAGAGGCTGCCCAGGGAGGTTTGGAGTGCCCATCCCTGTGTCAGTGTCACATCCCTGGGGGTGGCACTCAGTGCTCAGGTGGAGCTCTCTCACAGGTTGTACTTTATGATCCTGGCTCTGTTTTCCAGCCTCACTGATGGCACAATCCCAGCACAGTAAATCCCCCAACCCGAGCAGCTCAGGTGCCCTCAGGTACCTGTTCTTCATCAGCCTGATCTCCCTTTTCAGCTGAGGATCATCCGTCTTGCTCGTCTGTGATGTCAGAGTCACGGGGGACGTCATCACCACGGCCTGGGGCAGGGAGGAGCTGCTGGGCGTGGTGCGGATCTGGTAGGTCTGCATGTCCCCAGAGGCAGCTGGGGACACAAAGGGGGCACCGTGAGCGGGTGGCACTCGGGGGACAGGGCTGCACCCACACCCCCAGGGCTGCAACTCACTCTGCACCACCACCTGGTTGCTGGGCACCAGGATCTGCTGCCCGTCCGAGGTCTGGGCGTACTGCAGGATGGTGGTCCCGGGCTGGGAGCTGCTGCTGTTGGCCATGGTCAGGGTCTGCAGCCCCTGCACCCCGTCCGGGCCTGGCCCCGCCAGCTGGAGCCCGTTGGCAGCGATGGCGACTGCGGGGAAGGGACAAGGACAGCAGGGTTTGCACTGGGCAGAGAAACAGGAAATCACAGCGTGGCACCTCAGAGCCCACCCAGTGCCACCCCTGCCACGGCAGGGACACCTCCCACTGACCCAGGGGGCTCCCACAGTGCCACCCCTGCCACGGCAGGGACACCTCCCACTGTCCCAGGGGGCACCCACAGTGCCACCCCTGCCCCCGCAGGGACCCCCACCACTGTCCCAGGGGGCTCCCAGCCCCAGTGTCCAGCCTGGCTTTGGGCACTGCCACCCACAGCTCTCTGGACATCCTGTGCCAGGGTCACCCACCCTGCCAGGATGAGAGGAGCAGGGGTGAAGCAACAAACACCAAGTGGGAACATCAAAGGAACAAATCCTGATTTTTAGTAGCTTTAGGACCCTTTTAGTGTGGCCTATTCTACACACACACACGTCTTCACTGACATGTTAGGTTAAATCCAGAAAAGAACACTACTGTGTGCTCCACACCAACACCCTTAAATGTCTTAATGTGCAAAAATTAAAATTAAAAAGCTGAGTTTATCTGTATATACCAGTTACTTCTATGAACTAACTTTATTGACTACTAGATAATCAGAATTTGTCCTTCATCTTACTCAACTATTTAATGAAATACGTATTTTGAGGCAAGTTGAAGAAAAACTGGGAGGGTGTTTTGGTAACATACTGTACTGTCCAGTGCTTGTCTGGTAGATGGGCGTGGGAACGGACATGGAGGTGACAGTGGAGACCCCAGGACTTTCCTCATCTCCTTTTCTATCCCGAGTGTCTTCAGAAGAAAGATCTTTCAAAATTTTTCTGTGGAAAAAAAGGAGCGTGACATTTGACTGCACTTCAGTAAAAATGACAGAACTGAGTACAACCACAGCTGGTGAACATTTTGCCCTGATCCTGAACAAAATCCTGCTGAGGCCAAAAATGACAGAACTGAGTACAACCACAGCTGGTGAACATTTTGCCCTGATCCTGAACACAATCCTGCTGAGGCCAAGCTCCAGTCAGCGGAATCCAAGTTTCCTCAGAGCAACGATGGCTCGGAGTGCTCAGTGCATGAGCAGACCCACTGCCTGTCTGAAGGGAAGGAGACAACCTGGAGGGCAGCAGAGCACAGAGAGGCACGGGGAGCAGCTGCTGGTTTGGTTTCAGACAAGAAGCCCAGGGCAATCCCAGCCGTACCGATAGGATGGACGACGAGCCAAGATGCNACTATTTAATGAAATACGTATTTTGAGGCAAGTTGAAGAAAAACTGGGAGGGTGTTTTGGTAACATACTGTACTGTCCAGTGCTTGTCTGGTAGATGGGCGTGGGAACGGACATGGAGGTGACAGTGGAGACCCCAGGACTTTCCTCATCTCCTTTTCTATCCCGAGTGTCTTCAGAAGAAAGATCTTTCAAAATTTTTCTGTGGAAAAAAAGGAGCGTGACATTTGACTGCACTTCAGTAAAAATGACAGAACCGAGTACAACCACAGCTGGTGAACATTTTGCCCTGATCCTGAACAAAATCCTGCTGAGGCCAAAAATGACAGAACTGAGTACAACCACAGCTGGTGAACATTTTGCCCTGATCCTGAACACAATCCTGCTGAGGCCAAGCTCCAGTCAGCGGAGTCCAAGTTTCCTCAGAGCAACGATGGCTCGGAGTGCTCAGTGCATGAGCAGACCCACTGCCTGTCTGAAGGAAAGGAAACAACCTGGAGGGCAGCAGAGCACGGAGAGGCACGGGGAGCAGCTGCAGGTTTGCTTTCAGACAAGAAGCCCAGGGCAATCCCAGTCGTACCGGTAGGATGGACGACGAGCCAAGATGCCCCGAGCCTTCTGTGAGGAGCCAATGCTGTCTGAGGAGTCCTGGGAATCCTCACTCTCGGACAAGGAAGATACCTGGTGAGAGAGGGAACACCAGTGAGGTACAGGACAAACACAGAAAGCACCTGGGATCTCCTGTGTACAAAAGGGGACAATGAAAAAGTCCAATGAAAAGAATATTAAAGGCAGCAGCACATCAGGGAGTAAATATGTGAAGCACTATCTAAAATTTTCTTTATTCCACTGCGTGCTCATCGAGTTCAAATTGTTATTTTGTCTCTGATGCCCCTTATTAGTGAACAAAACTTTATTTGTTCTTATCTGTGTGCCAGTAACAGGGTGCAGAGGGATGCACAGAGCTCTGGGCAAAGCCTCTCACTGAACTGCAGACACAGAGCAGCCCGTGACCAGCAGGGAAAAGAAACAAAACTGCTTTCCTTTCCTTCCCACCAAGGCCACAACATTCATAAATTACAGAAAAGGGATGGATGCAGCCAGGGGAGACTGTGCAACCAGGGGGAAGGAAAAGGAAAGAATTTCAGAGACAGGAGCAGCAGCCAGTGCAGTCCCCGCAGTGACAGTGACACTCCCTGCCAGCTCTGCCCCTTGTGGTTTATCAGCTCAGTGTGGGACAAGGATCAGGGACAAAGCCCTGGGTTTTAGGGCAGCTCCTGTCTCCCCCCTGGCTGCCAGGGCAACCCCAGGGCTCTGCAGCAGGGACTGAGTGGAGCAGAACAGACCCACTGGGACCCACTGGGACTCACTGGAAGGGACTCTCACAAAATTCACATGGCAAGAGAGTGAGAGACACAGGCAGAGACCAAAAGGGAGTCACAGCCTGAGGTTCAGCACTGTTAGGGCTGTTTTACTGTCCTGAATGGGAATATTCATGCATATACCCAGATGACTGTTTCAGTCTCTGGCAAGATCAGAGTTCTTGTCTTCCAGTCAGTCAAAACACACTTACACCTAAATCACACATTCATCCAGGTGTCTTGTTAAGGCCCTCTTAGGCAGTGTAATTAATCTGATCAGNTCACTGGAAGGGACTCTCACAAAATTCACACGGCAAGAGAGTGAGAGACACAGGCAGAGACCAAAAGGGAGTCACAGCCTGAGGTTTAGCAGTTTAGCACTGTTAGGGCTGTTTTACTGTCCTGAATGGGAATATTCATGCATATACCCAGATGACTGTTTCAGTCTCTGGCAAGATCAGAGTTCTTGTCTTCCAGTCAGTCAAAACACACACCTAAATCACACATTTATACAGATGTCTTGTTAAGGCCTTCTTAGGCAGTGTAATTAATCTGATCAGGATCTCACTGGGGTCTTCAAAATCAGCCTTTTAAAAGCACTTGAGTAACAAGAGAAATCCAGTGTTGGTCTCACTCCCCTTCAGGCAGCTGCACCTTCCCCAACACTCCTTTCAATCCACCACGGAATTAATTATTCTGTTATTCCCCAGTCCCCTCCTCTGGGTGTCAGACCCCACCTGACTGCAAGGCACCCACTGCAGAGCTGTGCACTGCATTTTTTAACAAAGGGAGGTGACATCAAATGGTTTCACTCTGACTCTTCCCACGAGGAGGAATTTCAAGGCCAGATGAGGATCCCACAGGACTGTCCTTACAGCTGGCTCAGAGAAGGCTCTGCACACCTTCCCACACCTCCTCACCTACACGACTGCACACCTGGCGTGTGTGAAGCCATCGTGGAGTTACCTGCACGGTTTGCACCTGAGGGGAGTGGATCACAGAGGAGGACTGAGCTGTCTGAATGACTCCCTGGACCTGGACTTGCTCTCCAGGAAGCTGAACCACCGTGAGGGGAGCAGAACCTCTGAGAGACATCTGCAACAAACCAAAAACCACCGGTGAAACCTCTGTGCCACAGGGCTCAGGAAGAGCAGGAAAACTGGGGGAGAACCCCCATTAGCAGCCTATTTTAATTCTCAGTAAGTCACAAGAGCACCTTGAGAGATGCACATTTTTTAGATGTTATTTGCATATGAAAAAGGCTGAAAGAATTCGTTATTTCCTTTGGTTGGAGAAAAACCAAATGTGGCATGATGTCACATAATCAAATATGTGATATTATGTAACATATTAAAACATGAGAATGCTTCAGCTGCCGAGAGGGTTTGTAGTTTTCATGATCAGTCTTTGCATTTTAATTCAATTTCTATTGTTCACATTTCCATATGTTTGCAAAACCAAAATAATTCAAGTTATACGTGGAGATTGTAAGCAAGTAATCACTTTTGTCATGAAATTTCTTCACTACTTTTATTAATGTAAAAGCCATGAGAAGATGAAGGGATCATTAAAATACACACAGCTGAATTTCCCTTTAGTGATACTTTTGTATCTTAAAATATTAAGGGACAAACAGAACTTTGTATAAAAACAGGTCAGGAAACCAGCCTGGAAACAAACCCCAGGACACCTGCTGATATTCTCTCCTCTCCTCTTTCTAAATTTTGCATCAAAATCCCAATTATCTCCAAAGGATAAACAGTGGATGAGCTGCAAAACATTGTTTTTTCCCAGGAAAACCCTCCTGGAAGGATCCATTTTTTCACCAGTCCTAAGGGATTCAGGTTAAAGCTCTGACAGGGATGTTACCTTAGAGGAAAAATCTAAAATTTTCAAGTTTATTAGATTAAATATGTTCATGCTGGGCTAAAATCCAAGTGTTTCCATGGTGCTGAGAACTCAGGATTGCTGCTACTACAAAAGGAGCTGGAAATGCTTTTCCTAAGGAAAAAAAAAAACGAAACCAGGCCCTCATTTTATTGCTGAGCAGCTCCTGTGGTCGACTAACCCCAAATCTGGGCTGCACTTCTGCACTGTACAAACACAAAAATCAGCTTTTTAACACTTCTAAGTTATCTTTATGTCACCACCACCAAACAAACACATTTTTCCTTCGCCTCTTTGTGTTTTTTTGCCCTCTCCTAAGAATGCAGCCCATCAGAGCAGGCTCTGAGCTGCCTGCAATGTTTGCTGAGATCCAGCCCAGGCTTTACCTGTTGAGCAATATGAGAGAGCTGAGCTGCCTGCAGGGTTGTACCTTGTACAGCTGAGGGCTGGGACGAAACAGAGCTGCTGCTGCCGCCCTTGTGCACCTCTTCCATCATCAGCTAGGAGAAAACCAGTGACATCCAGTTAGTAAGGAACTGGGAGAGCAGGCAGGTGCCCAGCTCCAGCAGTTTGACCCCTCAGTGCCTGGGTGAGTCTGCTCTCACTGGGTGTGCTGGGTGAGCTCTTTGCCCTCCAAAGTTGAGCTCAGATTTTTGTCACTCCCCATCAATATCCTGAGTCCTTCTGAGTCAAAGGGGTAGGGAATTTAGGAATTAGAAATGTGGCCAGCAAGGTGCAAGCAACACGTCACACAGCAGGGTCAAAGCATAATAATAATAATAATAACAACAATATTAATAATAATAATATCATAGAAGAAATGAAGGGTTTAATCATGAATATAAGTACAGAGCAAGACAATCTATCATGCATTTGATATTGAGCATTGTAAGAAATCAGAAAACCAAGACTTTGGATGCTGGAAGCCAAGGAAAGAGCCTGGGCCATAAGCAGGGGGTCACAATGACACAGTGAGGAGGAAGAGTCTTTACTTCCTCCCACAGAGCACTGTCTCAAATCAAACGTTCACTGCCTCAGTTAGAGAGAGAGCTGCACAACTGCAACACACATCCAACTAATCTGCATACAACACGGGACAGGTGATGAATATGCACAGGTGTGTTGGGTAACTTTATGAATATGCGTGTTTTTTGGAAATAAATAGAGAATCAAAGCTTTGTGAACTCAGCACAGGTCTTTAGGACACGACTCCTCTGTGCTCCAGCACTGAATAAACACACAAATCTTTCAACCTCGAATTAGCTGAGAGATTTTTTGTCCATCACACACCGTGAGGGGCCTGGGTGGGACCTTGCCCTGCTCCTCCCTGTGGGTTGGGGCAGGTGGAGCCCCACACCTGGGCTCACCTGCTGAGGCCTGGGAGTCCCAGCTGGGAACAGAACAGGTTTGGTCTGTGCTGCAAGGGACACCCAGACCCACGGAATCACGGCTTGGTTTGGACCTTAAACCCCATCCAGTGCCACCCCTGCCACGGCAGAGTCACCTTCCCCTGTCCCTGTCACTGCCAGCCCTGTCCAGCTGTGGGAACCAGGGCTGGGCTCTGCCTGCCCTGGAGGCTCAGGGACCCTGGCACAGAGCCCCAAACACCTGGGCTTTGGATTTTAGCCCCTGGGAACCATTGCCAACCTTCAAAGAAGAATTACAGGGCACAGGAGTTTGAATAGAGCAGTGACAAGTTTGTCACAGGGTGTGAAAGTGGATTTTGGGTTTGGGTATTGCCAAGATGGAGGAACCTCGTGGCTTTTGGGTTTCTTCTTCTTCTTCTTCTCTCCGTCTTCTCAGTGATGAGAAAATAACTGATTGGTTTAGAGCAGAAACTGTCTAATGTAGAGAAGAGGTGTTGGAGACAATCAGTAAATAATCTGTAGGTAACTTTTAGTATCAAAGATAAACACCCCCTGTGAGGGGGGAGAAGGCTTCGAGTGCCCTGCTGGAAGGAGCTCGGCGGGGCAGAGAGAAAATGTTTGAGATAAAATAAAATAAACAACCTTCAACATGAGACCTGGAGTTTCTGCTCTTTTCTCCCACCTCAGGCTTGGAAAAGGACTTTGCTAGATGGGGGAATTTCTGTAAAATAGCAGAGAACCTGAGATCCAGCCTGGCCTTGGGCACTGCCAGGGATCCAGGGGCACCCTGTGCCAGGGCCTCACCATCTCATTATAATCCCATCAATATCCAATTCCCAATATCCCATCTAACCCTGCTCTCTTTCAGTTTGAAGGAAGCTCCAGGAAGAAAACCAAGATCCTTTCTATACTAAAGAATGTCTTTCTCTAAGTAAGATAATTTCCAAAAATACTTTAGCCAAGCCACCAGCCAAACCTATTTTAAACTATCTGAAGGTGTATAAAAACAAACCAGGGACACAAATCAAAGTGAAGAGAACACAGTTTTGAATTTTAAGAGTCACTCTGTCTTGATGTAATGCAGTCAGCAACACTTCTCTCATGTCTAAGATTTTATATTTAACTGTTCAACGTCTTGCCAGCATCCCCCCTCGGATTCTGGGGGATTCAGGGATGCACAAATGCAGGTTTCAGCTGGGGGGAGTGGGCGGAACCAGCCTGGAGCATTAAAAGCTGATGGGTGAGTGTTAAACATTTTGTCACAGAAGGTTTGAAAGTGTTGAAAGGACAGTTGCTATGAGACTGGAAATTACATTTCTTTCTGTGGAAATGTGAGTCATTGATTTTTCCCTGCTGAGCAGAACCACAGCACGCAGCCCAGTGAACTCTGCTCAGCCTCACTGCTCTGAGGGCTCCCCAAAAAATCCACCAAAGCAGGGCTTTTAGGGAAAAAAATGGTGGTACAAGAAACTCTGATTGATGGAGCAATGCTGGGAGGAAAGGCTGGGAGATTTGGGATTGCTCAGCCTGGAAAAGAGAAGATCTGGGGTAACCTAAGCGTGCCTTTCCAGGAGTGCAGGGGAGATGGAGAGAGACCATTTACAAGGGCCTGGAGTGACAAGAAAAGGGGCAGTGGATTCCCACGGACAGGATGGGACACTGGGATGGAATTCCTCCCCAGGAGGGTGGGCAGGCCCTGGCACAGGCTGCCCCTGGATCCCTGGAGCTGCCCAAGGCCAGGCTGGACGGGGCCTGGGGCAAGCTGGGACAGGGGAAGGTGTCCCTGCCCATGAAAGGAGGTTGGAATGACATTTCTTTAAGGTTTATTCCAGCCAAAACAAATCCATGGTTCTGTGTGTCCCTTGCAGCACAGAGCAAACCTCTCCAGGCAGTGATGCAGCTCCCAGCAGCCTCGTGGCTGCAAACCACGTCGAGATTAGGAGGAGAATTAACAACAAACCTGCAGCAGAAACAACTTTGTCTGTCCTCAAACAGTTTTAATTTTTATAAAGGAAAATCTACGTTTTGCACCCTGCGAAGTGTGCCAGGTAACCCTCAAACCGAAATCCAGGCAGCAGCAAAAATGACAATAAATTTCCAGTGCTACAGAAAGCTCTGTTCATTTCTGTAGTGCTAAACCACAGCCTGCCCTCCCTGCTATGAGTTTCTCCACCTTAGTGTCCCATGAAAGACTCAAAACAGCCTGCAAGAAACAGTAAAAGCAATAAAACCACCCCAAATAAACACCCCAGAGAGAAAGCACACAGGGTTTTGCTGACCTTTTTCTCACTGGTGTGAAGCTCTGCTTACAGGAATAAAAAGATAAAAGTATTTCCCATTAGAAATATGAGTTTTGAGTTGAATTTAACTCTGCTCGCTCTGGAATATTTAATTATTCATCCAAGATCAATCAATAAAAAGGTTTAGGATTGCAACAAGGTGGAAATTTGTCTGAGGACTGAGTGTCACACGAGACTGCCATGCCTTTAATTTTATTTAGCTGGAAAACCAGGAATTTCCCTCTGGAATGACTGCCTGTGAGCAAGTGAGACAGAGATTGGCATCACCTGTCTGAGGAGAGAAATTCTAAGGAAAAACATCAACCTGCAGGCCTTGAGCTCTGACAAGAAGCACCAAAAATCACCTGAGCATGGTCACCCACCTGCTCTGACAGCTGAGTTTAATTTATTCAACTGAAAGCTCTCTTTGGGGTGAAGGATGAATTTTGCTGTCACAGCACTGACAAGAGGAGCAACACCCAAGGCTTCATTGTCCCAATCTGTACAAACATCACTTTTTTATAACCAGACACTAAACTTGAAGTCTCCATGCAGCTCCACTTTAGAAGTCATTTAACTGAAAGGATTTTGCAACAGCAGCTCATGAAATTTGCTTCAAGGACTCCTAAAATTCTGGGCATCATCTCCCTCCAGCCAAGGAAACTCATCCTGCTTTAAAACCCGAGCCTCAAAACCACCTTTCTCTGAAATACAAACAGGAATGTCACAGTTCATGGGGGCACGTTTCATTTCTCAAAGCCACGGGCCTCAGTGTGCAGGAACCACCACACAAACCCACCAGGAACACCTGGGATGCCCAAGGAGCTGTAATGAAAAAAAGGAAAACCATTCCCACAACTTCCACTGATTCTTTAATTCTGTAAATTCACTAAAATGCTACAGAGACCACCAGAGGAAGAAACCAAGTTCAGTTTTGCCCTTGCAAACTGAGTAGAGGGAGGGTCTGAATGATGTTTCAACACTGAAATATTGTAAGAGACAATTAATTATATTTTTTATAACGTCAGAAATCAAGGAGTATTTGACACAAAATTTTATTCTCAAATAGCGACAGGAGTCAAATTCTGACATTTAAAATTGTACAAAGGGATTACAAAACATTTTCTTAAATGATACTTAGGTAATCTGGAAGAATTTGGGGTCCTCATAATCAGGTGCTTTCAGCACTAAAATATTATTTACCTAATTTTGCCATTAAGAAACTCGGGGAAAACTTGCTCACCCAGAAAACTGACATTTTTTTTCCCTCCAGAAATCAGTAGAAGACAGAGCAAAGGGCAGCACATCTCACCAGATGTGCCAGAGAGCAAGTGAGCAGTCACAGCTCCAGGTTTCATTCCACAAACAAAGTTATTCCTTAAAACTCCAGGAGCACTTCCCTCATAGGGCTTCTCCCACCCAGCACCAGCCTGTACAGGAACATCTCCCGACAGGAGCTTCAGAAATAAACGCTGCAGCCTAAAAAATGTCAATATTCCATCGGCATCAGGAATCTGATGGTTGTGAGAGGAAACCAGCCCAGAGATCATTTCTATCCCGCCGCCCTGGATCCCCCCGATCCTCACGGAGCACTGGAAGCCAAGGCTCAGACACGGCTCTGGGGCAAAATGCAGACAGGACAGGTAACGACAGGTAACTCGTTAGTGAGCGATAAAGCTGAGTGTGCCACCGGGGATCGGCCACCGCCGGCGGGCCCCTCGTTACCGCCAGGGCACCTTCCCCGTTCCTGAGGGGATCCGGGGCGCCCCTCGTCACCTTCCCCATTCCTGAAGGGATCCGGGGCACCTTCCTCCATTCCTGAGGGGACCCGGGGCACCTTCCCCGTTCCTGAGGGGATCCGGAGCGCTCCTCGTTACCCCCAGGGCACCTTCCCCCATTCCTGAGGGGATCCGGGGCACCTTCCTCCATTCCTGAGGGGCCCCGGGGCACCTTCCCCGTTCCTGAGGGGATCCGGGGCGCTCCTCGTTGCCCCCAGGGCACCTTCCTCCATTCCTGAGGGGACCCGGGGCACCTTCCCCGTTCC
>VZTB01001851.1:40143-50777 GCA_013397245.1 Thryothorus ludovicianus
TCTCCCTCTCCCTCTCCCTCTCCCTCTGTTTTACTAACAGAGTTTCTTTAATTTACATAACATAACACTCAGGAAAAGTTTCTCACCTTTAACATTTCAACTTGGTTTCCAAGTCCCTTTGTGCACAGTTCCATGACTGAATAGGAACAGAAAGTGTCCCTTATTTTATACTGGCTGACAGTAGATAACCAGAGAAAAAGATTGGATTCCAGCTCCATAGGAGGAATTAAAATTGACTGATGTCCAGAATACACACTGTGAAAAACATTAAGGGAGAAAACATTTCAGAGAAGCTTGTAGTTATCTTTAAATTAATATTTACTGTATTTGCAATTCACATTCCTGCTAGTCCAAAGGCAGGGACTGCAGCTGAGGCAAACTGGAGCAGCAGCATTTAAAAAATGCAACTTACTGTACAAGAAAAACAATTAATCCACACACACACACACAAACACTGATAGTGAAGGAAGAGAACTGGCTCAACCCCACACAGAACAAAAACTCCTTACTGCAATGTGTAATCAAGGAAGAAAGGGAAGAGAAACATTCTGAAGCCAGGAATATTTGGCAGCACAAACACACACAATCAAGATGGGATGATCAAGATGGGATAATCAAGATGGGATGATCAATATGGGATGATCAAGATGGGATGATCAAGTTGGGATAATCAAGATGGGATAATCAAGATGGGATACCATCTTGCTAATCTGCAGCAAAAGGGAACGTGCTGTTGGCAGCTCCAGGACAAACCCCCCTCGCTGTAAACTCATCCTGTAATGCCAACACGTCTGTAACTGCCCCCAGCAGGAGCCATTCCCCATCCCCAGCAGGCAGGAGCTCACCTGCCCCTCCAAGCCAGCCCATCCTACCTGCAAAGGCACCAGAGCACGAATCCCAGCCCGCAGTAGGGGTCCAGACAAATGGCAATCTGCCGGGAGGAGTAGAGCTCACACTGGAGCTTGATGGCCCTGCACAGGCCACTGACAGCAGCGTGGGACATCTGCAACACAGGGACACTGCTGGGAGCCCAGGGACACGGGCCAGGGACCCCAGGGGACAGCTGGGGGGGGAGCTGAAGCCGTGGTTTGAGCTTCCACAGCTGCCCTGACACCAACAGTGACAGCAGCAGTTGTTGGAGTGCCACAGCTCGAGGAAGGACTTTCCATGGAGGGGGCAGAGCACTGGAACAGCTGCCCTGGGTGGTGCTGGAGTCTTCCTCTCTGGAGACATTCCAAACACACCTGGACACGTTCCTGGGTCACTGCTCTTGGACTGGGAGATCTTCAGAGCTCCCTCCCTGCCCTCCCTGCCCTGTGATCCCAACTCCAAACACACACGAGCATTAACAACACTCTAAGGTTTCCCTTTTTCATTTCTTATTCTCTTTTTTTCTGACTGCACCCCTGCTCTGCTCAGAGCTCTGCTGCTCTCCCAGGGCAGCTCTCCAGGGGGAG
The DNA here is from genome assembly GCA_013397245.1 of Thryothorus ludovicianus. Lineage (NCBI taxonomy): Eukaryota > Metazoa > Chordata > Aves > Passeriformes > Certhiidae > Thryothorus > Thryothorus ludovicianus. Next base: position 41,601 of record VZTB01001851.1, read on the forward strand.
GCAGCAGCAGAATTCCTGACCCCACTGTGGGGATCTGTTTTCCTCCACAGCAGAACCTGAAGCCCTCAGCTTTGTCAGAAGAAAATCTGGGGCTTTGTTTAAGCTGAAAGTTGGAGGTCAAGGGGAGATGGCTCAGAGGGTCAGGTCAGACATGAAAGACCATCTCCTACTATACCTTTACTCCTGTGAGCATGCCTGTTGTGGAAACACTAAAATCTAGATATGCCAACATTTCGGGTGTGGGTGGTTTATAGATCTGGGCCAGTCGCTTCCTGGGCAAATCATCTGTTCAAGACAGAAACAAAAGGGTTAATTTTGGTTACTCCTCTGGTATTTGAGAGGAGAACACAACTTTTAAAACACCAGAGATGGAAGATAAAGCTTTCTATTAATTCTCTTTCCAGAAGAGACAGGCTGGTTGGTGCATGGCAAAACTCTTGTCAAAGCTCCCACATAGAAAATTATTTATTCTCAGGAAAAGGGAGAAAAGACCAACTCGCCCTTGTCTTGAGCAGATTAAATTGTCTCCAGCAACCACTGCAAACACTTCCCATGCACAGCTGAGTACAGAAGAGGTCTCAGTGAACATCTTGGAAGGCTGCTGTACACATCCAGATGAATTTTCAAGAGCCACTCGATGAAACGGGGGACAGTCACCTGTGACCCCTCCAGAGACCCCCAGGGAGCCTCCTGGCCCAGGGAGCTCACCTGTGTCGATGATGGTTGGCCAGGTTTTCACATCCACAGCACCAGCTGCCTCTCTGGACTTGAGCAGCCTCATGAGGGTCTGCGTGGTGAGGATACAGGCGGCTTTGCTGACCTGCAGGATGGACACTCACTGGAACAGGGACAGGGCCACGGCCCAGCAGCACTGCCACTGCAGGGGCTGATGTTCACAGACTGTTCTATCATCTGCACACAATTCCTTCCAGCAAAACCCAATTCCTCTTCCTCTGCCTTTTGCACACTCTGCTCTGCTTCCCCTTCACCAAACGCCCAGGGCAGCCCGGCCTGCACAGACCCTGTCAGAGCCTCTAGAGCAGGTGACAAGGGGTCCCAGTAAGATCCAGCTTTCTTCCCCATGGTGCTTACTGGGCTCGGGAAGTGACTGAACTGCAGGATTTGGGATTCCCCAGCAATTAGGAGCACCAAGGTGAAATTGTGGGTGGCAACACGGTGTTGGTGTTCTCAGAGCACCTGCACTGTGTGTGAGGAGGGGCTCCCTCTGGCATTTCATGGATGAGAACACTGACCCCAGCTCCAAGATGTGCCTCCATCCCTCTCACACAGCACGAGGCAGGTCAAGCTGATGCCTTTGGTTTTATTTTAGATCCTGGGCTGGTTTAGTGGGCAGCTTTAGGTTTCCTATTCAGTGCTACTGAGCTTTCTTCATAGAGCAGAGACACAAAACAATTCCTGCTCCAGCTCCACACCAAGGACAACTTTCAGGCCAAGAACAAAACCAATGGTGAAGGGAGAAGGAAAAACCAGGAGGATGGAGCTTCATAACCTGAAGCTGTAATTGGATAATTAATTTAAATATTCCAATGGACCAGAACTTATAAAAGTGTGGGACCTCATGATCAGGTGTCCATTCTGTGACCATTCTGGGGCATCCTGGGTGTGGTCTGGCTGGACTCTTGTGCAGCCCAGGTGTGCTCAGTGAGGCCTTTTAACAAATATCTCCTTTATCTTTTTCTGTCCAGTCTCTGGTCGAGCTCAGCCTCCAGAAGGCAACAAAATCTGAGACCCCTGGAGCACAAGCGACGCTCCGGCCACGCTCAGCGTCACCCCCTGGAGCCCCTGACCAAGCCAGCCCCACTCTCTGTGACACAGCTGTCCCCCCCTGGACCCTGAGGGTCCCCCCCTGCCCCTCTCTCACTCACTCACCTCCACGATCATCCTCACTGTGGGCAGAGTGGCCACCAGGCTCTGGGCGTGCGGCGGGCGCACGGTGACGGGGACACAGCCCGAGTACAGGCAGCCATAGAAGGCTGTGATCAGCTCGATGCCTGCAAGGACACCACAGCTGCACTGGGGGACACTGGGGGACACTGGGGAGGGAGGCACAGCAGGGCAGGGCTGCTCCTCCCAGCGGGGATGAGGGGGACACTTGCACAGCAGTGGAATCTTTGGGGTGCAGCCCGAGGAAGATGAGAGAATTTGGGATAATGGGGAAAGAAGCACACAGGAAACCGTCTCCATCAGAGAGGAAAAGAACATCCTGAGTGCCAAACTGTCGCCCTGATCTTTCAGTTTTTCTGATGCACTTTCTTAACTTGATGCTTTTCATAGTTTGCTTAACTTGATGCTACAGGAGTGTTATAATTAGAAATGTGTGTGTGATAAGATGAAGTTGTTTACATTCTTTCTCTTGGTNCATCCTGAGTGCCAAACTGTCGCCCTGATCTTTCAGTTTTTCTGATGCACTTTCTTAACTTGATGCTTTTCATAGTTTGCAGCTCTTTCTCGCACAGGAGTGTTATAATTAGAAATGTGTGTGTGATAAGATGAAGTTGTTTACATTCTTTCTCTTGGTGTGAAAAACAACTGATGGGCAGTTGTGTTGACCAACGGGATGGGAGAGGTGTCAACCTTCTCCTCCAACCCCTGGTCTGTGTGGAGATACTGTAAATTTAGAGTCAGATGTTTTAATAAACAGTTTTTAGCCTTCTCATCAAAGAGTGTCCATGTGTGTCCTTGCGTGTCCCAGAGCGACACCAAACAACTCAAAAATCACTCAGGACACAGCAGTGAGCACCTCTCAGCAGCACTGAGTGCCTTCCCCGTGTTCCCAGATCCCAGAGAGATCCCAAAGAAAGCCCAGGCTGCATTTCCCCACTCACCAGGAGGATAAAGAAGCACCACATTGTCTCCTGCATTGAGATGGCCTTTGTCACACAGCACTGATGCAATCCTCTCAGCCTTTTTGTGCAGCTGAAGGCAGGTGGCCGTGCACACAGTGGTTCCCTTGAAAGGACACAAAAATGCTCTAAACAGGGGCTGGCACAACACAGACTGGCTGCTGTGAAATCAGTCCAAGCTTGCTGGCTAGCAGGAGGCTACAGCTACGAGTTATCTCTACCTAAAGGCTGCTGGCACCCACTGAGCCACTCATCCACTACAGTACCAAAGGACAGAGATGGAGTTAGATCTGCTCGAGAAAAGTCTACCTTCCAGGGAGTCAGTTCAGGTCTTCTTGCACCAGAACCTTGCCAGAATATACTCAACACCACTGACAGGGATGGTGGCACCAAGGGATACACCATTAACTGATACAGGAACCAGTGGGACCTACAAACACGCTCAGTTTTAAAATGAAGTGTCACACCACGAGAGCCACTTGCTGCACGGACCTAGAGGGTCCAAGGGTCAAGCTTTAAGGAACAAATCTATGGGCAAAATCTGACACAGAGGCTAAAGAGAGGCACTGCAGAGGGCAGCAGATTTTAAACACTCTGCAGCTGGCACTGGATAACACGTGGACCCTAAAACCCAACAGCTCAGCACTGGCTGTACCTTGGCATTCAATAAAAGGAAGAGTGGGTGGTCAGGAGTCGCTTGAGCTCTCCACTGCAACACTTCTGTCAGGAACTGGTGCTGGAAGAGACAGGCAGGAATTCAACACCAGCTTCTCCTTCAGTGCACCCAGGAGGGGAAACTCCTTCCCATCCCCCCATTGTCACAAACACTGATTTACCTTTTTAACTAAATCATTGTCTTCTATCTGACCCAGATCTCTGCCAGAGGCTTGAGCGATTCTCTTCCCAGCAACCAGGTTCCCCACCATCACAGAGGCAGGGCCCACACCTGTGCAGAGACAGCAGCACTTTGGGAAGGGGCAGAGCAGAGGCAAGAGAGGATCCCACTGCCCCTGGGAGTGAAACCAGGCACTGCTGCTGTCTGCTCACCACCAAAGGTGGGAATCAAAATTCCTGACTAACACGTGCAAAGAGAGGCCAGGAACAGGCCCCAGCCCTGGGGCAGCAGGATGTGGTCCCCAGCAGGAGGGACAGGGAGTGGGACATCACCCAGGCTCCAGGGGCTGAGCCCCACCTCAACAGCACCAAAGCAAAGGGGTGCAGCTTACCTGGCTGTTTCTGCCTGGGCTTTGGCAAGTTTGTCACACAAGTGTGTGGGCACATGAGGATGTTGCAGGGGTGCAGGGAGCCCTCCAGAAAGTGCTGCTTGGTTTGGGAGATGTGGATCCCTCCCAGAGGAGTTTTTGGCAATGTGTTGGCTGGCACGAGAGCAAGGCAGTAAACACCCACTTGGTGAATGCTGTCGATTGCCTGGAGAAAGGAGAGTGGTCACTGGCACTGCTGGCACTGCTGGGCACAGCCTGCTGCTGCTGCTGCACTGACAGGACAGATCCCTGGGCTTGGGAGGGGCTGGAGGAGTGAGGCAATCACAGTTTGACCCCAGCACCACCAGAGAGTCCTGCAGTGAGCCTGCTGGGCACATCCCTGCCTTCACAGCCCATTTCATAGACACCAAATCCATTTTTAAATCTTTCATGACCAACATCCCAAAATATGCACAGTTGTGTGATGAATCACACGGTTCTGATCTCAGGATTGGATCCATCTGTCTCCTCTGAACCATCACACTCTGTTCCCTCCTGCCCGCCTCAGCATTCATCTGATCCATTATTCAGAGCACCAGGTACTTCCCTGATTTTCCACCCCAGCTTGCACACTTCACTCCCTGAATGTCATTCCTGGAATGACACGCTTGCAGTGCAGGCAGCTCTCAAAGGAACTCACTTGCTACTCATTCTTTTAGGACCACACTCATTGAGCTCTTCTGGCCTTTCCCTGCCCACCTGCTCCCTGCTGAAAATGCAGCTCCAAAGAAAAGGGCGGCTTTAAAGCCAAACTCTGAGCTCCACATGATCCAGACTAAGAGCAGAACTCCACAGCTTGAGCACATATCTGCTTTGCAGTTCTCAGAGGAGACTGCCAGAGCCCCTCTGCTCTCCCAGGACCTTCATGGACCTCTGGCTAAGGAATATCTTTCCAAAATTTAACTTAAATTTCTCCTCTTTCAGTTTGAAGTCGTTCCCCTTGTCCTGTTGCTCCAGTTCCCTCAGGACACAACAGAGGAGCGGGGACACAGCAGAGGCCCCCAGCCTGTGACCCTGCACAAACATCTTGTGCCAAGAGGGCTGCAAAGCTCGTGGTACCTCCACCCCAGGGCTCTCTCCACCCCAGGGCTCTCTACATCCCTGAGCTTTCTCCATCCCTGAGCTTTCTCCATCCCTGAGTTCTCTCCATCCTTGAGCTCTCTCCATCCCTGAGCTCTCTCCATCTCTGAACTCTCTCCTCCCTCCATCCCAGGGCTCTCTCCTCTCTCCATCCCTTGGCTCTCTCCATCCCTTGGCTCTCTCCATCCCTGAGCTCTCTCCATCCCTGAGCTCTCTCCATCCCTGAGCTCTCTCCATCCCTTGGCACTCTCCATCCCTGAGCTCTCTTCATCCCTGGATTCTCTCCATCCCAGGGCTCTCTCCTCTCTCCATCCCTGAACTCTCTCCATCCCCGAGCTCTCTCCATCCCTGAGCTCTCTCTATCCCGTGGCTCTCTCCATCCCTCGCCCCTCTCCATCCCTCAGCTCTCTCCATCAGGGCCATGCCAGCAGCCCCAGCTGTGCCCACCCCCCAAATCCCCCTGGAGTGCCCTGGCTGTACCTGCAGCACCCTGCTCATCCACTGGAAGCTGTCCTCCTCGGAGGCGTCCGGCCTCTGCTCCGCCACCACCACGATCCTCTCGTCGTAGAACACAGACACAGAGAACACAGCAATCCTAAGGAAAAGGGCACAGCACACTCCAGTTTCACTCCTTGCAAACAGGGAGCCAAGGAGAGGTTAAAGACAGAACTCGTGAAAATAACCACGGGGCAAAAACAAGGGAGAAAGCATCAGACAATTAACACTGAGTCAAAAGGAAAGACTGGGAAGTATTTAAGGGGTTAATTTAACTTGCTGATGACATTTCCATATGGCACAGTCCCCCGTTCTCCCAACCTGCTGTCACATTCCTGTTCCAACTTCTGGCAAAGCACAGATGAAAGGAGATTTAAAGGCACCTCCATGATGGTTTAAAATCTCTCACTAAGTCTTGGGGATATGAGCTCCAGCCCTGCCTGAGGATCTAGAAAATGATATCCACCACTGCTAAATAAAATTCAAATATCTTTGGACATTAATGAAACTCTTCCTTGCTGCACCAGCCAGCAGCTAACGACTGCAACTCTGCAGAGACACAGAATTAATTTCTCCATGTGGCTGCCTTATCTTGCTACTTGATTGCTTTCCCTAAAGCAGAGCCTTGATGAAAAGCCAGCCTGGATTGTGGAAAAAAGATCTGAGTCGGGCAGCACCAGGGCAATCACTACCTCAATCAAAAATATGTTTACTTTAACTGAGCTACCCAAAGAGAAATCCAAGAAAGGACAAAAGCTTCTGTTTTGCCTTGGGGAGGGACCAGGTTTCTTGTGCTGACCTTCCTCTGTAAACTGTTTTTATGGACTCCACGGCCAGTCCAGTGGCCACGATGTCGTCGGCGTTGTGCCTTCTCCCACTGACCGTCAGCAACCCGTCCATCTTCCCAACCACGAACACCAGACTGCCCTGCAAGACAAAAGGCATCTCTGAGGAGCTCCTCTCTCACATCCTCCCTCCTCAAAAGGGTTTTTCTGGAGCACTGAAGGGCAGGAGCCACGCAGGCTCCAGAGCGCCTCACGTACGGGCCCGACGAATCCCAGCAAGCCGGAGCGCACGAAGGGAACTTCCCCCACGGGAGAGCCAGAGGAGTTCACAGGGATCACCTGCAACACAAGGCAGCACTGCAAACAAAGAGCCCGAGCAGAGAAAAACCTTCCCCACCCCAAGAACTGCACTGAAAGGGAGGGAGGGAAGAGGAGAAGGGGAGGGAAGCCTCAGTACAGCCTCGGTTTTGTTGTGGGAAATGTTTATGGAGGGGATTCTGAGTATCTCTAACTGCAAGGATTTCTCCATGTTTTTAAAAAACACCATCAAGACTTAGTTACAAAGCTAAAGGGTTATACAAGACCACCAGTTTTACACAGAAAATGGGGCAGGGAAGGTGCATTCTGCTGGACATACCTCGAAAGTATTCTTGGTCACCCCTGCCAGCCCATAGTACATCATTCCTCCTGCTCTGGAGCTCACACAGATTTCACCAATCTCGTCTGTTTTACAGAGCTGGGGTGGCCCATCTGGTTTCACTATACACATCATGCCTAGGACAAATCAGCCTTTGTTAAAAACACCTCCCAAACTTTGCCCTGCCTGAGAACCGACGCGTTTAATCGTGACAGAAATGCCTGAGGCTGGCACTGCCCCACTTCTCCCACATCGAGGCGGATATGAGAGAGAACACTGACCCATCCTGCTCCTAAAACATCCCCAAAAACATCTCCCATGAACCTCCTGCCTGTTTTTACCTCCTGGCATCACATGCCCGACGTCCTGGACAGTGAGAGCAGAGTTTTTATCTTCGGTGTTGACCCGAATCACACCGAAACTCAGCCCATTCATGGACAGGATGGCTCTGCCTGGCAAAGGGGCCCCGGGGACTCCAGGCCTGGAGAGGACACAAAATCAATAAATACACTCAGCCAGGCACCTGAGCTCGGGGTCAGGCTCAGATGGAGATGGCACAGAAACAGAAATAGGTTTATTCAGTGTCTCTGCTTTGCACAATCATTTCAAACTGTGATCCCCACCCAAAGGAGCAATGTTTTCAATTCTTAAGGAATTGTGTTTTTGGGCACTGCAGATCCTCTGCCAGCTCATGGCAAACCCCAGCTCCCAGAAACAGGGCATGAGAACGTCCAAGTGATCTCAAATCTCAGGTTCAGAACACCTCCCAGGCTGGAGGAAAAGCGCTCGGGCGCTGCTGAGCTGTCACACACCTCAGGAATCACCTGGATCTCAGCAGGGACCTTTAACAGCTCAGACACTTGAGTACCTGAGCACACACAGTAAATGTCAGAGGAGTTTATTACATGCTTAAATCAACCCTGAGCAACCCGAGTGTGAACACAGCCCAATCTGTTACCTCCGGATCGCTACGGTCATCGCTTCGGGGGAGGTGGCACAGGGACAAATGGCCTCTGGTTTGAGCCCATGGCTCTGAAACAAGCTCAGGAAGGCATCACAGGAGGAAACAGACCCTAGCAAGAAAGAAAAAATGCCTCTAGGACTTCACAGAATTTGATTTCATGTCCATCTACAGGAGGAGGATTTGGGAAGTGGCCTCAAGTTGCACAGGGGAGGTTTAGGTTGGGTATTGAGGAAAATCTCCTCACTCAAAGGATGGTCAGGGATTGGAACAAGCCCAGGCTGGATGTTCAGACACTGGATTCTGCCCAGAGCAGAGGTGGAATCACAATCCCTGGAGGGATTTAAAGGATGTGTGGGTGTGGCACTTGGGGTTTAGTGGTGAACATGGTGCCAGTTAAAGGGCTGGATTTGATGGTCTTAAAAGGAAAATCTCCTCACTCAAAGGATGGTCAGGGATTGGAACAAGCCCAGGCTGGATGTTCAGACACTGGATTCTGCCCAGAGCAGAGGTGGAATCACAATCCCTGGAGGGATTTAAAGGATGTGTGGGTGTGGCACTTGGGGTTTAGTGGTGAACATGGTGCCAGTTAAAGGGCTGGATTTGATGGTCTTAAAAATCTTTTCCAGCCTGAGCAATTCTCAATTGCCACACAGACTCCACTCTCTCACTTGATCCTGCACTGGCCTGGGGATTCCAGCATCAAGCTGAAATCACAAGAGCTGAAATCACTGCTCAGAGCTGAAATCACAAAATCTGAAATCACTGCTCAGAGCTGAAATCACAAACTCTGCAATCCCTACTCTGAGCTGCCATCACTGCTCTGAGCTGGAATCACAAACTCTGCAATCACAAACTCTGCAACNTGACAGGGACAGGGACACTCCCAGGGGCTGGGGACACTCCCAGGGTTTGGGGACACTCAGAACCAGGGACAGGGACACTCACAGGGGCTGAGGACACTCCCAGGGGCAGGGGACAGGGACATTCCCAGGGGTTGGGGACACTCCCAGGGGTTGGCGACAGGGAATGGGGACACTACAAGGGGTTGGGGACAGGGAATGGGGACACTACAAGGGGTTGGGGACAGGGA
>VZTB01001851.1:78506-101318 GCA_013397245.1 Thryothorus ludovicianus
TGTTAGAACAGGTACCCAGTGCCCTGGGTGTTAGAACAGGTAACCAGTGCCCTGTGTGTTAGTTAGAACAGGTAACCAGTGCCCTGTTAGAACAGGTAACCAGTGCCCTGGAACACCCCAGGTGTAAGCACAGCCCCCTCACCACTGCAGCCATCACCTGGTTCTCCTTTCTCGGGAGAAAACACTGAATGGATCCTCACCGTGCAAATCCAACTGGAATGTTCTGATCATTGGGAGGGCAAGAGAAAGGATGAACTGGCAATGACAGAGCCAGGGGAGCTGGGAAGCTCAGGGAAGCTCCAGGAAAGCCCTGGGAAGCTCAGGGAAGCCCAGGAAGTCCAGGGAAGCACAGTGAAGCTCAGGAAGCCCAGAGAAGCCCTGGGAGCTCAGGGAAGCTCAAGGAAGCCCAGGAAAGTTCAGGGAAGACCTGGAAAGTTCAGGGAAGTTCAGGGAAGCCCAGGAAAGCCCTGGGAAGCTCAGGGAAGCCCCAGGAAGCTCAGGGAAGCACAGGGAAGCCCAGACAAGCCCTGGGAGCTCAGGGAAGCTCAGGGAAGCCCCAGGAAGCCCCGGGGAGCCCAGACAAGCCCTGGGAGCTCAGGGAAGCCCTGGAAGTCCAGGAGAGTCCAGGGAAGCTCAGGGAAGCTCAATGAAGCTCAGAGAGCTCAGGGAAGCCCCAGGAAGCCCAAGGAAGTCCAGGAAAGCTCATGGAAGCCCAGGAAAGCTAAGGGGAGCTCAGGGAAGCCCAGGGGAACCCAGGAAAGCCCAGGGAATCTCCAGGAAGCCCCGGGAAGCTCAGGGAAGCCCCGGGAAGCCCAGGGAAGCTCCGGGAAGCACACCTGAGCAGCCTGGGTGTCACACCTGTATTCAAATCGTGCCCCCGGGAAGCCCCGGCAGCCGGGTCCCCACCCAGGCTGCTTTCCAGCAATTAGCGCTGATGAGCTCTCGGAGCCGCGGTGCTCCACCAGTGCAAGGTGGTAACACCCGCTAATCCTGCCAGCTCACACACAATGCTCCTCTTTCAACATCCCCGCTCCCCTTCCCCCACGGAATGGGAGCGCTGAATCATTTACTGTCTAACAAAACCATAATTACTACAGTGGGGAAATTAAGGAAAATGATCACGTAGGGCACAGCAGCTCCCCAACAAAGGCTCCGAACGCCTGGGCTGCAGCGAGGAAAAGATTCCAGTTGGAAAGCAGTTTGTGTGAGCTTAAAAAAAATAAATGTTTGTGTGCTTTAAAAAAAAATCTGTTGATGTTTCCAACTTTTTGTGCCAGCAGGGAATCCTGGTGGTGCTTCTGGTGCTTCCAGTAGCCCCAAAGCACAGTCGGCTACTCTGCTAATAGCAAGCACGACAAAAATATTGTAATAAAAATCAGTGAATTATTCTATTATCACTGGAATTCTGGGTTTCAGGTCTCACCCTGATACATGCCCTGGTGACTGCTGATGCCAGGCAACATCTCCCCGTGGTTTTCTCCTCTCCTGAAGGAGCAGAACAGAGCCTGGGGCTGCAGGGCTTCAGTCTGGAGCACCAGCATGGACACAACGAAGGCCAGGAGTGCTGCTGGAAGTCCAGAATGTTCTTTTGCTGCACTCCACCTCCAGATAAAGCCTTTCAAGTGCCAGGCAGCACATGTGAGAAACCCAGAGTGAGGATGAAGTGCACTCGTGGCCTGGGCAAAGAAATGGGCACAGCATGGGGCCAGCACTCGGGAATGATGCTGTCATCGCTCATTTATGCACTCAGGGCTCGTTCCCACCTTTCTTGGAGAAGGAATTCCTCCCTGAGGGTGGGGAGGGCCTGGCACAGGTGCCCAGAGAAGCTGTGGGTGCCCCTGGATCCCTGGAAGTGCCCCAGGTGAGGCTGGATGGGGTTTGGAGCAGCCTGGGATAGGGGAAGGTGTCCCTGCCATGGCAGGGGGTGGCACTGGATGGGATTTAAATTCCCTTCCAACTCAAGCCAGTCTGGGATTCTGTGATTTTCCTGCAGAACTGGCAACTTGTAGACATCCCACACTCATCCCAAAGGTTCTACCACGGGTTAAAACTGAGATATCCTCAGTCCCAGGCTTCAGCAAGCCAAAACACAACTGAAACCTTTATTTTTTCTATGTGCTCAAACAGACTGTACCTGTGCAATGGCTTTAAACTCCTCCTACCACTCTGAGCTCCAACTGCAGCACAAAAACTACGCTTGAAACAAGTTTAGACAATTGCCTTGTTCAGTTTGAGGCCAAATGATGATGCAGCTTCAAAGATTCCCTCCTCCTTCCTTTGGGTGAAGCTGTATATCAGGTTTCCTTCTTGGAGATAATAGCCAGGTCTGTGAATTAAATCTTCCAGAAAAAAAAAAAAAAAAATCTGATTTCTTGGGAGAAATAACATCTTTACTCCCTGTACCTGACACCAACCAAGCAGCACAGGTTTGGGCTCTGCAGTTCCTCTGTGTTGTATTCCCAGCAGGAGCATGAAAGGGGCTCTGGAAACCCAGCCCGGGCTCACAAAGCTCTGTTTGTGAGCATTAAACTGCCCCAGCCTCGGTGTGCAGAGTTTCACAGACAGATCAGCTCCAGATTAATTTACACACACAACAAGCCACAGCACTGTGGGGGCTCTGTTCTACAGCTCCAAAAAAACCCTTTCCTAAAGGCTTAGGAGCGTTGTTTTACCAAATTAGAACTGTTTTAATCTCAACGTTTATTATTTCCAAAGAATTCCATTCCAGGTGAGGTTTCTGTGCCCTGTGTTCAAGGTCTGGGTCATTCCAGGTCACAAGGTGCTCTTCACCCTGCATCACTCACTGGGTGCCATAAACCTGCAGGGATTTTTCTTTTTTTTTTGTTGTTGTTGTTATTTTAACTTTAAGCGGTAAATCCAACTCCTGGAAGTCTACTGAAGAATCTCTTTATCTTCCAGCAGCATTTCCGAGCTGCAGCAGCTCGGGTGTCCTCGCTTCACCCGTCTGGGCTGTGTATTTGCAGCTGTAATCTTCCAGGCCATGTGTGAGGCATCACCAAGGGGTGAGCTGAGGACAGGGCTCAGTGCCCCCTGCACACCTGGGCTGGGGGCAGCACTGAAAAACCGAGTTCAACTTCTTGGGAGGATTGAAAAGGTTTAATAAAAGACAATAAGGACAAGGCAATAAAGCAAAAAAACATGGCCTGGGCGTTTCAGTCACCTCCTGTTTTAGGGACCCCTAAAATATGGATATTTGAACTTTTCTAAGAACTTATTGCCATGCTTCTGGGAGCTGTTTTGCATGGCCACTCCTTTTTAGAGCATGCATGTTTTAATTGATTCTCCTTATCAGTTTTAATTTGGGCCTTGGTCTGTAATTTCTGCAGATGGGAGCTGGGACAGCAGCAGCAGATTCTTCATATCAGAGCAGGGTCTGCACTGGGTGCTCTCCTGAGCAGACACTCATTTCACTCACTACAAAGACACTTTATCAACTTTAAATAAAAAAAAAAAACATTTTCATACCACACATCTAATATCCTCTGCTCAACTGCCTCCAACCAACACCTGCAAAATCCAATCACCAGAGTCAACTTTAGATGAGATATTCTGCTGTGAAGTGCAGCCATATAAATTTTACATTACCCATAAAATTTATGTGCAGCACATGCACATAAACAGTTGAATCCCATATACAAATAAAAAAATCTTGTATGTAATCCCATCCTAGGGATTAAAAAGTAAAAATCCTTTAAAATAGCTACAACTTGTCACTGGGGGGAAATGCATTTTCTCTCCTGAATGCAACAAAGCCAAGGCTTTGTCACAAGCAGGATTTTAGGAAATCTGCTCGGGAGAAATGTTTTCATCTATTTTTAACAGCAGCCAGTGAGAACCATGTGAGCTGGGAGGCAGGAGCACTGCAGGGCTTTAGCAGCAGAACAATCTGCAGGAAGGGACACAGACAGGGTCACACAGCCACCCAAGAACCAGCTGAGCTGAGCAAAGCAAGACAACTCCCAGAGCATTAAATAACCCAGCTGATCCTGCCCTCAGTAATTCTTTTTGCTGACTAACCTCCTGCTCACAGACACCAGCAGAAATTCCCAAGCACTCTCCCACCAGACTGAAAAGCAAAGTTCCCCAGGAAATGACTAAACTGTGACAGCCCTGTGATTCAGCACCTGATGCAGGCAGGTGGAGAGCCCTGTCACCCTCCAGGTGCACACGGAATATCTGAGCTGGGAGTGCTGATAATGCTCTTCCAGGAGCTGCCTGTCCAGCCCAGCAACAGGAGCTTACACACAATTAAAACCTGCACTTTCTACAAGGGACAGACAAGCGTGGACAGATGATTTTCCAAACTGAGCTTGGATTTTTTGAGCTTTTAGCCCAGGAATTCAAACAAAGACAAAACCATGCTGGCACCCAAGAGATTAAAGCAGAAGTTACTTTGGGTTTTAATCCTGTGCACGACTCCTGTCAGGCACCTCTTCTTGGCTCTCAGGTGTCAGTATTTAATAATTCTCTTGACTTCAATTTTTAACAAAAAGTGCCACAGGTTCTCCTTGCTGGTAACTCTCCTCCCATCCTGACTGCACAGCAACACCTCATCCAACCACACCAAAAAGCATTTTGGATACTGCTTCAGTCCAGCTGCACCTGAAGTTACTTTTCCTAAATCCTAGATTCCTGAATAAGATGCAAGAAAGGGAGAAGAAAGGAATTAAGAGCAATTATTGCCCTATCTGGTGATCAGACACAGCTGCTCACACCAAGCCTTGAGCAGCTCTGCCCTGCCCTTAAACACAGCACAGGACCTAACCCAGTTGGCAGCTCACCCTGCACAGTAATTATGAATTTCCAGATGGGATAATTCCATTCCAAGTCACAGCCATGAGCTCGATGATTATGCACCATGAAACAAAGAAAGAGAACTTGGTGGAGGCACTGGCACTTTGAAGATTCCCTCCTCAAACAAAACCCAACTGAAAAATAGAACCAAGCAAGCACAGAGAACAATTGATTGCAAGGATGAATCAAAAATCAAGAGGTGAGACTCGTATCCCACACTCATCCTGCCCTGGTTTTCCTAAGGAGCCAGTACCAAGTGTGGATTCAGAAGGATGTTACTCCCATTCTGCAGAAAAAGCAGCAGAGAAAGTGGTGGCTCTTCATATGAGATATTCTATTGTGAAGCCACAAAAATTTTACCCATAAGATAAAGTTTTGCTCAATAAAAAAAAAAAAAATTAAAAAAGTTTTGGTCAAGAGAGCAAAACTCATTGTTTCTCCCAAAGCACTGAGATCTGAAAGGGAACCCGGAGTCACTGCACTCCCAAGTGCTCACTCCAGGACAGTCACTATTAAACAGGATTAGTCACCAGAGCAGGATCCCACTACTTACAGGCAAAGCAATACAATTATTAAACTTTTAGCAGCCTCCAATTAGTGTGAGACACCTGTAATTTGACTGGCAGGGACTCCCACCGAGCTCCCGAGGGAGGCAGCAGCAGCTGCACAGGGGATTCCTGCTCACCCCCCTCCTGACCAGAGGGAACCAAAACACCCCAACCCAAACCCTTAAAGCTGCTCTGCACACCCCATCCCAAACACCTTTCTGCAGCCAAATGATGCCTTAGGTTTTATTTTTCTATTTTGCACATTCTGGGCTGTTTCTCTGTGTGGTCCTGGGTTTTATGTTAAGTGTTGCTGAGCTCTCTTCAGGGGGAAGGTAAACAAATCTATTCCAGCTTGGCACCAAGGACAACGACACAAATTTCAGGCCCAAGAACAACAAAACAAACGGTGAAGGGAGAAGGAAAACCAAGGAGAATGGAGATTCATAACCTGAAGTTATAATTGGACAATTAACTGCAATGTGCTGATGGACCAGAATTATCAAAGTGTGAGACTTTGTGACCAGTTGTCCATTCTGTGCCCATTTTGGGGTCACCTGGGTGTGGCTCTGGTGCTGCCCAGGTGGAAAAGGCTTTTAATAAATCCCCAATTTATCCTCTGGGCTCTGTCCCAGCTCAGCCTCCTGCAGGCATCACCAGGAATGGGAGCAGCCCAGCTTTCCTCCACTCGACAGCACAAGCCATTCAAGCCAGCCCCAAGGCTGGGAAAGCAGATTTAAACAGACAGAGCAGAAGAAAAATGTCCTGGCCAGCACGGCACGAGCAGCAGATTGCAGGCCCTGTGCTCAGCCCGGGCTGTGAGAAGCTTTCAGTTGTGTTTAATCAGCATTCACAGCTCCTTGAAGAATGGCACTGCTGAGGAAACCCTGCTGGCACGGCACCAGCAGCCAAAAAAAACCCCATTATCCTGTCAGCTGCGAGGCTCTGGGCAAGGAGGATCACGAGAGGAGCAGAGGCTCCTGTTTGGGCTCTTTGGGCAGGGCCAGCCCCTGCCCCAGCACAGCTTTGCTCCTGCTGCAGAGCAGGATGTGGTCGAGTGGAAGATCAAAACAATGAGCCAAGAGAGCCCAACAAGCCCAGCTGCACTTTGCAAACTCACCCCAATCAACAATAAACTCACCCCAATAAAGAATAAACTCACCCCAAAGTCACTGAACTCGGCTGCTTCAAGGGAGAACAGATTTTTCTCCCAGCACAGCCCTCCTTCCAAATTAATAAAGCACGTTAATTGTTCTTTAAAAAGACTGGCATTCAGTTTTTGGTGCAAAGTGGCCTTTTTAAATAGAAAAAAAAAATCATTTTAGCATAAAGAGGAGGAGCAGTCAATTTACTGCCCTTGTTACACAGGATATTGTGATATCTCCCTCATATTTCTCTTGTTCCAATCACTGACATCCTCACACATGGAATTTTCTTGCTTTCTATCAGCACACCACCACCAAAAGTTTTCACAAAACTGGGAGGACATATACCCCATCCACACTGACACCAGCAGACCTTGAACCAAAATAAACAGGCCTAAAAGTAAAAAAGATCTTTTTTAAAAGCTCTCCAAATCCATAACTACTTCTGACAGAGCATTTTCCTCCCGTTGCCTCTCTCAGGGTGCAGTATCTCCTCTTCCAATTTAAATAAACTGATTTCTCAAATCTCCTGTTGGTAGAGGGAAGGAAGTATGGAGAAATCAGCAGGATTATTTAAGAGCACACAGTCAGCAACTTGACAAAAACTAAAAGAAACAAAAAGATGAAAGGAAACCAGACCTGCCCTCATGCCCTGCTCTGTTCACTTGACCAGAATCTCTTGAAAAAGAAGGAACTTTGTGACTAATAAAAAGCAAAACTTCCATGGTGTATTTGCACTCACAAGGTGCAATCTCTCCTCGAGCAAACTTACTGTAAAAACAGGTCCAAAATCATGAAATATTTACATAAACTTCTAACCACGAACAGATTTCAGCCCTGAATAAGCAAAAGCTGGACATTGTCACCAAAACACTGCTTGGCCCTGGAAAAAGTGAGAACTGCTGGCTCTGTTTTTTTGGGTAAGATTTTGGGGAAGTTACTCACAGAACAAGATGAGCTTCTTAAAAGTATTTCAGTACTAAATCAAAACAAATAAACGCCATTTCCACACCGTGAGTGAATCCAAGTGCTCTCTCCAGTTGTCCTCACATACACTACCCCAGGAAGCAGCCTGAGAAATCTGCTAAAAGCCCTGAGAAGCCTCAATTAAATATTCATACTCTGAAAATGATGAAGCCAGCACAAAGCCCCGAGTCTCCTTTGCCACTCCAGCTCGGTGTAGCCCAGAGGAAGAGATGAAAGAAAGATTTCCTGCAAGGGGTGATGCTGAGCTGGAATCTCCACAAGGACAAGGCCACGGGCAGCTCTGAGTTTGTNACTACCCCCCATTTCCTTCAACTTAAAAATCCCTGGTTGGTCAGGTTTTAATAACAACCTGTAAAGATTTGTCCAAAGCTCCTAAAAAAGTCTTGTAATTGAATGATGACATCAATTACTTAATTTTAATGAGAGTGAGATCATATTTTAATTTTCCATTAAATTTCAAGCAAAGGTGACTGTGCAGTTTCTCTCAGCAATGGCCAGTGTCCCTCCAAGGTGGAAGGAGAATTAATTTCAATAACAAACTAAACTTTATTGCCTTATTTCTCATTAGCACTTAATTCTACAGAATTAGCTTGGGTTTATTACTATGCAAAAAGACAGGTACTGAAAACAGAAGCTCAGCTTTGAACTCTGGTTCTCACAACAGGAAAAAATCTCGTTAGGCATGGACAGAGCAGAATTGAATCCACAACTCTAAAACATCGAGAAAAACCCCAAACCTACAAAAAAAGAGACAAAACTTGACAAATGTAAAGCACCCAGGGAGAGTGGGAGGTGTCCATGGCAGCAGGGTGGAAGCAGAGGAGCTTTAGACCCCTTCCATAATTCCCATTCCATAATTCCAGAGATGAATTCACTTCCTACTCGGTCTCAACCTCCCTTGAACACCAGTTCCTCCAGCACAGCCCGTGTGACCTTTCCACTGCAGAGATGAAAAATCCAACATTCCCTTTTCATTCCTGCTAGAAATGCCAACATAAAAAAGTACTTGGACAGGAACCATCTGTTCCTGGGCCTAATGGAGCCATAATCACTGGATAACAACCACTCCACACAACATTCCACTGTTTAGAAAACCAGGGTGTCAATGGAATAATATTAATGGGGAGCTGCCTCTGTCTTTTGGATAAAATATGATATTCACAGCAGGCTCTGCTCTCAGCTGCAAACACCACGGCCTTTTCCAGAAAGCCAAGCAGCACTCACAACCAGGGGGTGGAGGGGCAGGAAGGGCTAAGGACGTGTTGACAGTAATAATTTAAGATGAGATATTCTGCCAAGAAAGAGAAAACTAAAGGATTAACATCCAAATAGAAATTCTGCAATTAAGCAAAAAACTCTGGAAGAGAAGGACTGTGGATACAGCTCTGGGCTGGATCGTTGCCCTCCAATTTGTTCTCCAAGACTTCTCTGCTGACTCCTGTGTTTCACAGGAGTAAAATTCATGCCACGCCACGGAACAGTCTCTCAAGAGAAATGATGATGTTTGGGAAATAAAACAACCCCTTCTCTCCAACATCGCTTGCACAACAGGATGATTTCTTTCTTAGCACTGGGATTCTACAGGCAGGACACAGAACAAATGCAGAAAACAAAATAAATTCCTTGGAGAATCCCAGCTGAGATTTCCCTGCTGAACACAGCACTGACCTGCAGGCTGAGCATCCATAAAAACACCTGCAGGCTGTGCTGCCTCAGGTGTACCAGGAAACTGCAGAGCTGCCTCCTCCAGCCCTAATTCTGCTGGAAGAAAACACTACAAAATTCTAAAAAAACCTAAAAATTCCTCCTGGGACTGCCAGGAAAATCCACAACCCCACAGAAGCCACAAAAGCAGGATGTGCTCACGACCCAGCACTGTGGTCACAGTTCTCTGAAGTGTGGTACCTGAATCAGCTGTGCTGCACACGAGCAGGATTGAATATTTCATGTTAAAAGCTCGAAAAAGGAGGAATAAAAAAAAAAAAAAAAAAAAAGGCCTGGCCTAGAAGTGCAGCCTGTCAAAATCAAGCGCTCAACTGACAGCCAGTGCTGTACCCCACAGTGCTGAGAAGCCTGGCATGACAGCCATAAATCACTCCAAAATCTTCTTTTCATGCAGAGGAAAAGGAACGGTAAAGATCCGAACACGAAAACTTGCCCATTTTTAATTTGCTTGGTTGCACTTGTTTTAAAATTGACATTTATTTTGATACTTGAGCTTGTCTCTCCTGTTTATTCCTGCATGCAGCAAGCTGAGAATGAGGAATTTATCACTGGAGACACCAGTCCAGCCCAGAGGGATGTTCCCCAGAGCCTGACACGTCCTGCCCTGAGAGCAGAGGGAATTCACAGCTGGGTCCCACCAGCCCCACGCAGATCCCTCCCCATGGACGGGGTCAGAGCTCTCCTGACACAGCCACAGCAGGAAAACCCTGAGAATTTGTCAGGTTCTCTGCTGTTTTACAGAAATTCCCCCATCTAGCAAAGTCCTTTTCCATGCCCAAGGTGTAAGAAAAGAGCAGAAACTCTCCAGGTCTCACTCTCAAGGTTGTTTATTTTATTTTATCTCAAACATTTTCTCTCTGCCCCGCTGAGCTCCTTCCAGCAGGGCACTCGAAGCCTTCTCCCCCCTCACAGGGGGTGTTTATCTTTGATACTAAAAGTTACACACAGATTATTGACTGATTGTCTCCAACACCTATTCTCTACATTAGACAGTTTCTGCTCTAAACCAATCAGTTATTTTCTCATCACTGAGAAGATGGAGAGAAGAAGAAGAAGAAGAAACCCAAAAGCCACGACGTTCCTCCATCTTGGCAATACCCAAACCCAAAATCCACTTTTACACCCTGTGACAAACTTGTCACTGCTCTATTCAAACTCCTGTGCCCTGTAATTCTTCTTTGAAGGTTGGCAATGGTTCCCAGGGGCTAAAATCCAAAGCCCAGGTGTTTGGGGCTCTGTGCCAGGGTCTCTGAGCCCCCTGCCCAGGTCCCTGAGCCTCCAGGGCAGCTGGAGGTGAATCTTGTGTTCCCACAAGAATTCAACACAAGATCTTCAAATTCAAGCCCAACAGGGCCTCGAGAGCTGATGGACACTGTGGAGGAGGATGAGCCCTCTGCAGGAGAG
The DNA here is from genome assembly GCA_013397245.1 of Thryothorus ludovicianus. Classification (NCBI taxonomy): domain Eukaryota; kingdom Metazoa; phylum Chordata; class Aves; order Passeriformes; family Certhiidae; genus Thryothorus; species Thryothorus ludovicianus. The sequence goes on from VZTB01001851.1 coordinate 89,128, forward strand.
CCCCTGGTCCTCCCAGCGAAGCTGAGAGCCTGAGCCATCCCAAAGATCAACAGCGGGGACCTGCTGGTCCAAAAACTCAGCTGGGGATTCCAGCACAGAGCTGAAAATCAGAGCTGAAATCACAAAACTGAAATCACAAAAACTGAAATCACAAAAACTGAAATCACTGCTCAGAACTGAAATCACAGAAGCTGAAATCACAAAAACTAAAATCACAAAAACTGAAATCACTACTCTGAACTGAAATCACAGAAGCTGAAATCATTACTCACAGCTGAAATCATTGCTTAAAGCTGAAATCACAAAAGTTTAAGTCACTACTCAAAGCTGATATCACTACTCTGAGCTGAAATCACAAGAGCTGAAATCACAAAACCTGAAATCACTGCTCAGAGCTGCCATCACTACTCTGAGCTGGAATCACAAAATCTGCAATCACAAACTCTGCAACCCCTGCTCAGAGCTGCCATCCCCTGCTGCAATCCCCACACAGCCAAGGCAGCAGGGCTCTGCTCTCAGCTTTTCTCTCCTGCCAGACATTTCTCTCTGGGAAGGATCCAGGCCCTTGGGTGAAGCTCTCACCCACCTTTCCTGCTGGATCAGACACTCACATGAAGTGTGTGGTCACTTCCAAGCCTTCACCTCCCTCGCAGAAAGGCCAAGGAAGGCCCTGGGGATGCAGCAGAGCCTCCCTGGACTCAGCTTAACTTCACAAAGGCTCAGAGCAATGGGCAGAGCCTGGCCCTGCTGCCTTCCTCCTCCTCAGATAACTCTGAACTCACACCCTGCACAATCCGAGGGAAAGGAGAGCACAGGAAACCCAAATCAGCCTTTCCCCTGGGCGAGGGAACTCCCTGAAAGAGCCAGCACAGTCCTTCTGGCTGCTGTGCCCAACACAGTCACAGCAGGCAGACAATGTGCTCAGAGCTCCACCATGAACTGGTTTAGTGAGCTCAGACACATCTGTCTGCAGCTGCTTGGGGCAGGATGTGCTGCAGGAGCACAAATGCACCTTTCTCAGCTGAGGATCCATGAAACAGCTTCCAGCAATCTCTCTGAATGGTGGAAACAATCCAAGCTTACCCCAATGTGACAGTACCTCTTGGGGACTTCTTGTCACACTTCACCCACAGAAAGTTATTCTGAAACAGCTCTTCCTGACAGCAGAATTATAGAAAAACCAGCTCTGACAGTTCCCAGGTCTCTCTACTTCGCTAGTTCCTGTCCCTCTCTCTTCCCTGGACTATTTTACAGACTCCTCTCACGGTGCCAAGGGTTCCACTGCAATACTGTGAATTTCTGAGCTGAATTTGTGTGCCAGCCCAGCCCCAAGGCTGCCACTTTGCAGGGTGGGAGCACCAGAAACTCCTGGCCACACCAGGGGCAGATCCTCCACAACCTGAAGCCAAACTCAGCTCTCAGAAAAGACCATTTTCTCCTTCTCCAGTTCTCCAGCCGACTCTCTCCCTTTATCCTTCTGCTGCAGGAGGAGCAGAGACACCTCTGTGTTCACACCATTCCACTTGGCCTGCCATTGCAAACATTCCCAGGAAAGCCTTCTGTCATTTTAAACAAGAGAAAATAAACAAGTAATTACTTTTCTAGGAGAAGAGGCCAAGTTCTGGCATCCTAGAGAACTCTAGTGACCATCAGGTATGACTTAGCTGGATCCAAATGCTTTTCCTCCCATTTTCCATGCTACAAGCAGCTACTCCTGGAAGTGTTTTACCAAAGCTCTGTCCAATCCAAAAGGATTTGATGCACAAAAGGCAAAGGGTAATTACATCTTCCTGTTTGCTCTTCTCGCCAGAGAATTTTTTTGAAGGCCTAACTGCAAAAAGAACTGCCTTGAAAGCCTTCCAAGGAAATACCAGCTCCAGGGTTATGGATTTTTCTGATTTTGGGGAAATGTGAGAGCAAATTAACTCAGGTCTCTGTGCTTCTGGTCAAAATGATTAAAACAATGTTCCCGAGTCCTCAACACTGACGGCAACTGGCCCTACACAATTTTTTCATGCTGCAATTTTAAAACAGGACTTAACAAGTAAAGTGTAGCAAACGCAGGAATAACTCCACAGAAATGTTTGCTCAAGGTTTCTAGGTGTGGCTGCAGCCAAGACATAATGGGATTATTTATATCTGACTCATTTGCTTCGCCTTCATCCACAATTCTCCCTATTTGGGACTCGGTAATTGACTTCTTTCTGCAGCACACAACTTTTTAAAATCAGGACATTTTCAAGGAGAAATTGAGAATTTAAAGCAGACAGGAGAAACGCCACAAATACACCGGGTTTGTATCGTGTTCAACCAAAGCTGACCATGACCACGATGGAAAAGCCTCCTGCACGTGCACTGGAAATGTCACAGTGTGAGTGACAAATCAGCCACAGAGGGTTTGGGGTCCCCTGCTCACCTCAGCCCCGTGCATCTCCCCCCTTCCTGCCAGAGAACTCAAAATAACAACACTTCCCCCTTTTCACCGAGGCAACTTCCAAGCCGAAATTGCGTAAGAATGGAGATTTTTCATTGCAATTACAATGAGAATTGTTCTTTTTTTTAATCCACAAGGGATCACTTAAAGTTTCTGCTCTAAGAATAAACACAGGTCTGAGTCTCAAAACACATTTGAGCACTTGGCCATTCAGAGAGTTTTGGTAACACAAGGGGATTCAGTCTCTATTTTGTCAGGATTGACACAAAAGCCCAGAAAAACGATCACAAAATGATTTATAACTTGGTTCTTTCACTGCTCATGAAACCCAAACGCAGGGAAAAGTTTGGGATTTTCTTAAACGCAGCTCAGATTCCTCAAAGTTTCATCCGTGCCCTCTCTGCTTTGCCAAAATTCGTGGCTTCCCTCGGACCTGCAGCACCTGAGCCCCCGAGGTGGGGACAGCGAGGTGCCAGGAGCTGAGAGCAGCCGACCCAAAAAAAGGACCCTGAGGACACAGGTGCTTTCCCCCAGCCTGTCTGAAACAAACTGCTCCCCTTCCTCAGCACACTTACAAACACATTTTAGAAACTGCCTTTTGCCAAATACTCACATGAGGTTGTTATAAATACACATTATGCTATTGGGGTTTGTTTTTTTCCCCTCTCTTTCTTTCCTTTTCACACCCATATGGGGTGGATATTACATGTGTGGGATGGAAATGGGTTTAAAGATATAAAAAAATTTTCTTTAGGAGTGAAGTAAGTTGATAAAGTTGTAATAAATGAACTGAGTGCCTGGTCAGGATCACACCCAGTGCAGACCCTGCTCTGATATGAAGAATCTGCTGCTGCTGTCCCAGCTCCCATCTGCAGAACTTACAGACCAAGGCCCAAATTAACACTGATAAGAAGAATTAATTAAAACACACACACTCTAAAAAGGCAGGACCAAGGAGTGGCCGTGCAAAACAGCTCCCAGAAACATGGAAATAAGTTCTTGGAAAAGTTCAAATATCCATATTTAAGGGGGAGGTCTCTGGGACAGGTGAGCTCTTGGCCAGAGACACCCCAGCTGTGAATTCTGCTTTATTGCCTTGTCCTTATTGTCTTTTATTAAACCTTTTAAATCCAACCAAAAAGGTGAACTCGGTTTTCCACAACCAGGAGGACCTTGCTCCAGCACCCCACGGGACACAGAGCAATCTCTGAACGCCAGAAATGGAGCACCTCTAACAGGCATTTTCCTCTTGCATTCAATTAAGGGAAAAAAAAAAGGCAGCACAATTTAATAACTGCAGATCTGTTTATTCTCCACTGCTGAGGATCAGGGGCTGATCAGGATCTGCTTCTCCCATCACTGACTGCCTGAGCCCAGCCTGCATCACAGGGTGAATAATCACAGGCTGGAATCTGCCATGTCCCTTCCCAGCTCATGGGAGGAACTCTGCTGGTCCTGGTGAGATGATAATTTTGAGGAATTACGGATTTTAGAAAAGTTAAGGTTACAGTTCGAATAAATGTTGTGTTAGCTAAAAAGACAGATAAGCTTTACCCAACAGAAACCAAATTTAGATAAGATATCCTAAATTCAGTAACTCATTGCTTGTCAATTTTATGGACAATAAACTTCCCCATGGTGGGAACAGACTGAAGGCAGAAGCTGCAAACTCTACCAAGGATTCGTTTGTCACGAATACCAGAAAAGGTAAAAAGGTCAGAGCGAGGAAGACTCAGTTTACTTCATCATTTTAATTGATTCCTCATAAAAAAGACCCCAGACTCATTTCAAAAACCAAACCACACCTGCTTAATTGCCTCCTTGCCAATTAGCATAGGAAGGGAGAAGGGGAGGTGACAAGGGTATGAACATGCATTTGTGTTTTGTATATTCAATATTTTTGTCCATAAAAGCTTTGTAATCACCTGTGAAACTTTGCAGATATTAAGGAAATATCCCACGCACTGCCCAGACCATAATAAACATAAAAACATAAACTGTGTAACTCCAAACTGTCAGAGAGTCTTTGTCTGTTACTAAATGGACATTGATATGAAATCAATGTTGTTGTTTCTTTAATTCACTGGCCCGGGTCACAGCACACATTGTGAGCAGTGACCTCGCACAACTCTGAGCTCTGCTCTTACCCCTCGCAGCACAAAATCTCAAAGCCTCCTTCCCCTCCCCGGGGCTCTTTTTGGGTGCCCAGCTCCTCTCTGGGATCACAGTTCCCAGAGAAGTGCACGCTTCCAATTACAGGGGAACTTCATGCTGGAGATGCAGCCAGCAGGCAAAGCAAGCAGGTGTGCCAGGTGTGCCAGGTGTGCAGGTGTGCCAGGTGTGCCCCTCTGCTCTCAGCAACCAGGTGTGCCAGGTGTGTCAGGTGTGCAGGTGTGCCAGGTGTGCCCCTCTGCTCTCAGNTGTGCCCCGCTGGTCTCAGGGAGCAAAGCAAGCAGGTGTTCCAGGTGTGCAGGTGTGCCAGGTGTACCCTCTGCTCTCAGCAACCAGGTGTGCCAGGTGTGCCAGGTGTGCTCTCTTCATGCAGGTGTACCAGGTGTGCCAGGTGTACCCTCTGCTCTCAGAGCAGGTGTACCAGGTGTGCCCCTCTGCTCTCATCAGGCAGGTGTGCCAGGTGTGCCCCTCTGCTCTCATCAGGCAGGTGTACCAGGTGTGCCCCTCTGCTCTCAGGGAGCAAAGCAAGCAGGTGTGCCAGGTGTACCAGGTGTGCCAGGTGTGCCCCTCTGCTCTCAGGGATCAAATCACAGCATTTCCAAAAAAGGAGCCTCAAACTGAAATGGCTCCTCGTAGGTTAATCAGCACCCAAAATGCAAAGCTGAAGCTTTAAAGGTGCAGAAACTCCTTCAAGCACATCCTCACCTGACAGCCCTTCCTGGAATCACACACAGGGACAGGGCCTGAAACCAAATCTTTCAACCCTCGACCTTGGCTGCTGTATCATCCCTGCTCTGATCACATCCTTCCAATTAATGACAATCAAGCATCCCATCAGAACTTCCTTTGCTCTTATGACCCACACCTGGCACTTCCAACATCTCCCTTGGCTTGTCCTACACACACAGCACCAGGTGCAGAAATTCCTGCAACAGTCACCTGTGCTGCTCCCAGAGAAATGAATCAGAAATCCCTATTGCAGGAACACCGGTGTTGCTATTCCAAGTAAATTTCTTGATGCAGTGAGCTAAAATCCAGGAATACAAACACTGATTCATCTTTGCCATTTATGCTTTATCTCCAACAAAAGCCTCACTCCTTCAGCACATCCCCCCGAAGAGCAAAAGGCAGGAAAAACATCCCAAACACTCCTTTTGCACCGCTGCACTTTGGAGCTGATGTCTGACATTAGTCCTGATCCCAGAGGCAAAATGGGATGCACTCAGGCACCCGGGATGGGATGCATTATTCCTGCATTAAAACGTGTGTTTTTCAAGGCAGCCAGCCGTCCAACTGTTCCAGGGGACATTTCAGAAGACCTAATTTTATCAGGCAGGGATACAATCCTCCTGGTTGTTTTTTGCTCCCTAGGGACATGGTGAAAGCAGGTTTGCCTGACTGCTGGGGAACAATTCCGAGAGGCTCCGATGGCTCGGGAAGGGATTGCAATCCTGGGTGCACAAAATGGATTTAATGGATGCCCTGTAGGCTCCGTGGGCTCCCATCCCTGTGGAATTCAGAAGACCCAGTTTGCACCAGCAATTCTCAAGTCAACAAGAATTACAAGGAGTTTATGTTGGCAGAAAAGCGCTACAACTTTTAAGGGCTTTTTTTCTCTCCTTTTTCTTTTTAATCAGCTTAAGTTACAGTAAATAAAAGAACGTGACTGCTCACAGCAAGGAAAGTTATGTTACTATTACACTACTATCTTTGGTATAAACTCAGTGTAACTTAAACTTACGTCCTGCCTGTGTTTACTCCAAGAAGCGTTTCACAAACTCCCGGCTTTGAAGTTTGAAAAGAACACAAACTGATGGGAGCAGGCATTCTGCTCCAGATATCAGGCACGAGCAGCAACCCAGGACAGATTCAAGAGCAGAAATTCAGGTGTGAGGCTCTTCCCAAGGCTTCCCAGGAAATCGTGGAGCAGATGGAATGCTGCTGCCTGCAGAGCATCCCCTAGCTGGAAATCACTGCTGCTCACACAGGCTGCAAATGGAAGAGTCTTCATTCTAATTAACAGAACGAGACATCCTGGCCTCATGACTCGTCCCTGATTTCACAAGCTCTCCAAAAAAAATTTTGGATTGAATCAGCCTCAAACGGAGAGAAATGCTTCAATTCCTCTCTCTATGAATCCACGTCCAAAAATGCAAGTGAGCGACTCACTGAGAGATTCAGGAAATGCTTTTTATAACTGAGGCACACGGTTTAAAGAAAACCATCCTAAGGAATTATCTGCACATTGTATTCGAAAGAAATGCAAACAGGAACTCTCCAGCTTCTGCCCATCCCTGGGGAATGCTCAACCATGAGTTCACTCTTTGGCTCCTGAAACTTGCCACTGAATAAACATGATAAATCCAGAACAAAAAGAGAAAAACTTTCATGACAAACCCTAATCAGAGAGAGAGGGACTCAGGAAGGAACCATCACCCTTTCCACAGCATCGCCGACCTCCCCGTGGAGCTCCAGGGATTGCTGCACGTTGGGAAGAGCAGCAGCTCTTGTGCAGCTCCTCTGCCACCCATCGCATCTCCCCACTCAATATTTCATGGCACAGAATTTAAAATAGCAAACTGGAGATGGGTTATGTAGGACACCACAGCAAACTCCAGACGCGGCTGCAGCGCCAGGCCAGGGGAACATTCCCGGCTGGAATGGCAAATATCACCCGTCCTGGGAGCTCCAAAATCCACTCTGGGAATCACTGTCCCCTCCACCCAGCTGAGGAAACTGGCTCTAACCCAGCACAGCTCCACAGAAGCAACCAGGGAGGAGGTGCAGGACTCTTGAAAGGCTCTCATTTCCTCCTCTCCCCAAGGCAAAGGGTCAGAGCTGCAGCTTTTAAAAAGAGCCCCAAACTCGTCCCTCATTTCCTTAAGTATAAAAGGGACAACACAAAAATATGCATTCTTTAACCTTCCTGGGTTTTTTTATTATTATTATTCCAGTCTGGATGCTCCAAAATCCTTCCTCCTCTCTTCCCCACGTTTACACGCCTCAATCATGTACCAACAGCAAACCCGACTCCCACTCACAGTAGCCAAAATATTTCTTCCAGTATTTGTGTTTGACTCCCTCTCTCCAAACCATTAATCACTTAAATCACTCTGCTGTGACCATCTGCAGAGCAGAAATCTCTGATCATCTCGTGGACCTTCTGTTTGCTGCCCTGGTGAGAGATCTGGGCTCTGCTCCTCTTGGAGCTGGATTTCCTTTTCCTGTGACACAGGAATCCGAGTGCTCCGTGCTTGCATCACTTCTTCCTGGGCTGTCAACTAAAGAAAATACAATTTCACCCACGGTGAAAGCAGATGAAGGATCTTTTTTGGGATTTTTGTAGGGCCAGCCGAGGCTGGATGATCCCTGGATGAGCACAGCCAGCTCCCTGGGGCAGCTCCAGGAGGGTTTTGGGCATTTCAAAGCTCTCAAAACTCAACCTGCACTGGCCCCACACAGATTTCTCAGCAGATTTGGGACCCACCTGCTGCCAGTCCTGCAGGTAAATTAAGGAAGCAACATTAAAGCTTTCCCAGTGCTGGTTTTGCCTAATGCAACACTTGTGGGTGAGATGCTGCATAAATGCACAAAAACCACCTGTAAGTCCTGTTAGCTACAGGCTGATCAGATCCAACTTGCTCATGTTTATAAAGCTCTTCTTCACCCTTTTCTGAGCTTTGCCCACAGTTCCTCTCTCTGAGTGGGGGAAGAAACTGAAGTGAAACCTTTCTGCTCACTCAGCACAATCCCTACTCAGACAATTACTTCCTTTGACTCTGTAATTTAAATTCTGTGCTTCAGCTGCTTCATCTATAAAAAAGGTCCTCCCCTAACTCTGACAGGCGCCTGGCAATCAAAGATTGCAACCTGAAACACAGGATTTTGAAAAGATCAGAGAAATACCCTGATTCCATAAGAAATTTTCAAGCCAAACAAAATAAAGGCTCTACCCACTTGCTTGAGTCAACATGTTTTCTTCCAGAAAGGTTCTACCCTACTTGGCTGGCCCTCAGTCCTGAGTTTCCACCGTTATGCTGAGACTCCTTTTTTCCATCCTCCTGTTTCCTCAGCTTCTGAAAATCCCCACACAAAGCTCTGCAGACAATCAGCTTTAAAAGGCACAGGCCCAGGTGCACACGGGAGAAACACCCACCCAGAACCACAAAGGTGTTTTTAGCTGGGAGAGTAAACAGAAAGCAGCTCCTAGGTTTGAACCAGGCAGGAGGGGGGACGTGGTCACCCTGTCAGGGAACCCAAAAAGTGGCTGAAGTGACACCCAGGGCCTGAGCTGCTCACAGGAGCTGCTCCTTACTACCAGGTGGAATTTCCTGCCCTTCCCTGGATGTGCAGGTACCTCCACTGACACCCCTTTGCCAGTGAGAAACACCAGGGAAGACAGAAACTGCAGTGACACAAACCCCAGCAGCCAAATCTGCCCCTCGTGCGGGTGTTTAACCTGTCACAGCCACAGCTCTCACCTCCAGGAGATCACAATTCCCCACACAGGCAGGGCAGCAGTGAAATAAATCCTCTGGATGTGGATTAGAGCCTTTGAGTTTGGATATTCCAGAGTTTCCCAGCTCCACCAACAGCTGGGATGGGGTGGATGTCAGAGGAGCTGCTGGAATGTTACACCCAAGGTGTAAAACACCCAAGCCTGGTGGTGAAGTGCTTCAACTTTAACATTTTCCACCGAATATGGGATAATTCAGACATTTACCTTGTTCTGTGCCCCCTCCAGCACACACTGAGAACATCCTGAGGGATGTGGTGGATCCAAAGCCACCTTTGCTCAGCCCCAAGGTGAGGCTGAGCTCCCACACTCACAGACGTGTGAAAATGGGGGGAAAAGTCTCCTTTAAAGTTAATTTCCCCAGCACTTTCACTCATCAAACAGAAACAGATGCAAACACAAAGCCAGCCCTTCCCATCATTAGTGATGCATAATGTGGGTGTTACTGACAGATGAAGAAAAGCACAGAAAGGAAAATATCCCAAAAGTGAGAAAAGAAGGAAAACATGAGTAATGAGAAGGTTCCAGGTCTCCCACAGCTCCATGACCCAATTCTCAGCTGATCCACATTGAACATTCTTCCTCAGAGGGATCAACACTGAGGGAATGGAAGTTTAAACTCAGGTAAAAATGCTCTGAATTCTTTATGCACACTCAGAAACGAACGGGCTGCTCTCAAATCCACCACCAAGGCCCAGGAGTGAGGTGCAATTTCTGTGGATTCCTGAACAATTAACGCTCCTGGAACTTTGCTCAGACGTTTTCACTGCACTCAGGCACGGGGTGACTGCCACGCTGACCACAGGCTCAGCAAGGAATAATCCCGAGGTGTAATTAGTCCTGCTGCTCCGTCTGCACTGATTGCTCCTGGAGAAACTCTCGTGGCTCCATCACTGCAAACTCTGATTTCTATTTCCAGCACACATTAAAGTAATCCTGCTCCACTTTGCATCCCTCTTGCTGACGCAGCACCTTGCACAACCACAACGTCAGATAAGCTTTAATGCCACATTTAATACTACATTTAATTCTGCTTTTCCCCCCGTTTTTGTTGTAAATTCTCCACTCTGGGGTGGTTAGTAGCAGCAAATGCCTGGGTGAAACTCACTGCAAGGCTGTTTGTGGAGCCAGGTTCTCCCCACACAGCTCCTGCTCCCAGCAGCTGCAATTCCTCTCTCCTCTCCCAAAAATTAGATGCTCCTATGCAAAAAAAAAAAAAAAGCCTGACAGAAACATTCAAACAGTCAACAGCCAAGCCCAGAGACAATCGAAGCTGGAACAAGGGGGGGGTGGAAAAAAAAAAAAAAAAAAAAAGGATCAAGTGTTCTTATGTGAACAACAACTGAGCAGTTGCACATGGAGCCCTGGTGCCATTTTTAATAAAATGCTTCTATTCAATATTGTTTACTGTCAACAGCCCATGGTTATATTCAGCTGAACAATGCACACACAGGCCTCAAAATCCCTCAGCTTAAGCCTCAAACTAGGGCGTATTTTTCAAGAACTCCACAATGACATTACCTCACTCCCCCTTCCCACAGCTCGGTTATCTCAGCAACGACATCCCCTGAAATATCTTCCCAAGAGTTTGGGGACGCAGTCACCCAAAATTCTCTGTACTCGTGGGTTTTCTGACAGGAAAAAAAAAAGCGATTTGCACAAACAAATCCTTGATATGCATATTAAGAAATCCAAGTATTAAACCCACAGAGGGGCAGTGGATTTAATATTCAGAGAATTACTTACATAACCCACAAAATTTCACTCTGTAGCTCCAAAGTTGAAGCCATTGGAGCAACTCGTTAAAGATTAGTGTGATGTCACAGCAGCCAGTCCAGCAACAGAGTTCATTTATTTTTGAGTTTGCACTCACAATCCATCACAGGGTCAAATCGTAACAGGCTCTCAGTGCCACAAGAAACTTCAGAAAATCCAAGCAAGCGCTTCAAACATTTAACAAATTATTTCAAAAAACCTATTAAATGTTACATTTTGAGCAACACCACCATTCCCCATCCTTTGTTATCATGGAAAACAAACACCAGATAGAATTTTATCACTTTAGTTGAATGCCTGCAGAAAGTTTATCTGGAAAAGAGTTAACAAAAGCAGCCAACATCAGGGGTTTAGCTACGAGCCAGGAAAGCAGGGCCACGGAATTTTCTGCTGGCAAAGCCTTGAGTGTGGGCAGCAGGGGCTGACAGCCCCCAGCTCACCCCTGCGAGAGAATTCCTGATCTGCAAAGAGCCAACAAGTCTCTTTTATGCACCGTGGGCTCTGGGATAAACACAGCGAGGAAAGACGTGCCTGCAACTTGATTTTTTCTTAATTTTTAATGCTAGGAGAGACGTGGGTGATCCTTGCAGGGTCCCTTGCAGCTCAGGATATTCTGATATTATTTCGGCCACGCAGTGAACCCTCCCCTGACTGTGGCATCAAGCTCCGTACCCTCACAGAGGGAGGAAAATTAAAATGATGCAAATCTGAGCTACCTGCTCTGCAACCTTCCCCCTCCTCCTCCTCCTCAGCTTCATCCCTCGCCCTCCGGCTCCACCAGGGAGATTCACAACAAAGCTGTACCCAGAGCAGCGTCTAAAACGCTGGGGAACAAAGACAAACCCATGCAAAAAAATTAAAAAAAATAATTTAAAAAAAGGAAACAACAACAACAACAACGAAAAAAAAAAACCCAGCAAAAGGCGCATGCTCTGAACCGATTATGGCAAAAGAACTTATTCAGAAAGTGGCAATAACAGCGGCTTTGCCGTCATTGTTGTGCCCAAAGTTCCTGCGCCTCCCCCGCCCCAGACCGGGCTGTCCCGGGGTCCCTCAGCCCCGCTCCGCACCCCCGGCTCGGGAACGCGGACAGGAGGCCCCGAGGGCAGGGACAGTCCCGAGGGAGCGGCGGGGGCTCGGCTCTCTGGCCGCCGGCAGGTGAGGGGCGCTCCGGGCGCGGCTCCCCGGGGCTCCCCGCACAGATGATGCTCCCAGCAGCGCTCGGACACAGCCCCAACCCGGGCCGGGCCCTTCCTCCCTCCCCCGCTGCCCTCAGACAGCCCCCGGGCCTCG
>VZTB01001851.1:102590-124997 GCA_013397245.1 Thryothorus ludovicianus
TTTTTTTTTTTTTTTTTTTTTTTTGTTTTGTTTTCTTTTTTTTTTTTTTTGGTGGGTTTTTTTCTCTTTTAAATCAGCTTTATTTTTCTAACTGTTATTTCAATTTCCCATAGCACCTTGGCAATGTCAAAAACAAATACAAATACATGTATTATCATTTGAACACTTAAAGCATGAACCTACTTTACACAAATTTTGTTTTGGACATTTTGACAACAGGAATAAACCAGAACAGACAGTCTAAAAGCCAGATAAGTTGCTTTTTTTCTCCTTTCCTACCACTTTGAAGAGAGATCGTCAATGCCAAGGGGAAGCTGGATTCATCCGGGAGGAACAAGATGTCTGTAGTAACTCGAGCTCAATATATTATCTGAATATTTTGTATTCTATAAAAATTAGAACAAAACCCATTTATGCACAGTCTGTTTACATTTGAAGTTGCTTTTTTTTTTTATTATTTTTTGGAAACTGTATCCATAACTGAAGTTCCATAAAAATAAACATCTGGTTCTTAAATATAAAATTTTAAAGTTGTTACAGGTTAGTTTGCAGATGGATTTTTTTCTTTTTTTCTCAGAAATAAGTTGCTTTTAACTCCATTTCAAGTCCTCCCAACTGTACATTAAAAACAGACTCAATGAACCTCTTGAAGTGCCTGCACTAAAGGCACTGAAGAGAAGAGCCAACTAAAATACTACAACAACCCAAAATTATGTACCATCCTAAAGGAAGCTCAGACTATATGGAATATATACACGCAAAGAAGAGCATGATAAATCATTCAGATTAATGGCAACAATCTTACGTTTCAGAAGGAAATATCAAAATTAGAAACAAAAAAACTCTATTGCATATCTGTAGTAATCAAGGATTTACAAAAAAACTCATCAGAAGCCATTTCCCCCCGAAGTGCATTTCTGTTGCATCGTCTGTAATACAATGGTGCATTTTACAAATTTAAAATATCATCTGTACATACCAGATATCTCAGCCCAGGTGAACGCACCTGGGGACAGTAAAAATCGCAGACAGGTTCAAGACAATTAAGCTGATATTGAACAAGTAGTAAGGCCATAGCTATTTAACTACAGTAAAGCATTGATTAAGTCACTTATTTGCTACTGATCTGCCACAGTATCATCTTTCTCTTCTGGTTAATAGTGGGTTACTTTTTATTTATTTTTTTTTTTTATCCTACAGCTAAAACTGCACCATCATACTGTGCCAGGCTAATTAAAAAAAAAAACAAAACAAAACAACAAGAGCAGGAATGTAAGATACTATAAAACTAACTTAATGTTAGAAATCAAAAGAAACAAAACTTTTTGCACTTTTAATTTTACTATCACATGCAAAGAATTTCTTCTTTTCACTCCCCAGCAGAAGCACCAGAGTGCCCCGACCTTTTCCACAGCAGTAATTTGGAAAAGGACCGAGCTGGGCAGTGCATTTCTGTCCCCAAACAGAAGCCAACAACTCTGAAAACAAGTCACAGTTCCTAAAGCTCAGAAGTCAGGTGTGATTTGCACCTCCTGGTATCAGCAGAGCAGGACAATTTCTGTGGCAGGAGGGGACGGGGAGGGCTGGGGTCACCTGCAGGGTGGCAGGGACAGCTGCAGTGCTGCTGCCACAGAAATGCAGCTCCCGCCAGCCCAGGAATGGCTCTGGCTCCAAAGCATCCCTCCCTGGCCCAGTTTCCCCCAGTCTGCCCAACAAACTGGTGAACTGGTGGGGGAAGATCCTTGCCCAGCCCAGCACGGGGGAGGAAAAGGCAAAGCCAAGAGCTGGTGCTGAGAATTCTCACCCCACTGCAGTTCCACAGCCTCTGCATGCACCTGGGGATCTCCCCCTGCACAGAAAATAGAAAAGGAAAAAACCCCAAACCAAGCCCAAAGCACAGCTGGAAACGGCTGGAAGGGAAATGCTCCCGTGAAATCCTTGCAGGCAGGTGTGAAATAAATCACTGCAAGTGTCCCAAGCTGGGAGAAACTGGGATGTGCTGGGAAAAGCAGCAGTTACAGCCTGACCTACACCCTCTGCTGCTGGAAACAACCCCAGGAGCCCAGAGCATCCCCTCACCCCACAGGGCTGACACAGCTGGTTGGGTTTGCCCCATCTGATTAATGACAAAATTCCATTTCACCCCTCAGCACAAGTCACTGACACTGGATCAGGGAATTCTGAGCAGCACCAGCCCCTTCCCTCACATTTAATTCCTCCTCCAAGCAGCCAAGAGCTGCCAGCACCCCAAGGATTCCTCAACTTCCCAGAGCACATCTCCCNTACACATATATAAATATATGTATTGATACTTCAGGAGATTGCAGGAAGCTGAGCTGGGGGGAGGCTGAGATCAGGAGAAATTCCTCCCCAGGGAAGGGGTCACAGCTCCAAGCCTGTGATTTCCAGGAGCATTCAAAGCTCCCAGGGATGCACAGGGNGCACAGCTGGAAACGGCTGGAAGGGAAATGCTCCCGTGAAATCCTTGCAGGCAGGTGTGAAATAAATCACTGCAAGTGTCCCAAGCTGGGAGAAACTGGGATGTGCTGGGAAAAGCAGCAGTTACAGCCTGACCTACACCCTCTGCTGCTGGAAACAACCCCAGGAGCCCAGAGCATCCCCTCACCCCACAGGGCTGACACAGCTGGTTGGGTTTGCCCCATCTGATTAATGACAAAATTCCATTTCACCCCTCAGCACAAGTCACTGACACTGGATCAGGGAATTCTGAGCAGCACCAGCCCCTTCCCTCACATTTAATTCCTCCTCCAAGCAGCCAAGAGCTGCCAGCACCCCAAGGATTCCTCAACTTCCCAGAGCACATCTCCCCTGAACAGCCACGAACTTGTTCTGTTCCAGTCTGGCTGCAGGAATCGTTTGGAGCCTTTAAAACAAATTGAACTTTGCATTGGTTGCATTCCAGGACTTTGACACTAAGGATTGAAAGTTCCCTATCACTCCTGCAAGAGTAGCATTAAAATCAGAGCAGGGTCTGTGAGAATCCCTAAAATGTGGATGTGATCAACGATTTTTTTTTTTTTTACTAAATTAAAAAAACCTCCCAAACCCAGTACAGGTAGTTTTGAAATGAAAAGTGATTTTGGGATTTATATCAATATATATCTATATANCCAATTCTCTCGTTCTCTGACTCTCTCTAACACACCTAGAAATGAACAGTTAACTGCATAAATACATTTTATATTGTGTTATGAATCAAACTCAAAAGCAATTGCCAAGCTGAATAATAAGTTAGAGAAATGACAACTCTGGCTTTATATATATATTTATAAAAATAGATATGAGTGTTCTCCAAGCAGTTGATAGAGAATTCCTACTGAGGCCCAAGTCGCCAAGGGTTTATCTGGCTAAGAAATCAGAAGATGAAAAATTTCACAGTTATTTTAACTGCCACTTACATTCATTCTATGGCAACACGAGCATATATTACTAAGATGGTTACGGAATATATCACAATTGAGTTTTCCAGTGTTCACAACTTACAACTTTAAATTTGTACACTTGCTATTCACTAAAAAGAAAAGAGGAAAAAAAAATAAAAGATGTGATTCTTACTGCTGGAAGCTACTTTTCCCTAACGCTTTATACAGAACTTTGAACCCTGGTATGCTGATTTTGGCAGATTAACGTGCTGAATGTTCCTATTTCAGTCATTAAACACCCTGAAAACTTAACCACTTACTGCACAATAGTGTTGCAAATTCAGTCAGCACACAGCTGGCAAGGAGCCACCACCCCAGCAGCTTCTCTGAACACGAGGGGATTTCTGGATTTCTGTAACTCTGCATCTTTAGTTCCACTTTAAACAGTTCAAAAGGAGTCAGTTGCTACGACATCAGCTGTAAACAACTCCCAGGAGTCTCCAAACCCTGATTTCTGGCAATACAGCACAGAGAAAACCCAGCCACAGCTCTGGTTTGCTGCCCAGCCATGCAGTGAGTGCCCAGAGCTCCCACCTGCGAGGCAGAATTCACACCTGCAGCTGGAGTTCCACACCTGCAGCTGGAGTTCCACACCTGCAGCTGGAGTTCCACACCTGCAGCTGGAGTTCCACACCTGCAGCTGGAGTTCCAGGCTCTTTACCTGTGCAGGTACCACCAGGGGCTGTGCAGCCGCCTGCCCGTCCTACGCTGGGGCTGCCTCAGGAAAACACACCAAGAAAAAATGCACTAAAGTCTGTAATAAAGAAATTAGAGAAAGTAACAAGAGAGAGTAAAAAAAGCAAACAAACAAAACCCCAAACCTACGGAGTTGCCCTCAAAGGGAGGCGAGGAAAAAGGGCAGAATAAAAAAATTCTCACATGCTGCCTTTGCCTCCCTCCACTGCATCCACGAGACAATTTTCTGCTGTCCACACACTCTCACCTACAACCCAGTATCCTGCAAAACTCCTACCTCAAAAAGCTTGCTGAATGAAGTGTTAGTAAGGTCAAGAGACTCTACTTCAAGCTGGAAACACATGGGTTACTACAGTAGTACATTCAATTTTCATCAGCAGTGACTAAAGTGATGACAACAGTTCTGGCTGCGCTCGCTCTGCTCGTGCCTCTGCAAGGCCAGGCCATCCATGGCAGACACACCAGCCCACAAGCCAAACGTTAAATAGGTTACAAAAACTTCTAATTTTACAGAAATGCTCATTTTTTTTCCAAAAATAATAATCTCTCGTCCTTTTCCTCCTACATCGAGGGACAGGTTAATTTGTCAACTCGTATCCTTTCACTCTGTCAAAAACTCTACTTTCACAATCCCAAAGCTGATTTTTTCAAGCAGGAAACCCCTCTGCAAATTAAAAACAAACAAAAAAAAAAAAATACAAAAATTATAATCTCTATATTTATAGTGATTGGAATCCTCCAGCATTTACGAAATCACTTTTCGAGATGAATTTTGGGACCCTTCCACAACTCCTCCACGCACGCCACGCTCCAGTTCAGTCCTCCCCCTCTCCCGAATCCTTCCCTCCCTCAGTCTCTGTGCTGCTCTTCAAGTCCACAGCTCAGGTGAAAACACAAAAGAACTCCTTGGCTTGGCCCAGCTTTACTTTGGTGAGCGGGGTGGCACGAACTGCTCCTTGCCGGCGCGGCGCGGCGCTCCCTGAGGCGAAGATCTGCGTCCAAACTGGCGCCTCTGTTCCCTGATTTTGGCAGCAGCTCCCCCCCTGGGAGCGCCGGGGCCACGGAAGCCGCAGGAATCCCTCGCCCTGCCCTCAGCCCTGTCGGGAGGAGCCTTTTCTGGAGCTTTCTCTGCGGCGCCGTTCTCCTCGTGCTTGGCGGGAGGGACGATGTTGCTGCGGTGCTCCCTCAGAGGCTGGATGGGGGCTGGAGGAGGCTCCTTCGGGGGTTTCTGGCAAACTTCGGCGTAGCTGAGCTTGCGAGGCTCCTTTGGGAGCAAGGAAAGGGCGAGGCTGAGGTGCCAGCACCTCCTGCCAGCCCATCCCAGCACCGAGGCCGAGAGCAGAGGGGAGCTCCCAGCTGTGCCATGAGCACTGACAGAGCTCCCTGTGCTGCTCCCATTC
Source organism: Thryothorus ludovicianus (assembly GCA_013397245.1). Classification (NCBI taxonomy): domain Eukaryota; kingdom Metazoa; phylum Chordata; class Aves; order Passeriformes; family Certhiidae; genus Thryothorus; species Thryothorus ludovicianus. The sequence continues at coordinate 108,130 of VZTB01001851.1, forward strand.
CCTGCTCCAGCCCTTACCTGTGTCGACAGAGCAGGAGCTGCACTTGCTTGAGCAGAAGGTGAGCAGGGGTTTGTCCTGGGTGGCTTTGCAGCGCTGCTGGGACAGACGGACGCCGGAGGAGAAGCCGGGCTGGCCACGTCCTTTGGAGCAGACACTTCTTCTGGTTTGCTCTCTGGCTGAACCGTGCTGATAAACCAACAACAATTCAAGTTAAAACCTACCAGCACTCGTGTTTCAGGTTATTTCCTTTCCCTGAAGTCACAAGTGCAGAACAGAACAGTCATTCCCACCATGAGCTGTTCTTTCCATCTGGTGGCCTTTGGAGAAGATCTCACCCAACGTTACTGCCAGACACTGGTGAGAGATTTTGCTAGAACATGCAAATGAGTCAGCAGGGCCTTGGCAGCCCCAAGGGTCACCAGGCTCTGGGGACATCTGCTGCAGCACTGCTGGACAGGTGAGGGAGGGGACTGTCCCACTCTCCTGCACTGGGGCGGCCTCACCTCCAGTCCTGGGGGCAGTTTGGGCACCACAATATGAAAACAACAAAACATTTTGGAGAGGGTCCAAAGCAGGGACAAGGGGAGGCTCCGCAGGAGGGGCTGGGGGCTCTGGGTCTGTTCAGACTGAGGGGAGACTCAGTGGGGGCTGCAGCTTCATCCTGAGGGGCAGCTCTGAGCTCTGAGCCCCTGTGAGCAGGGACAGAGGGAACGGCTGGAGCCGTGTCCAGGGAGGGACATCAGGGAAAAGTTCTACCCCCAGAAGGTGACTGGGACTGAGGGGTCTCATGTTCAGGCAGGTAAATCCTCCTGAGGGGCAGTGGAGGGGCAGCTCTGAGCTCTGCTCCCTCTGAGCAGGGACAGAACCCAAGGGAATGATTGGAGTTCTGTCAGGGGAGGGATATTGGGGAAAAGTTCCACCCCCAGAAGGTGTCTGGGACTGAGAGGTCTCACGTTCAGGCAGGTAAATCCTCCTGAGGGGCAGCTCTGAGCAGGGACAGGACCCCAGGAACAGCTGGAGCCGTGTCCAGGGACGGATATCAAGGAAAGGTTCTTCTCCCAGGGGTTGTCTGGGATTGAGGGGTCACAGGTGAATCCTCCTGAGAGGCAGCTCTGAGCTCTGCTCCCTCTGAGCAGGGACAGAACCCAAGGGAATGATTGGAGTTCTGTCAGGGGAGGGATATTGGGGAAAAGTTCCACCCCCAGAAGGTGTCTGGGACTGAGAGGTCTCACGTTCAGGCAGGTAAATCCTCCTGAGGGGCAGCTCTGAGCCCTCTGAGCAGGGACAGGACCCCAGGAATGGCTGGAGCCGTGTCAGGGGAGGCTTGGCTGGCACATCAGGGCAAGGCTCTTCCCCAGAGGGTTCAGGCACTGCCCATGGAATGGGCACAGCCCCGAGGCTGCCAGAGCTCCAGGAGAGTTGGGACACCGCTCCCAGGGTGGGATTGTTGGGGGGTCTGTGCAGGGTGACCCCTGTGGGTCCCTCCCAGCTCAGGACCCTCCCTGATGCCACGGGGTGCCCGTGTCCCTGCATACCTGAGCAGCACGGGCTCAGGCTGGCTCGAGGAGCTCACGCTGGGCAGGGGCACCGGGGCAGCGCCGGGCGTTTGTTCGTCCGCAGCGGGAGCCGGGCACGGCGACACAGAGTCCTTGCTTTCCTGCACGCAGAGCAAAGGTTGGAAAAATACAGAATAATGTTGGAAAATACAGAACAAGGCTCAAATTGCCCCACAATATGGCACTGCAAGACATCTGAGAAGTGGGGGAGTCCCAAAGGCTGCTCGAGTCCTGGTGATAAGAATTCTGCTTCTTTTGGAACATCACCACTTTATATGGGCAAAGCCAGAACTAAGGCTGGGTCATCCAAAATATCAGGGCTTAGTCCCACCAGCCCGAAGAATGGATTCATCTGGAAAGATCCCTTGCCCACCAAACTGTTCCTACTCCAACAGTCAACATTCCTCCTTTATTCCTAAACATCACTGAGTTTACAACAGCCCCAGCTACATTCCCACAGAAAAGCTGGGAAAATGCACTGTTCTGCGAACAAACCAGTATGAAGTCTGGGATTGAAGCACTGGAATATGTGGCTCTAAGAAACCAACTCTTTTAAGAAGGAAAAGGGAATCAGAGCCCCTGGATCCACCCGTGAGTGTACAGAGACAAGAGCAGGCACCTTCTCTTTGCAGACTCCTTTAACAATGTCAGACATCCTGCTCTCCAGCACAGGCTCTCCCAAAATTTTTGCTGTGCTGCCAGGCAAAGGTGGGAAATTGGATGCAAGCAAGTCAAACTTTGGTGTCTGAGTCTTTGTTTCTGCTGAAGGCTGAGGTCTCTGGAGAGGGAAAACACAAGTTACTAAAGTTATAACATCAAACAGCGAAAGCCCTGAGCAAGTGCCAGGGAAAACTGCAGGAAAACTGCAAACCCCCAACATAACGTGAAGATTTAAGGACTCTGCCATTCCTTCAACGACTGGGAAGCCAAAGCTCTGCACTTTGTGCAGAAAGGGAAGCAGAACTTACTGAAACCCGGTCGTCCTCCCGTCTCCTCCGGCCTCTGAACACGTTCCTCCTGGAAAGACAAGAGCCCCACTCAGAGCATCCCCCAGCTGCACTGGGCACTGCCCTGCGAGGGCACCCACAGCTCTGGGATGTTCTCCCTCCTCAGGAAGGCTCCAAGTTCCAACTTGGGAAGAAGCTGGAACAGAGGCAATAAAGGAACAGCTTCTGCTTCTCAGCTCCCTGCATGAGCACCTGATCAATTCTTTTATAGTAATGAACTTATGAGCACCTGATCAATTCTTTTATAGTAATGAACTTATGAGCACCTGATCAATTATTTCATAGTAATGAACTTATGAGCACCTGATCAATTCTTTTATAGTAATGAACTTATGTCTGATTTCTCACTGATCTGCCTTTTCAAGTGTCTAAACCCCAAATTAAAAGAAAAAAAGATAAAACCAGTTAATCTTAAAATACCAAGGAGCATCAAATTCCCAGCCGAGGATTTACTTATTATTTACAGCAATACAGATGCCAACTTTACTTCAACATCTGTTTTAATTCAGGGGACAAACCAGTTCCTTTATTTTTGACACCTCACTGTTTTTCTGCCAGGTGTTTGTCAGAGTAACCACGAGCTGCAGAGTGAAGCTGGAACCATTCCTGCTCCCAGCTCAGCTTTTACTGCTCCTGCTTTACTTAAGCCTCAGTTTTCTCGTGGCTGCTCCTCACAGAGATGTATTTTTGCTGAAGGTTGATGATTTTGGCTGACAGCACACACAGCCCCTTACCTGCCCCTGCCCACGCCGTAATCCCCGTTCTGCTCCAGCTGCGCCGTGGGAGAATCCTTCTGGGAATACCCTTGGTCTTGGTGGCCAGTTAAGGAGCTGGGGTGTCTCTCCACGACGAAATTCCTGGAGCTGGCTCTGCCCAGGTCAGCCACGGGCAGGGCCCCGGCGGCCTCGGGGTGCTCGGAGCGGAAATGGGGCTTCACCCTGCGGACACACACGGGACCCCCGTGCTGAGGGAGCACAGCCAGCACCGCCAGCTGCAGCTGGGCCACAGCTGGAAAGGCAGGTCAGCAAGCACACAATTCCTGTTGGAGACTGCTGCCCAAAAGATACCCAGGATGGGGAAAAAAAACCCAACAAAATCTCGAGCAACTAAAAAAAGAAAAATCCCAAAATCCAGGGGTCGCAGAAGAACCCAAAGAGGAATTTTTCCTTTGTCTGAGCCTGCAGCACTGGCACAGGGCATTGGAAATGGGGCTGGAGAAACAAGCCAAGGCCAAGGAACAGGCTGATCTGGCCACAGGCAAACAAACTGAGCTGAGACACAAGGCCAGGAGGGACAGAACGTGGCAGATCAGGCCAGGGCAGCTGAGCCCTGCCCTGGCTCAGCCTGGCTGCTCCCATTCCCAACCCCCCAGCACAGACTCTGCAGCTCCCAGCCCCCAAATGTTTCACCCCGTTATCGATTATTCAGCACTAAAGCTGTGGCTCCTCTGAGCACAGCTCTGCACACTCAGTGCTGCTGCAAGCTCAGGGTCTTAAATGCAGAATTCTCCAGAAAATCTCAGATCCAGCACAATATGGAACAGTTTTCTGGAGCAGCATTTAGGTGTCTTCAACTTTGTTTCCACTTTTCCATGTTCCACTTTTGCCTCTCACTGGTTTTCCATGCAGCACTGATCAAAGACAGGAACCCTAAATTCTCTCTCCTTTGGTAAACTCTGCACATTTCATAATTTAAGGACAGCAGGAGGATTTTGCACACTCATTGTTTTTAAGCAATCTCATTATAACAGTCCATGAAATCAGAAGGAACTGTCCCAGTGCCAGCCAAAGCATGATTCCTCCATCTCCCTTTCCCACAAGGATGTTGCAACAAATCAGCGCAAAATAAATACGAGTGGCTTAAACAAATGTTTAGCTACAGAGAAAAACTCCAGCACTTAACTATTAACTGTCTGTACCACAAAACAAACCAGGTTTACTGGGCCAGGACAGAAACCCAAAAGCAGCAGCTGGATGAACTCTCCAAACAAGCTGTTCTGCAGCTCAAGAGGTTTGCTGAACAGAGATGAATTCACATTTCCCAGCTTCAAGAAGCATCAAGAATCAGTTTTATAGGCCCAAGAAAGTTTAAGTTTCCCATCAGCAATGACTACAGGGAGGAGGTGGAGCAAAGTCAATTAAATTCTTCCATTTGGTGCAAGTTGTTCTCAGAATTGCACGTTCTCAAGTCACTGTTCAGCCCTCAGATCTCATAATCTTATCCGTCACCGAGAAGGCCACAGTCTTGTCTGGGCAGAAGAGCAAAGCAGAAAAGACAAGGAAAGATAAAGGAGGGGGAAAAAAAAAGAGCAGAGAGATGGAGAAATGACGTGAGAGCAGAAGGAAGGCAGAGCAGGAGGAAGGAGAAGCAGGGAGCACAGGCTGCCCAGGCTCCAACTGTGACCTGTTCTCTCTTAGCGCGATACTGGATCATCACTGGGCTGCCAGGACCTGCCCCAAAGCTGCAGCTTCAAGCACCCAAGCTTTACAAATCCAAATCTTTACACAACCAGGATTTTAAAAGCTTAGGGTTATGCAGATGTGATGTTCAAGGAGGCATTTTGAGGTGCTGGTACTCGGATATGCACAGTTCTTGCACAGTTGCAGCACCTGTACTTCCATGAGGGTCCCTACACCTTAGAGCTTTACAGGTTTTAAGATTTTTTTGCTTTAAATTGTGCACAAAAGCCAAAGCACCTTTGTGAAGATGTGAGTCAGGAGCTGAGCAGCTGCTCCACGTTCCAGGCAAAGCCACGCTCCCAGTGCCACAGGCTGGGTTCAGACTCTGCTGAGTCACCACGGACCACAGCCTCAAGTTCCTTCCCCTTCTGCCAACAGCCACAGACCTGAACTGCTCCACAAACCCACTCACAGCCCCAACAACACCAACAGCAATTCCCCTGACCCCAGCCCTGTGCTGCACACCAAACTCCCACCCCCACACGCAGCTTACTACTCCACTGTATCCACAGAGCAATTTGCTCCAGCAATACAAAGTGTTTCCTCCTCCCCAGTGTTTATATCTAAGTCCTTACAGCTCTCAGGAAAGATGGGGATAAAGCAAATAAATTACAGGAACAGCCCCAGCATCCAGCAGTTGGAATCAGCAGTCAGGACACACCAATCCCACTGCAGGAAGCAGCAGCTCCACAAGCCTGGTCCCAGCAGGAAAGGCTTATGTTGTGCTGCAGGAGTTTATAATCTGTGTATAACAAACATAATTACAACTATGAGGAGGAAGTTATTTATTTGTCTGCAAAAATTCCTCTGAGGCTTTTAAAGGAGTTACCTTTGCTCTCTCCAGCACTGTGTCCATTATTTTAGGATCTTAAGCTGCCACCTCCCGCTTCATTTTTTTTAATTAGGTTGAAAAACACATATTTTCTAAAACCAAGTAAATAACGTGGTCCCATCAGAAAGCATTGCACAAGGAACACTTGAGGATCTCAGCACTGCAAGATCTGCAGGATCAAAGATTTGCAGAAGCCTCTTACCTGTTCCTGTGGAAGGGGCGGCCTATACTCAGGGAAGCAGCATTTGTTTTGTAGGATCCTGGTGTGTTAAAGCCATTCACAAATCCTCCGTTGGGAAACGGGGCCTGTGACAGACAGAACACTCTCAGTGGCTGAGCTACAAAGGAAACGTCTGCAGGCTGATGATCAGCTTGAGCAGTTACTCATGGCTGTAATTCCACACTGGGTTACAGCACCCACAGTGCTGGGAACTCCCTGCTGCAGCCAAATCCCCACAGGCTCACTGTCTGCATCTGCTTCAGCAGAGTTCTGCTCCTGGAAAAGCTAAGGGCTCTTCCAGCAAAATGGAACTTCACACCAAAATTCCTTGAAAAGCCAATGGGGAGAGTGGCAGCTCCTCTGACAGCGTTGCTTTATCAGGGCCATGACTTAAAATGTTATAAAATAAAAGATCTGATCAAGAAACCTGGAAGGCCCACTCACCCAAGTGATTACTGACCAAAAAATCCCTGATGGGCTGGGGTCCTCCTCCCCTTCTCCCCAGCTGTTACTCACTGTAGGAGTTCTGTTACTCCCACGTGATTCTCCCCTAAGAGGGAGGGATTGTCCTTAAAGTCCTTGGTAAGTAAAAAATGATCTGGACTCCTGGTTGTTCTCGTTCTCCAGGTTGGTTATTCTTTCCTTATCAGCAATTTCTGCACACCAGGGTTTACAACAGCCTGGCATGAGGGAGAAAGGCACCAAAGAGCCTCCAACACACAGATTCAAACCTCTCTTAAAGAGAATTCACCCAATTATTTCTACTTTTTTAACCAATTACTAACTAAACTTCTATTCACGTAACATTGCACTAATTCTGATCCATGTCCCCAACACTGCAGGATCTGGAGGGGATGAAGAAGGAGGAAGAAGCCCAAAAACCACCAGAATCCTCCAGCTTGTCTCCATCTCCTTACCATCCTAACAAACCCAAAAAATCTCAATTTCTCACCCTGTGATAAATCACATATTATGCTATTATCTAATTCATATTCTTAAAAATTCTCTCTCATCCCAAAGCCCAGGAAGCCTTTCCATGGACAAAGCAGGATTTGTCAGAGGGTTTGGCTCCTTTAAAACACACAGAGGAATATTCCCTGCATTCTGGACTCCACCAACTCACCAGTGGTGTCTCAAAGTAAGGTGCAGGATTTGGAGACCAGGTCTGAGGCACGATGCTGTAAATGGAGTACTGCTGAGGGCTATATACAGGCTGCATGAACAGGGGGGAGGCAAACTGGGCTTGGGTCTGCACAGGCTGGGGATACACGCTGGAATCCACCACCCTGTAACCATTCTTAGCAAAAAACGTGTTGATGGCTTTTATCCTGGCCTGCAAGACAGAAAATCACACCGTGGGTTAGCTGGGAGAAAAGGAGAAAAGGAGAATGTGGTGTTTTTCTTGCCTGCTGGAGGGATGTGAAGGTTGATTACTGCTTATGAATAAAAGCTGATAAAATCAGTCCAGCTGATATTCCCACAGCATGATAAGGGGAAGGACACACGTTGCTTTAGCTGGGTGATCTGTAAAACTGAAGATAAATGCTGCTTTTTACAGCAGGAATGGTTCAGACTCCAACCATGACAGCTCCTCTTACAGAACATGCACTTTGCTCCAGCCTGCTTTGTGCAGCAGCCAGCTGCAGACCCACAGTGGCAGCAATGCCTCTCCTGAGCTCTGCAAACCCAGATTCTGGGGCAAGTGGAGAAGGGAAGGCAGCACAGGAATGTATTTCATCCCCCCTGGGAAGCAGTGCTGTGAGGAACCAGCACTGAACTTTAATTTGTCAGAGCTCCCCACGACCTCGCTCACATTTCAGCTTCCAGAGCCAGAGTTGGGGACTATCCCTCTGCTGAGTCCTTGCTTCACCCCCACAAATGTCACCATCATCCAAACAGAAACAATTCAATCCCAACAGAAAGAGCAGCTAAAGCAGCCTCACCATTACTGGCTTGCCCTGAAAGGTTTTCACTTCTTCCCTTAAGTATTTGAACGCCTGCAGATGCAATAAAAAAAGATCAACGTTAGAATATCTTGATAAAGTTGTACTTCCCAAAGGATGTTCCATGATTTAGCACAATGTGCAGTCATGTGCTTCCCTGTCAGCCCAGCTAAACTCATTAACTCTTCAAATTCAGGATTCCAGTGCCAGTCCATGGCCAGTGAGCACCAGGCAAGGGAATTATAACCCCACAACTTTAGTCTTATTAAACACAACCTGCCAGTAATCTCTTAAAACAACAGAAAGGGGATCAGCACACCAGTATTTCTTTTGGCTGCAGGAAGCACATGAGCACTTTCCTGGAGCAGGGGAAGGGTTTCAGGTGGGTGCAGGGGAAGAGCCTTACCTGCTGCGCGTCGGTGTCAGACTGGAATGTAACGTACCAGTTGTTGTTGTGAGCAAACTCACAGCTTATCACCTTGGGGCAGTTCTCGTTCTTGAACAGAGCCTTCACCTCCTGGGGAGACAAGTTCAGGGCCCTTGTACACTGAACTCTAAAGTGAGCCAAGTTTATATGCTCCAGCTCCTCAGCTGCTGCTCTCCTGTGACCAGGGAGGGTTTTTTATTCCCCTGAGCAAATGATCCTCTACCTGCTTTCTTAACCCACAAATCCTAATTCAGCCTCCTGGGTTCCCAAGGTAAAACACAGCAAGCCCAGCTGGTAAAACAATCAAGATCTGTGTAGATATTTTCATATGGAACAGGTAGGGAAGTGTGGCTTTAGATCAGGAGAGTCACGGAGACAACAATGACTCCATGAAACCCAAGTCAAGGCAACCTGGCAGCTTTGCAATAATCAGATTGTAAAGACAAGGACAAGCAGCTGCTCGGTGTTTGCATTGAAAGAACTCATTAAAAATGCTGGTAGACAAACACCCTGTGTTACAACTTTAAAAAACAAAGAACTAAATCATTCTGTTCGCCAAGTATCAGGAGGAATTTTATTATCCTCCCTCCTCGGGCATAATGAGCTCAGCTCATGCTGGGGCTCAATGAATGAGAAATGTTTAGCAACATTTCTTGCTGCCAAAACAACCGTCTGACTTCAAGCAAAGTTATTGCTGTGACAAAAATTCAGCCTGAATTCCAAGCTATGCCCTGCACTGATTTATTTTTGGATCTGAAAAGAAACCAGTTCAAACTTCCTTCCAGAAAAACCGAGCTAGCTTAGCTTTGGCGGAAAAAAAAAAAGTTTATTTAAGAAGGTTTAAATATACTAGTAAATAATGGGAAGGAAGAATGGCAATAAATTTTTGTATTGGCTATTTTGACAAGGCACCCAGGCAGAAAAAGTTACTGATGTGGTCTAGAAGAAAAATATCTGTGTTTAATCCAATTAAACACCAGCTGACCTTTTCCTGGTGCTGTTTGAAGCCATCTTCCAAAACCAATAACAGAGTTATTTATTTCCTTTCTCCTTGTTTACCTCGATAGGTGTTGTTTCGGGGATCTCACGGAGAATGATAATACATCGTTTGTGGTTTGGTCTGACTTTCTCCCCTCTTTCATCCACTTGTACCATAGGAGAAGCTGAAAATAAAGGATAAAATTGGGATACCGTGCACATCTCAGCAGTAGCAGACTCTCATGGAACTTGGAACAAAAAATGAGAATTCAGGAGTTTGGAAGAGCTTCCTACTCAGTAAAGTTCCTGTCACATTTACCAGAACAACAAATAATAATCAGCTCAGAGACTACAACATCCCTCTGAAGCACTGAAAGATTCTTTGTGCTACTGGTACAGGTACCAGAGTCCCAGACTCACATCTCAAAACTTCAAGAATAAGGTCCATATCTGTGGTCAGCTTCTTAATCCCTTCCATGTTGGCAATTGTCCATATTGGAACGAACTGATCGCTGTCCATCTGAGACATCAAGTAGAGATCCTTGGAAAGATTCTCTCTAAAAAAAACATAAAATTATTATTTAATAAAGATCCTGAACCTGACTTAGAGAAAACTCAAAACAAGAGGGTAACTAGAGGCTTAAATAAATATTCACCAGTACCATTCACAACCAAAACACCCTCGGATTTTCTCTGCTGGAACAAATCCCAGTAAACCAACACTAAGCAGAGTAAGGTAATTTTAAAAACTTAATGAAGTCCCAGTGCCCTACACGTTGGCCTGCAAAAAGGATCTGCCAAAAAGACTTCTGGTGCCACACAGCAAATGATCTCAACGTCTCATGACTGTGGAGCACAGGAGTCACCCCCATCCAAGGGCACGGCTGCACAGGCAGGGCTGGAACAGCTGGAAGGTGCCACGGGGCTTCCACAGCACAGCAGCAAACCTTGGTTCGTGTTTTTAGAGATGATGGCACAAATCAAGCCAAGAAGAGGGACATTTGCCAAGGATTTTGGTAAATTATCCCAACTGCACCTACCGCGAGAAGCAGAATTCGAGCTGTTTCCTCAAACACTCTCTGATGTCTTCTGTGGACACGGTGGAGCTGCCATCACCTGAAAGGAACCACAGCCACCATCAGCTCCCACCTGGGTGGCAACAAGACCAGGCAAGGACACAAGATGAAATGCCTCTGGGTAGGACCAAGAGGAACAGCTCATCCGAGATGCTGGAAGATCCCAGATCCCCCCACACTCCCGAAATTACTCTGACCCCACTGTGCAGCTCTTTGGCCATACTGGAGCTGCTTGGATACACATGGACATGGCAGAGTTCCAGTTTGGTCACACCACACTCAGAGCAGCTCCAGGGGGGGCACAGACATTGCCAGCAGCATTTGAACTCCAGCACTCACCAGACACTTCATAGATTTGGTATCCCAGATCTTCAGTCGCCAGGACAATTCCATTTGCTGACGCCTCATCGACCCCTGTGCCATTCCTTGTGGCTTCACAGGAAGGGGAATACATCACTTCATACTGCTTGCAGCTGTCCTCTGAGATCTCTATGTTACCTGGCAGAGGAGCACAGCAGCAGCAGGAAAACTCCCATCAGCTTCAGCCTATTTCCCATTTGAAAAATTCAGGCTACCAACATTAAAACAAATACTCAATAAAGACATGAGTGTGTCTAACCTTAGCCTGTATTTCTTAGACTTTTTGCTGGATAGAACTTACACCTCTCCAATTTCAGGAAGATCTGGTTTGCACTAGGCTCTCAGGGAAAAGTATATAAAGTGAAATAAAGGATCCTGAAATTGATCCCCAAAGTGGCAGAGAATCTAAAAAACCTTCCACAAACCTTCCTTCTAAGACCTTCCACATGAAATTTAACATATTTAAGCAAGGTTCCTAAAAACAAGGGATGAAAACTGCTTACATTGCCTCAATTGCTTCACTTTGTTATGAAGAGACAAATGAGTTTCTGTCAGGCAAAGCACAAACCCAGCGCTCTCTCCTCACTTCTGCTGACTTACCAGAAACCTTTGACAAGGCCACACAAGCTGAATGTTCCCTTCTTTACCCCTAACTTTTACTAAATCACTTTGCAGGCAATCTCCAGCATCCTCTGCTGTGCTTTGAGTCACCTCAGCTACTCCCTGGATCAAGTCTGAGCCAAACAAGTGAAACCAGTTGAGTCCTCAGTTCTGGACACAGCCTGAATGGAAAGAGTTAACCATGGATCCTGCACAGGGTCTGCCCCAGAACAAACCACCTGACAGCTCCCAGCTCTTCCCCAGGATTGCAGGTGGCCCTCAGACCTCACTTTGCTGTTCACAGGGTGCAGTGGATGCTCGAGTGCAGCCATGTCCTGAATCCATTCCTGCACACGCAGCACCCTGCTCCCCTCGTAGCGCGTTACTCGGTCATCAGCGGGCCCTGGAATCCTGCTCCAGCAGAGCTCAGCCCCTCCCTGACCCCAAATCTGCTGCTCACACCCACCAACCACCCTTCTGAACCTGCAGAGGTTGAACTCCCCCAGGGAGGGCCATATCACCACTCCTGTCCCAAAATCTCACCCTCGGCCGGAGCCCCCTGGGCTGCTGCTGTCTCCTGCCACGTGTGCTCTGTGCCATTGGTGGGGGGCACGGCCTCGCCACTGCCCTGGGGCACCTCTTGCCACACTTTTGCGTTGGGGTTCAAGCCAGCACCTTTCGATGTTACCTGCTGAAGAGACCAGAACACTCTGGTTAGTCAGAGACCTGGAGAAGCCTCAGAAGTCAAGCCAGAAAATACAGGAGAATTTAGTGATTGTCTCTAGAGTTCCACATCTCAAGTGTCTACCCAGCTATTAAGCACCTATGTGATTTTTTTTTTTTTTTATTAATGAAAACAGGAAAATCCTTGGTATTTTCCAAGTATTTCGTTTCTACCTCCATTAGAAGTGTTGCCTTCAACCTCTCTTTATTGACATCCGACAACATCAGCGGAGGCAGCGGCTACTCGGCAAGGACTCTGGGAACTCATAAGCTTTTAAAGACTTGACTGTCATAATGCTCCAGTCCCCTTTCACCAGAAAGGGAAATTTTCCCTCCTCCAGACCCCTTCCTAGAAAGGAAGGTAAAAAAACATATGTCAAGGAGAAGAAACTGTATAACTCAATTAGTGACATCTGTGCTAACCGAGCATCACCTGTGCTGTGCCAGGATTCCTCCTGAACTGACCCGAGCCCCGTTCCCCCAGGAATCTCACACGCATCGACAGACACTAAATGATTCCCTTAAACTTGTAACCAAGGAGATGAAAGGTTTTGAATTGCCAAGACAAACTTACACACCATCCCAGCCTGCTGGGGAGAGAACAGGATCTTCTCACTTTGGGTCTGGGCAGCAAGGACCATAATTAGAGTGAGAGGGTTACATGTGAGACAGACAAAAGCTGCAAGGCTCCAGCCTGGCACCTGACAGAGAGAAACACTCATTCCCACAGCACAACACAGGGTCCTTCAAGGTCCCTCTCCCCAGAGCTGCATTTGGGTGAGGAATCCAACAATCCAGCACAGAGGAAAAACATGGATTTTGCTGCTTTCACACAGTGAAATAGTAACTGTACTTATAAAGCAGTGAATAAAACTACCCTTCAGCAAAAATTCTCCCCCCCAAGATATCCCAACACCCCACAGCAGCCAAAACAGTTCCTCCAGCCACTGAACGATGCTCCACTCCACTGCTGCAATTTGCTGGACTTTAAAAGGTGAAAGCCACAAATCCAGATGATATCCACAACCACACAGATAAGCAAGCTGGGCATGTTGGAGGCCTGGATCCTCGAGTTAAGGAGTGGCTCGCTACCAGGCCTCAAACACACAGCACAAGGATAAGGAAGCAGTTGCAATAGCTTCAGAGATAATTCCTCTGCCAAGGTCACACCTCGTGCCAGAGCTGCTTGCTGCAAGGACAAGCCTCAGTTCAGTTACAAGAAGCCTCCAAATACTGGAGAAGTTCAAGACAACCGTGCGAGAAGCAAAACAAAGACCACGGTTCTTGCAAAGCTCTGAGATTCAAACCCCCCACGCACAACTGATTTAATCCACATAGCAACAGAGTCCTCCCCTCCCGTTAATCTTTGCCCAGGAGCAGAGCTGGAAACTGGAAATAGTTCAGGGTGAAAGGACACACGTGTATTTTCCTCTGCAGATTTCAGAGGAGTTGTCCACCAACAAAACAGCCTGCAAAGCAAAACCCAGCAACCTGCTGCACCCACAGGCTCTGTCACTGCACTTCAGCAGTTCCAAACCAAGTTCTGCTCAGCTTCTGGTCTCTCCTGGGGCAGCATCACCTGCCCACATGAGCTCCTGCCCATGGACCCAGAGCCAGCAGGTCCCAATTCCTTGAATTTACTTTTCAACAAAGCAAAAAAGAGACAAGACACATCCAAGGGATGATTTATTCTTTTCTAAAAATAAACTGTGCCTCACTACCTACATCTCTGAGGGTAGCACTGAGCTCAGCCCTCAAGTAACTTGAAGGAATAAATGTGATAAAGTGAAACTGAAACACTTTGGGGTGGTTCCTGCATTTCTGGAGGTGACTGGGATTAAAAGTAGCAGTGATGAATGGATCCTGAACACAATGGCTGGGACACACACCTGGCACAGAGCGTGGGCCACTTCCCCTTGTGCTACAAACAGTGAGCTGGAACAGCCCAGCAGGACCCAGCCCTGCTCTCACTCATCTTAACAGCAAAACCCCACGGACTGCAGAGGATAAAAAGTCCCTAATTTACATCAGCTTTTGGGAAATTCATGCTGCGCCCCGTGAGCAAAACCGCTCCATCCTGGCCAGCGGCTCTTCAGAAGAGAAGGCCAAAATATCAATTCTTGCTTATTTAACTGAGGCTGCAAAGCTGAGCCCGTGGGATTGGCTGCAGCACGATCCTCCCAGCTGCTATCGGGAACTTTCATGACGAGGTTAAAGCTTTACAGAGTGACAAAGGTTGGGAACACTCGCTGGGATGCACGAGCTGACAAAGCTCTCCTCCTCAGCACAGCTCACGCTACTTCCAGCCAACGTGGATCAAAGATTCTCCTCCAGCAACTCCCAAAAATTGGCTGTTGAAGAAAGTTCTCACTCTGAAACATGGCAAAGGATATTTTTCTTATTGTAATTACATCTAAATTGCACTTACCCTGACTGAATTGAGCTAACAAAAATGCTGGCACTCAAACAGTTTTAAAGCATTCAATTTTAATGTTAACTCAGATTGTTCTGCAACCAAAATCCTAACCTAGAGCTTGTGACAGATTTCCTGGAGAAGACAAACTCTCTGAAACAGAATCAAAGCAAAAAATCCAGAAGCTAATTGAACCAAACTTGTGAGGGGAGAAACGAACCCTTTTCCAGCAATGGAAACGTAAGCAGATGGAAAAACCCCAAGGTCAGCAAAGCCACGGGAGGCAGCTGAGAGAAACCTTGTGCTGGCTGGGGGACAGGCAGGTAGGGACCCTGAGGGGCTGGGACACAGCCTGACACCTCCTCGGAGGGCAGCCACCCTCACTCTGTCAGAGCTCACACACTCAGAGGCTGGGTAAGGAGACGCTGGTGTCAAACCAACACACAGAACTCCTTGGGAGCTGCTGGCAGGCTCCAGGTAAGAGTTCAGTGCTCTCGGCACCCCAGGTAAGTCACAGTGGCTTCAGTGGTCACAGGAGCATCTCTGCCACCAGGAGCTGCAGGGTTTTTCCAGGGGCAGCCCCCTGAGCCCCTGGGAAAGCCAAGGCACAGCTGTGCTGTCTGAAGGTGGTACCTGTGTCAGAGCAGGGTGGGGTCACAGGGAGCCTCACCTGCTCCAGAGGGCCAGCAACACTCAGGGCTTCCCACAGCCCTGGATTTGCAACCAAGAAACTTCATGGGCAGCATTTCACCCACCTGGAACACAGACTCCCATTTCCCCAGTGAATTACAAATGTATTGAATTAGGAGCTCATACCCATCTGAGTACAGCCCAGCAGCCATTATCAATTCCATTTCTATCCATGCATTTATTAACATCCCCAACGCACCTAATTATTAATTGTTAACAGCACACAGATCCTGGCTTAGAGGATCTGCCCCAAACATAAATGTATGAAATCTCACGAGCCTTATACAGCCCTTACACAGCCATTACTACAAAGATTTGGAATTAAAGGATGTTGAAGGAAACTCAATTCCCTCACACACACTGTGAAGGGCTCAGCACCATCACCACATTTGCACTTCCAGTGGGTCTAAAACAAACACTGACAGCTACAGCAACTCAGCCAATCCCCCTGAAAACCTCAGCATTTCCACCCATCCTGAGCCTTATTTTCCAGGCATCCCCAAAGATCCTCAGATAAAGCTGCTGTCTGCTCCCAAGCATCCAACTGCAGCACTCCAGGACACCTAACTCTGAACTCTGTCAGTTCAGAGAGTTCTCTGTCCTGGCAGCGAAAAAAAGAAAGTCCAGATGATCCTCAGGAACTCAAAATTAAATATTACTGAGGCTTCCAAAATGAAGATCACACAAACTCCCCATGCTACCAGAAGCAGATCAGAGTTGAGCTAGTGCTTTAGGACTCCCTAAAAACCCCGAAGTGCTGATGAGCTCCAGCTCCCATCCTCACCAGCAGCAGCCATGTGCTCCCTGATATGCTCCAGCTCCACATCCCCATCCCTGCATTCCAGAACCTGCCTCGTGCTCGCAGGGGCCTGGGATGAGGCAGCTGCTCGTGCCTCCCGTCAGCCTCAGCAGTTCCTCTTCCAGCACAACGCCGCAAACCCCTAATTCTCCAGACCTGTCACCGCGTTCACAACTTTTATTCCTCTCCGCGAAGCCAAGGAACATTCAGCTCTGTGATTCACTTAAAAAACAAAAAGAGAACGCGTCTCCCGAACTGCTTTATTTGGAGGTTCCTAAGCACGGAGCACATGTCGGTGTTTGTGTGTGAGCCCACCAGCACCACCTCGCCCGTGAGCCGAACAAAACCCCGGAGCAGAACCCGCCCGAGCCGAGGCCTCCCGGGCAGGCTCAGCCCGGCGCCCGCCGTTCCTCCCGCGGCCCCGGCAGCTCTTTGCTCCGCGCACGTTTTGGGACAAAACTCGGTGCAAANACAAACGTCGGTGCAAAGTTTATAGCGGGCACCCGGGTTCGTTCGGCAAACGCTGGAACCGCTTCACCGAACCCGTGAAAGGCCGTGAGGAGGTGAAGCCCCGGCCCGGGCCACAGCGGACACGGCGCCCGCCCTCCCCGGTGACCTCCAGGGCCAGGCCGGGCCGCGCCGCTCGTCCCGCCCGGAGCCGGCGCGCCGGGGAACGGCACAACCGCCTTCCTCCCGCGCCATAAACCACCCCCAGTGTTTAATTAACGCAATTAACGAGGCGCCGGCCCCGCGGGGCCGCCCCGCGTGTCGAGAGGCCGGGCCGG
>VZTB01001851.1:134462-160500 GCA_013397245.1 Thryothorus ludovicianus
CCGCGCCCTCCGCAGCCTCCGGCGCTCGGCCCGCTCCTGTGGCCACACTTGGAATGAATGCTGCACTTCTTCCACCTTGGGCAGGATCTTTCAGGATCTTTCCTTCTTTCAGGATCTTTCCAGATTGAGGGATTTATATTCTTCTGTTAAACTCTTGGGTAAAGTTACTGGAGGTAGGTTTGGTGTGTTGTGCTAGAGTTTGTGGCTCAGTCACAGTCCTTCCCGTCCCTAACATCTGGTGCACCTCTGGCATCCTGGTCTCCCTCTCCATCCCCTCTGGATTCTGTTCCACCTTCCACAGGAGCTGCCTCCATTGCAGCAGGCAGAACATTCATAGTCTTGTTTAAACCTTAATATGTATTTTCTGAAATTACTCTGAATAAACCATTCAAGAAAGCCCAGAGATACTTGAACACACCAAAACTGTAAATGAATGAGAAAGTGCTAAGAATGTGGAATGGCATAAAAATGTGGGAGCACAAGTTTCCAGGCATGTCAGAGTTCTGTTTCATGTCATTTCTAGTGACTGAGATTCCAGATAGGCTGCTTCTCTTCCCAGCTGAATGTCCCAGCAGCAGGTACTGATTTATAAAGAGATTTTTGCCTAAAATGGCCAGATAAACTCAATGTACCTGTGGCTTTGATGGAGAATGGCAGGGAAACAGAAAATAGGAAGAAGCAGCTCTGAACAGTGGCCATTGGAGATGCACAGGGATGCTCAGGCATCCAAACCAGGGTTATTTTCTGAACAATTACATTCAGTTTTGTTTCTCAGTGTTTTACTGAGCTCTTCCTTCCGTGTGTCAATGAGCACCTTGTGCCAGGGGAGCTCTGATGAATGCCCCGCTCCTGTTTCCTGGGCACAGCTGACTCTGCTCTGTGAAAGGCCATTTAGACTGCACCGGGGCCTCAGGTGAGCTCCCTTTGGCTCCAGATTAGTCATAAAACAAAGTTCAAACTGTGGCCTGACACGGCTCATTCAGCATTGGTCTTTAACGTGGACTGAATTCTTTTTGTGGGATTTTCCAGCAGTAAATTCTATCTGTCATCTCTCTGTGTATTCTGAGGCTCCTGGGGATCGAGAGTGGGGGATGCATTCTGCAGAAATACTGGGTTTATTTGTGTATGCAATAGGATTTTTAAAAAGGGAGAAGTTGGAAATGAGACCCTTTGTCTTTGTGGATTGTGGTTTGTGCTGTTGTCAAAGGCCAGTCAGATGCTCACAGTGCAGCCTGGATGGAGGTTTACAGGGGACTTGGTGATGCAGAGAGTGTCCAAAAAGGCAGGAATTTCAGACAGCAGCTCCAGTTTGGGTTTCTCTTGCTGGTTAGAAGGGACTCTGTGTGTCTTTCAGAGACTGAGGTTGCAGGTAGCTGCACCTGGAAAGGCAACACTGGTAAAGTGCTTTTAACATCCCCTCAAAAGCAGCATCACTTGTTTGCTGCCATAATTCAACCTGAGTGTCTGAAAACTCCACCAAAAATCACTGTTCTGATAAAACACGTCCTATCCTGGTGTGCTGCTCTCTCCAGAATATAGCAGGAATTATGGAATGTGAGAGAAAGGCCCATTCTTCCCGACTGCATCTCCCAGCTCAGAGATGTGTTCCCCTGCCACCTGTTCTGTCTCCAGGCAGGGAACAGCACTGGGGAGGCTCCTGTGCTCCCATTCCAGCTCTGGGGAGGCTCCTGTGCTCCCACTGCCGCCCTGTGGAGGCTNCAGCACTGGGGAGGCTCCTGTGCTCCCATTGCAGCTCTGGGGAGGCTCCTGTGCTCCCAGGGCTCCCACTGCAGCACTGGGGAGGCTCCTGTGCTCCCATTCCAGCTCTGGGGAGGCTCCTGTGCTCCCAGGGCTCCCATTCCAGCACTGGGAGCTGCCAGGCTCTGCCTGTGCCCCTGAATTCTCCTGGAGGTGCTGCAGACCCTCACACCTCTGTCGTTTCTGAGCATTCCATACCTGTGGGGATTTCAGAATCTTTCCTCCCTCTGACTGTTTGTGCCACCTTGTCTGGAGGTGTCTGTGTGTGGCCAGTTGTCCAGCAGAGCTGGACTCGTGCTGGATCCAGAGATCCGTGACTGCAAATCCGTTAAAGGAATTAATGGAAAATTGAAGGAAGAGCTCAGCCTGCCTGGAGTTGGCATTGCAGGGTCAGTCCGTGCCCTTGCCACAAGCATTGTGTGGTGTGGGACTAGGGATAAAGGAAAAAAGGAAAGGCGTTGCCCTACAGGATTTATTTTTGTCTTATCAGAGAACTCTTTAAATTAATCTCCCCTCCTTTCCTCCTCCACAAAAGAAAACTGTGTAAAAAATAAATCTGATATGGTCTTGTTGGCTTCTGTGGTGAAAAGCTGGACAAAAATCTCTTCCCATTTCCAGCAGTATGGGGTGGTTGGAGCTGTTCTTTAGGTAATTAATACTATTTAACTGATTTTATGGTGACTACTGCAACAGGAGGGGCACAGCTGCCTCCATGAACACGAGACTTGTTTGAGCTCACAGAGGAAACGCTGCTGTGCTGAGAGTGAGCACAAGAGTGAATGAAAAATGTTTGTGTAGTAATTACATCCTCTTAGTTTTGCAACTCAAACCCTCTTACATAAATGCCAGCACTTTTGGTTTGAAACAGGAACAAGTGAGGGCACTTTGGGGCTTCCTGGAGCTCCTGTGTGTGTTTGTGACACAGGAGTGTCACTGGCATCCTCTGCTCACAGCTCCCCATTGTGCCTGTGCCTTTATCAGGGCACCATCTCAATGGCATCTGCAGAGGAAATTATAATTGTCATCTGCTGCCCTTTTCAGTTGTTGATGGATGAGATTCTGAGGGGTTGGGATTGGTGGCACTGGGATGCTGGGAGCACCTGAATATGGATAAAAGGGATGCAGGAGCAAATAAATTTTTAGGAATTCCTTTTCTGCTCGCAGTTCCTATTGCTGACACTGTTCCTTCCTCCTGAGCAGGGGTTTGGGGAGATAAGATGGAGCCTTCCCCGTTCAACAGAAGGCAATGGACCTCCCAGTCTCTGAAAATCACTGCAAAAGAGCTTTCCCTGGTCAACAAGAACAAGTCCTCAGCCCTGGCAGAGAGGTTCTCCAAGTAAGTGCTGTGGGGCTGGGGAGCAGCAGCTGCGTGTGCAGGTGACAGCTGGCACCTTGGGCAGGGACTGCTGCTCTCTCAGCTGCTGTGCCCTGCACAGACACCCCAACAATCCCACCCTGTGCCTCACGGTGTTATCCAAATGCTCCTGGAGCTCTGGGACTCTGACCATTCCCTGAGGAGTCTTTTCAGTGCCTGGCCACTCCCTGGAGGAAGAACCTTTGCTGATATCCAGCCTAAACCTCTCCTGGCTTAGAAAAGGAATATTAAGCTTCCCTTTTCTCTGAGAGAGGGATAAAGGGTTACACTCAAGCCATAAATATTGTATATCCTGAGAAAGCTGAGTGGTAGTAAGCAATGCATTCCCTGGAAAAGCTTTTATTTCCTTAAAGAATTAGATGGGCTACAGCTGGGGTTTTCAATGGGCTTTGGGGAACTGAGTCTCCAAGGCTCCTGCATTAATAGTGTAACAAAGTTTTGGACTATTCAGATCTTGAGTGTGGGGCAAACTTTATGGAATCTGTAGGAGAGGGATAGTTACACACCCACAGCTCCAGAGTTCCTGTGTGGATCTCTGGCCCAGGGAGAAGCTGTTTGCTGTCACCACCCTGTTAAGGTAATTTATTCACTTGCTGAAGCTTGATTACAGAACCTGGTCATCTTGCTAAATGTTGATAATCCCTTGAAAAAGGCTTACTGGAAGTAATCCAAACTGCTATTCCTTAATCAAGTAGTGTCCCTCTACATAGGCAGGGTCAGTGCCTTGGAAAAACACAGTCCTGCTCTCTGGCTTTGCCACCCTGATGCCTGCAGGGATGGCTCTGACTTTTTAAAGTGCTGTTAATTAAATATTTGTATGTGAAAACATTTTTTTCTCCATCCCATATAATCAGTTTTGTCAAGTCAGAGACTCAAAAGGCAACAGGAGAGATTCAAAAAGTGTCCCATGCTGGGCTGACTCACAGAGCTGGGACTCCTCAGTCCTCGCCCGTTTTCCAGGTGATTCTTGACTTTCATCTGTGTTCCTCTTTGTTTCTTCTTCCAGTATCGATCCCTCCTCCTCCAGCATCACTTTTTCAGCACGTTGTGTTGAAATTTGCACCCTTTATGGTGCAGAGATGTGGGTTAGTGTGTTGGCACACTAAATTAAAGATTTAATTAAAGAGCAGCAACAGTCTGTAACACACTCACTGTTGTGTTAAAAGCAGAATTCCACAGATAAGGAAAACACAAACACCCTTTGCCCAAACAGATACTGAGTTCCTCCTCTCTGAAAGGTGGAACTCTACTTAAAAAGGAAAAATTTGTCACTGATTTTCATATTTCAAAGGCCGAGTGCCATCACCTTGTGCAGCGAGGAGTGTGGAGGGACTCCCCCAAAGGAGTGCAGATTGCTGGCACTTTCCTGCAGCTCCTGAAAGGACTTTGATTCATGATCCAGGGTGGCTTATCTCCAGAGGCTGTGATGGCTCAGCTGCCCGGGAGGCAAGTGCTGAATGGGGGCAGCTCCCAGCCCGCAGAGTAAAACCCACTGGCACTTAGGGAGATTTTTTTCGGCATGTGCCAAACTGGAATTTGTTCTGGTTCAGCTGCTGCTGTATAAAGAGCTGAGTTATTCCTGCAAGGGGGGGCACAGCAGACAGCTGGGTGGAGGAAACAATACAGCTATTCCAAGGTAAACTGTCTCTATTTGGGAATCAGAGTGCTTAGGGAATGAAAAGTATTAATGGGTGTTATTATTGTAAACTGGGTGAGTGAAAATGGGTCTGTCACTTGGCTTTGTGTTATTTGCTGCTGTTTGTCCAGCCTGTAGTTTTAGTGGATCCAGGGGGGTGCACAGAACCCTTGATGAGGGAAGAAAAATCTCAGCTGTCTTCAGGAGCATTCAGGATTCTGTTAAAACTTGGCTTTTGTTTGTTTTTCACTCTCTCAAAGGTATCAGAAAGCTGCTGAAGAAGCCACTGCTGAGAAGAAGAGAAGTGTAAGTGTTTTGTATAAATGTTTGCTTCCTTGGGAATAAGCCCAGCCTGCAATCAGGATGGATCACCTGCATGAATATTGCTGTGACAGTATCAAAATTGGAATATCAGAATTGCTGCTGTGTATCCTGGAGAAAACCTGGCTTAGACTTGGGGTTTGCTTTTGCTTTTTCCCAGTGTGGAGGAAAGGAAATTAAGTTTCTTGCCCAAAGCTCAGTTGAATCACCAATTCTCTCCTAAGCAAAAAGCAAAATGAATTAACCACAAGCCGGGAATACCTACCTGCTGTTCTTAGCTGGAGGCACTTGTGTGGTGCCTCTTCCTCTTTTAACTAAATTTAAAAGTGCTTAAAAGGAGCCTCCAAGCCTCCCTAAAATCCAGCACGACTTTGAGAGCTGCAGGATCTTCTCAGAAGTGACTTCCAGGGCTGCAAATGCCCGTGCCTGAGGCAGCACCAACCTTCTTGGCTCTGTTACAGCCCCACATTCCCTCCTGTAACCTCCACTGCACTCAGGTGTTCAGGGAACCTCGGTTGACAAAGGTTGCAGGGCTTGGTCCTGGGGGTAATTTGCATTTTAAAGCACTGCCAGTGTTTTCAGGGTCTGTAGGAAAGCTGCTGCCTTGATTTCTCTAATGCTTGGGGAGCCACTGTTTGCTGTTTGGGATATGGGTGGGATAAAATAAGCATTCTAAAAATTACTTTTCAGTCTTAAATTTACTTGCTTGTGTCTGTCAATCTTCCTGTGATCAGGGAGCAGGCAAGTCTCAAGCAGGAGGGACTTGTGCTGGGAATCATGCTGGGATTGTGGAGGTGTTCCTGCAGAAAACCTGCAGCACAATTTTTCAATATTTCTGTTCCATTACAACACTTCCCTTATAATTCCAGCATTTTAATACTTCCTTTTCAATACAGTCAGCAAACACACTGATTTTTTTCTTTTTGAAGTGTAAGTGGATTCAAGTCAATTTGCAAAGCAGCGTTCAAAATGTGACCAGAAGAGTAATAGGGTGAGAGACTTAAATCCTAATATAGCCACTAATTCCAGTTAATTCCTGTAAGCCCGGCAGCCCTGCTCCACTTGCAATGAGTTTGGAGTGGTCTCTGCAAGGGAGAGAGACAGGAAACATGCAATGGTGGCAGGTATTGGGTTTGAGTGGCTCAGACAGGGGCTGGGCTGCTGCTCTGGGGAGAGGGAGTGGGCTGGGAGGGGATGGATGGGAGGGGATGCTGCTCCCGGGGGTCCCTTGGGGGTCAGGCAGCACCAGTGACTCCTGTGTGTGTCCCCAGGGATGCTTTGAAATGAAATTTCAGAGGTTGAGTGAAATGGGACAAAAATCCCAGCAAGTTAGTGGCTGTTTTTAAACTGGAGCAGAAGGATGCTTGTGGTGGGTGCTTGGCTTGAGCTTTGGCTGCATGGTGTAAAATCTGGGAAATGAAGTGTTGCTGTTATGTGAGAGCAGAAACAGGTAACCCCAAGGATTTAGAGGTTTCTGAGAGCAGAAATGGGTAACTCTAAGGGTTTAGTGGTTTCTGAGAGCAGAAACTGGTAACTGCAAGGATTCAGTGGTTTCTGAGAGCAGAAATTGGTAACTCTAAGGGTTTAAAGCAGAAAAAGGTAACTCCAAGGATTTAGTGGTTTCTGAGAGCTCATTTGTAGCTTTTGGAAGGCCTGATAGCTGCTGTCTGCTGGAGCCACGGCAGCTTTTGGCACAGCAGCATCTCCTGTGGCCGCTTGTGCTCCCATTTCCTTGTTCTGGGTCTGGAGACCCTCCTCGTGTGGATTCGAGTCCCATTTCCTTCGTATGTGGATTCAGGTCTTTTGTGTGGCATTTAACTCCTGGGCTTTGAGTCCCCTTTTGCCTTATAAGGCCGTTCCTGTTTGCTCACTTCCTGCCTTACTCCTGACTTTTCTCGTCTCCCCCCTCCTCCCTTTCCCTGTCCTGGATGCTTTCTGCATGTGGCACAGCTGGAACTATTCACAGCTGGCCGGGAGCGGGGGGTCGGTGCCTCGCTTCCTCCTGCTCGCATGGAAAGGAAGTGCTTTGGAGGGCTGGAATTAACTCCTTGTTCTTTGCAGAACGCGGAAAACCTGCCCGCTCACTTTGCCAGGGGGAACCTGAGCGTTTTGAAGAAGAAGTGGGAGAATCCTGCGCTGGGAGCGGAGGCTGCCAGGGAAGGGGTGCGGAGCAGCTGCGCTGAGCTGAGGCACAAAATCGGCACCGGCCTCGCCCCTTCGCCATCCCCGGGGGCTGGAGGTGTCCCTGGGCATCCTCAGTGCCCCGCCGGTGACAGCACAGAGCCCCACGGTCACTGCCCGGAGGCTGGCAGCATGGAAAACTGCGTGAGAGAGCCCCGCGGGATGGAAAAGCCCGAAGGCAGCAGCGAGAGGTCGGAGTCTCCGGGGAGGATCGAGAAGTACAACGTGCCCCTGACCAAGCTCAAGATGATGTTCGAGAAGGGTGAAACCCCTCAGACCAAGGTAAGGATGTCTCCCTCCCAAAATCTTGGAGGAATTAAAAGCTGCTGCCTCCGAGGCGTCAGGAAAAATCCCGGGAGGGAGTGGCTCCAGCTCTTGACTCTGCAAATATCGTGTTCATTGTTTTCGTGAAAACGGAACGTGGTGTTAGTAACTTACTCAAATAATTGTGTTCGTTGTTTTCGTGAAAACCGAACATCGTGGTGTTAGTAACTTACTCGAGCCGCACAAGGACGTGAGGGGTGCTCGGAGTTGTGGCAGCTCGTTGGAGTAAAAGTGAATTTGCTTTTGATAGGGGCTCGGTGGAAGAGGGCAAAATAAGCGTGAAATTTATTAAGTTTGTAAAGTAAGTTGGGATTGTTTGTGTGTAGTGTGAAGATTACAACGAGTTCACAAACGTGAATCGTATAAAATGCATGTGTAGGTATTTATGTGGTTTTTAGTACACGAAGGAGTAAGGAGCTGCTGGAGGTGAGCTCAGCAATCAGAACTGTTGCAGTCGAGATGAAGCACTAAGGAGTGAGAGTTTTTGATATCTAAATCAGTATGAGTCACCCGAACTCACACTCACAGAGTTCCCACACACACACACGTTATTTTCACATACAGTGAGATCCGCCCATCTTTCCTCGCTCTTCCCTCATCTTTGTGCCTTATAAAATGTTTCTTATCGGGGAAAAAAAAAAAAAAAAAATCCTCGCTGAGGGAAAACGAAGCCGAGATGGCCAGAGCAGCTCCTGCCCTCACTAGTTTTGACTTGCAAATGCTCAGGGCTCGCATTTTTCTTCCAACTGCTCATGAAATCTGATCCCGCATGTGGACTGCAGCCGGCGTGTCCCGGGGGGAATTGCTTAACTCCAAAATGAGTTGCATATGCTGGGGACTTGCAACACAGTCCCGAGGCCTCGATGCTGGTGGATTTTCCAGTTTTCTCATACTTTCCTCTCCTCCTGGCTTTGTTTTACTGCGGGTGGTTTTCTTGAAGTGTTGACTAAAAGCAAAGAAGTTTTGGATAAAAGTTGTTTCGGTGTGTAACAAGGGCTCAGAGGAGCAGCTCGGTGTTAAAGGGAGTTTTGGGTCTGTGTGAAGTCATTTCACAACTTGAATTTTTGGAGTCTTTGTCATGATGTGAGAGCTGCCCATGACAGACCTTCCCTGAACTCTGGCTGGAGGATTAATCACTCAGGATTCCCCGGGAATTCTGCAGATGGGCTTCAAGTAACTTTATCTCAGCCTGGGGAATAAATTCTTTTGGAGCTGAGTGAATCTGAAACTGATGGTTTGTAAAGTTTAGCACTTCAAACACTGTTGAAAAACAGCTAAACCCAGGAAAAAACCCCATCCAGGAGGCACAAAACCAGTCGGGTTCGGTTCAAAATCCCTGTTCCGAGTTAATCTGTTACTCTTAGGGCAGAAGGGAAAAGGAATGTTGTGAAGTTTGGATGTGTGGGGAGAGGGGGCGGGTTTGGAATTGGATTCCTCTTTCTGGGAATTGATCTGGGGATGGGAGGATTGGGTCGGTGAGTGCAGTGAAGGGAGCTGTGGGGACCCAGGTGTGGCTGGGTGAGGTGGGAGCCACCACAGCTCTGCCTCTCCCATTTATTTCCTGTGCTTTTTCCTGAGCGAGGCTTCATGGAAGCGTTTTGGTGGAAAATTCCTTTCTATCATTGAGTCCAACTGTAAATTCAGCTGATGGCAGTTTTCCTCAGACTTTACTGAAGCCTCGATGGGTTGGTGAAGTCAGAGCTTTGCTGACAAACTCTGTGTGTGAACTAAGCAGCAGCACGGCTGGAGGCTTGTGGCAGTGCTGATAAATCAACTTCCATGGTTGCTGGGCAGGGATTCAGGTTAGAGCCTGGATTTCCTGATTCCATCTCCCACTCTAAACAAACCTACTCTCATTTTCAGGATTAGAAGTAAACCTCATCATTTATTCATTTTTTTTTTCACTCAGATCTTGCTCTGTGTTCTGCAATAGATAGGAGTTAGATGTTTTATTGCATTTTCATGGAAACAAACTGCTCTAATCCCATTAGAGGCAGGCACGGCAGCCTGGATTGGTTCAGCACTAAGCAAAGACTGGAACTGATAAAAGACCTGATGTTCAAAGAATTCTTCCTGTGAGTGATAGTGAAAGCACACCCAGGAGGGAGCAGAATCAGATCTGCAAGGTTTCTGAAAAAGTTTTTTCCAGGCTGGTTTGTGTTTTTCCTTCCAGGTGAAACCTGGCTGTGTGTGTGGGTGACCTCGTGGCAGGGTCACGTCTGACACAGGTGGTTTGTAATGAAATAGGTGTAACTTGGATTTGGGTTTTTGCCCAACTCTGTGCCCCAGGCAAAGCTTTAGCTGTGCTCACTGTGCCCAAGTCTGAGAACTTGGGGCTTTCCACACACGAGGAATGTTTTATTTCCTTTTCAAAGCAGCAGAAGCTGTGCCCTGGGAATTGTGGCCCAGACGTGGAGTGACAAATCCCTGAGAGGTTTGCTCCATGTGAGAGGAGTTACCTCCCATGAGCAGGGATCCTGCTGATTCCCTGCAGCTGGTCAGTCCATCAGCCCTGATGGGGAAAGTCCCTCATTCTTCCCTCTGTTAAACATTTTTTTTTCCGCTTACTCTGCTTTTTTTTTTTCCTCCCCCAAGATAAAACTGTTACTATAAAACCTACACATATTTATAGATTTACTGAATAGTTGTAGGTTTACTGAAATATCCCTGACCTCTAAAACTTTTATATTTTAGTGGTTGGGATTTTTACTGTGTGTTCTGCAGCTCACCCACAGAAAAGCTCCTCAGGTGAAGTTGGAGCTCCTGCAGGTGTGAGGTGGCAAAGGGCAGGAGCTGGCAGGGCTCTGCAGTGGTGCCACTGGAGCACTCCAGCTGCTTCTGCTGATTGAACTTATCCTGGTGGACCCCTCGGATCCCAAATTTCTGAGCTGCAAGAACCCCAGACTCGTGGGCTCGGGGTGATGTTAAAGGGGACATTGATTGAGTAAGGATCATTTTAGAATGGTTTTCATGGAATGAGGGACCTGCAAGTCTTTCCTGACCTGAGCCTGTTGGTCAGTGCAAGCTTGTTCAGAGCTAAAGCTCTATTCCAGTAAGAAAAGTTACCAAAGTCTAAAACCACAGAAATAGAAACTATTTCCCGTGCTAATGGAAAAAGAGGTTTTCCAGCTGCATTTTCCTTTCCTGGTGAAGTTGCTGTTTGTATGGAAAGCAGCCTGATTTTTCACAGTGATTATCTTACACTGCAGTTCTGTGAAAATAAAACTTTGGAATTTCCTTCAGTTTGGTGACCAGCAAATGAGAAAGTCGTTGGAGCTGAGGGGGGAATGTGTGGTTGGAGCATCTTGCCAAACCTGCCTTTTTCTCTACATCAGGCTCAATCTGAATTTCCAACTGTGATTTAACTCTTCCTAGAGAGGGAACAAAGTTCCAGCATGTTCTAGGATTTTTATAGGCTGACTTTCAGCTGTGAACACATCCTGCCTTGGTGGACTCCAGTTTAACCTGTGCTCACAAACTTTTATCAAAGCTGTGGAAATTTCTTCTTGTGCTTTCTTTTGTTGAGATTTTGGTTCTGGGGAGTTGGTCTCAACAAATAAGAATAAAATCTGATTGAGGCAGCCAGAGCATCTGTGTGGTGCTACAGGACACCCTGCAGCAGAGAATGATTGTCCTGGAGATCTGAGAATATTTATCTCTAACACTCTCCTGCTTAAGCTTCAGCCTTATCAGATCTAACTGGGGAGTTATTTGGTACCAAATACATGAACTATCCAAATCTAAACAAGTAACTCTAGATAACTTTTATTACAATACTATTAATTCCTTTTTCATTCATGGAATTCATTAATTCCATGGCTAAAAATGAATGCAGATTTTGGATAAGTGTTTCCTTGCATCCTTTCTCTGATTTTAAAGCTTCATACAATGACTGTGACTATTGGTTTCAACAGAAATTGCATGAAATGCAGAAATCTAGACTGAAGGTTTGTATATGCAGTGGGAACGACCTAAAAATCTGATTTTTGTGGTCCTTTCCAACCAGGAGAACTTCCAAAGGGCACCAACTGACCTCTTCAAGAAAGTGTCTCACAGGTGACAGAGGGTCAGGTACTCTGTGATCAAACTTTATATTGCTTAAACAAGCTGTCACCTGCTAGACTTGTTTATTCCAGCAAAGCAGATTTGCTAGTGACACCTGTGCCTCTTAAAGGATTACCCAGAGCAGTGCCTGGGTGTGCAGGCAGCTGATGGAGGCTCTGTCCCCACAGGGCCCCCGGGAGCCGCGGCGGGCGGCCGCGGGCAGGAGGATTTCGGAGAACAGCCTCTCCCTGGAGGACTGTGATGCTGCCCAAGGAGAGAGGAGCCACAGCACAGCAGGTCAGGAAAACCTCAGGGTTGGGGTTTGGGTTGGTTTTTGTTTAAGGGGATAAATCTTTCTGCAGTAGGAGTTTGCCTGGAGGTGTCCCAGGAGAGGCTGGATGTGGCACTCGGTGCTCTGGGGGCAAGGTCTGAGGCTGGGCTCGATGGTTTTGGGGGCTTTTCCAGTCTCAAGGGTTCTGTGAAATAACTTTTGCTTTTTCAAAATGGAACCAGCTGCAAAATCTGTCAGCATCCTGTTTAATTAGTGAAGCCTTGCTGGGAGATTTAAACCATTCTGCTCTTAAGCATGGGAGACCAAGGAATAACCAACAACTTAAGGAATGCAACCCATTCTTCCCTACATCTCAATCCTAGAACTAGTTTTAATAGTCCAGGTAATTTAGGAAGCAGTGAACAGACATTCAGTGTTCTCTGTCTCCTCCCTCCTATCCTGGCCAGACACTGTGAGCTTTGGCTTAAAATTATGTATTTTTATCTGTTTGGAGACCTCTTTCTAGCAAACCATTTGCAATCTTTTGGGGTTTCCACCAATGGTATTATAAATACTCGTAGAACATCCTGAGTGGGAAATGACCCACAGGGATCATCCAGCCCAGCTGCTGGCCCTGCACAGACAGCCCAGCAATCCCACCCTGAGAGCATTGTCCAAATTCTCCTGGAGCTGTGGCAGCCTCGTGCCCATTCCTGGGGAGCCCTTTCAGTGCCTGGCACCCCTCAGGAGGAAGAGCCTTTCCCTGATATCCAACCTCACCCTCTCCTGACACAGCTCCAGCTGTCCCTTGGCTCTCCCTCCTTAGAGATGCACATTGTGTCCCTGCTGCCATCATCCTGGAGAGAACTGCAATGAGTTTATCCTCCCCAAGAAGGATCTTAGTGAGTGTTCTGAGTTATCTGCCGTTCATGTTTGGTGTTTTGTTTTTTTTTTACCAGGGTATTTTGTAGAGACCAGTGCAGGCCTCAGCCCAGACAAGGCAGAGAGCAGGAAGAACCTGGACATGCCTCGTTTGTCAGAGACATCAATAAAGGACAGGCTGGCCAAATACCAGGCAGCTGTGTCCAAGCAGGGCAGCTCCTCAGCCATCACTCCCATGGTAAGTCTTGGTTTGTGTGGAAATCAATTTTTGTCCCAGCCTGGGGCTGGAAAGAAGATTTTATGGAAACCAGGCTGCTTTGGGGTAATGCTGTTCTTTTTGGAAAATAACTCTGTGCCCATAGGAGTAATTTCTGATGAATATACTGCAGGAAGAAATAAGTATATTTGCATCTTCCTGGAATAATGTTGAAAGTTTTCCAAGGAATTAATTGCTGGCACCCTGACTGAGGTCCTTCTGAAGCATAGTTGACATTCCTTTTCTCTCTGAGTGTCTGTAGCTCTCTACATGTTTGTTGTTTTGGTTTTAAAAAAGAAAACTCAATTCCATGTTGTCCATCAGCTCTAAGCTGTGGGAAACTGAGGCACAGTGAGATGAAATGACTTTGTGTGCTCAGGACTTGGAGCCCTTGGCTTGCAGCTTTGGGATCTCCAGTTGGTTTTCCAAATTTTTTTTTTTTGCTTTTCACCTCCCTTCAGGATTTCTCAGCACTCTCTGAATCCAATTAGACTCTTGCAGTGAATGAACCTCTGCCTGTTTTGCAAATATTTGACCAGGAACTGAACAATTAAGTGTTGCAGCTGAGGAGGCTTCAGGAATCTCAGCTTTTGTTAAAAACTGCTTAGATACATTTGCTGGAAGTTTCTGATACTTTTGCTTGAATTATGGGAACTCAAGGTTAACTTTTATTAACCAGATTAACAGATTTGAAGAGGAAAGGCCTTTTTAAGTTGGGAAATTTGCCCTGGAAATGAGAGCCCAAAGTGCTGGTTCTCCCTCAGAGAGCCTGCTTCCCAGGAGTCTCTGTGGAGAGCCAAGGGCATCTTCCCAGCTCAAATAATTCCTGAATTTCATCTGCACGCGGGTCAGATCACCCAGCTGTGGGAGGAGGGTCAGCAAAACCTTCCCTGCATGAATGGAAAGTCCTTGCAGCCACTGCAGCAAATCTGATTAACCTAATTGCCCATTTCTGCCTCCCTGCCTTGCCTGGCTCATCTCCTGATGCCTTTTCCAGTTTGGGGCTCAGAGTGGTGGCTGAGTCTCCAAATTCTGTCCTGATGACATTTTACCATTTCTCCAGAGGCTCCTGTTTGCAGCCCCTCAGTGCTCTTGGTTTAGTGTCAGTCCAGCCTGATGCTCTCAGGATGCCCCATTTGGGCACAACCCTTTCCCATTTTGACATGTGGATGAGATGGAGCAGACAGGGGGTTCCTGAGGTTCCAACAGCAGCCCTGACCTTGGGATATTCTCCTTCCCTGCTGGCAAAGCAGCCAGGGCTTTTTTTGCCATGGAATTGTGGTGTTTGTGCTGCCCTTCTCACACCTGGGCTACAAAGGAAAGCCAGGAGCTCTCCTGGGAACAGCTCTTTAGGGCATTGGGATGTAACAAGGCCTGGATTAAACCTGATGGATGCTTGGTTTGTGTAGGGGTGAGGGACAGTCAGTCCTGTGTGCTGGAAGGGGAGAGATTGCAGATACAGAGATGTAAGCACAAAAATTCCAACATTTGAACATTTGGTACAAACCTCTTGGATGTGGTTGGGTTCATGGAATTTGTTTCCAAGGGCAGGAAGATGCTGGTGCTGGCGTGTGGCTCTTCCTCTTTGATGTCACAGAGGAGGTGCCTTGTGAAAAGCACGAGGCTTCCAACGAGCTCATGTCCTGTGGCAATGAAAGAAACACGAGGTTTCACTGGATTTTATTGGTTTTAAAGTCTGAAAGATCCTTCTGTGTAAGTCTTAAGTCAGTCTATGAAGAACAAAAACCTCGGGAAAACAGTCAGGGTTTTGACTGGAATCAAAGCAAATGTGGGATTTGCTTTTATGTCAAATTGTATTTAGCAGTTGCACTGTACTTTAGGTAAGGTTTGTCTGGAAATAGTTGTCATTCCAAGTGAAAAGTTAACCTTTCTCAAAAAGGAAGGTGTGGATTGAGCAGGGAATACTTAGGAGTTGATTTTTAAACAGGAATTTGGAAGAAAAGGGCAAACACTGGCATCACCTCCTTAGAGCAGAGTAAAATTCTCAGCTCAATCCTGTTCCCTCATTAGAATATGTCACTTAACGAGTGTCTGTACATTCTTAGGGCCCTTCCTTCAATTATCACTCCACACACTAGAAAAACAGCTTTTAAAACATTTCAAGAAAAATAGAAAGCAAATATTTTCTTAGGGGGGAAAGAACCTGTCAACTTTCCAGTGCTTTGTCCTATAGAGTGAGATTCAAGCCAGTGAGAGTGAACTCAAGAATTACAAATCTGGGCAGAAGGAGAATATGGCACCAATTGAGGACTCCAGTTCCTGTCAGGATGGGGAGAAGGTAAGATGTCCATGCTGGTGGAGATCAAGGGCTTCATTTTAAGTGGAAGTGGCTGTGGAAGCACAGCTGGTACTCTGGTTCCATGTTCCTTGTGCCATCTGGGAATTGGACAGCTGATGCAGATTAGTTACATGCTGCAAAATTCCTGGGTTTTTTAAAGATTATTCTTTTTAGACTGTCTCTGAATTATAGGATAGCAAGTGTTTGTGGAAGAGAATGTCTAGAGATAAGTTTTCTGGGAAGAGTTTTTCTGCCTTGGTAGGTTTGTTTTATGGTGGGTTTTTTATAAACAAAAAGCAAAAACCCATGAGCAGCTTTGTATGACCCAAGGCAGAGGAGTTGGCCACTGTTTCTTCTGCATTTAGTGGCTAAATTTTAGGGTAACTGAGAATGGCACTTTGGGTTTGTTCCTGGTTTTGAGCTCCAGCTCTAAATTGAGACTCTGTAAACTGGACTCGAGCATTTGTTCCCTGAACTGGGGGCAGCAGACGGGATAAAAGTGGCTGAATAATAATTGGGGTACTGTGTATTCCATGCAGGCTGAACACGTGGCAGCTTAATGCCAGGAGGGCTTTTAGAGCTTTTCAGCCTTCCTTGGGCAAGGGGCCAAATCTTTGCTTTCAGCTGTTCCTCAGAGACAGCTGAGCAGCTTCGTGTCTGCCTGGCCGAGGCTGCTTCCTGCTCCAAGGTGAGTTAATTAAAAGAGCACCTGTTAAATCAGAATTTCTCCCTGTTGTGAATGGGAGATTTCTGAATAAAATTGCTCGTGTTCAGCTGTAATTGCAGAGTTGCTTGTCGAGGTGTCCAGGTGCAATGGGAACCTGAATAGAGCTTTGTGAGGGAGCCAGGATTGTCCTTTGGAAGGGACGTGGCGAACTTGGAAATGAGCCTAATTAAAACTGCTTGTCGTTAATGTCAGAAACGGGAATCCTCTGGCAAAGAGGGAACAAAAGACACTTCACTCTGTCATTTTTCACACTGCCCCCGTGGCACATTCAGTGGGCAGACGTGTGTGACTCGTGTTCAGGACACTGGGGCACAGTTGTGGTTTCAGCAGACCATGTCAATACATGGAACTCACCTCCTCATTGCCTCATTAATTTACAAATTTCAGTTGCTTGCAATGGACTTTTCAATCATTAAGGTGAATTAGTGATGATTTGCAGTTAATCTTGTTACAGTACTTTAGTTCTTCAGTGTAGCTACTTAAAACTATTTGATTTAATAGCAATAATGCCAAGTTTAATAAAGAGTTATACATCAACAGCTTTATCATTAGCAGGTTTTGTTCATGGTTGCACTTGGTGATCTTAAAGGCCTTTTCCAAACTAAACAATGCTATGATTCTGATTTAAAACTGATTTAGATCAAACTCCTCAAGTTTTTTAATTTTTTTTAAAATTATTAATTTATTTTGAAGGAGGATCTGGCATGTTTGTCCCAACCTTGGAACAGGCTTATGGTTCAACAAAAGTTTGTTTGTTTTTTTTTTTTTTAAATTCGAGTGTTCTTTTTAATTTTGTTGTTTTGGTTTGGGTTTTTTTCTCCCAAGAGCACAGTCTCTGCTGAATGCCTAAATATTAGAGATTGGTCAAATGTTGGAGGGAGCCATGAGATTTCCAGTAAATGTGGTGCTTGGGGTCAAGGGATTTGTAAGTGAGAAAACCTGGAAGAAACCTCAGCAAATCAACAATGATTTCTGGGGGTTACTAAAGGTGTACAAGGAGACAGAAATCTGATTTTTGTGTGTGTGAACCCTGTGAAGGTGTCTGCACAAGGACTCACTTTACACTCAGCTTGGACCCTTCTGTGCCTCCAAACCAATTCCTTTCCTGAGCTCCTCGGGTCTCTCCCTGTCTCGTGCTCAAACTGCATTTTTGGGGCTGTGACTGCTCAGCTCTCAGAAGGTCCCAGGTTGTCACTGTCTCATTTTCTCTTGCAGGTTTCTGTAGGTGAGAACAGCTTGTCTTTGCACTCTGCTCTGCTGGAGGATGGCCATGGTGAGCCCTGTCAAATGATTAATTAATAGCAACTGTCCTGGACTAAAAATCTGCCCTGTGCCTAACACAGACATCATAAGAATTTCTTTCATGTGTAGAAGTTCAGTTGCAGCTGTAATTTTAAGACATTTGTAACTCCTTTTGCACTGATTGAATACTTTTAAGTGTAGCTCCCTCCCCATTTAACTGGAACTGATACTCTTGTGGGTCTGTAAGTCTGGAAATAAGCTGCCCACAGTTTAAAGCCACTTTAATTGCCTTTTCTCCCTGCTCTGCTCCCTCAGCTGGACAGTTGGAGAGCGAGGCAGAAGCTCAGAAACCCATCAGCTCCAAGCAGCAGAACCTTGGTGCTAAAGCAGCTGGGCAGACAGAGGCCTCCCCACCCAAAACTGTGAAGGTAAAGCAGCTCTTTAGTCTCAAACCCTGGTGAGGGTTAAAACCAGCTGTTTAATATTGAAAAACCTAAATGTGCTTGAGCATAAAGGTCTGGCAGTAACTGGATCAATACCTGCTCTGTCCTCATCAGAGTGGGATGTGAGGGCACTTTGATTGAGGGTGGAAAAGCAGCTATGAGCAGTTGGGTTTTTCCCCAGAGGCTGGGTGGGAGTTGCTGGTCTCTGTCCCACCCCTGTGCCAGGGTGGCAGAGGGGCTGGAGCAGGGGATGGTCTCAGGGATTGTCTGTGCTCCTGGAGATGGGCCCTGAGGTCCTGGTACTGATCTCCAGAGCCTTTAGCAGGCTGGGGTTTGGCTTTGCTCCACTTCCAGCTGTTCCCAAGGGAACTGCAGCTGGTAGTAACTTTATAGTGAGGGCACCACAGTGCCTGACTCTGTAAAAATCAGGTTTGGCTGTCTGAGTAATGAGTCTTGGATGTTACAGTTTCTTTAGGGAGTGATAAAGCAGATGGAGAACTTTGGGATGGGGATGTGTTTGCTAATCTGATTAGATAACAAATGGCAGCACTGGGCATTTTGGTCAGGCTGTGCTTGCTCATCACATGTGTTGTCTGGGGTTGGGATGCTGATTCCCCAGGTTGCCACACATTTCCTGGCTCACTCCTGAGGAAACAACTGGGCTTTTGTTGTTTTCCCCATCTTTGGGAGGAACAGCCCTGAGCCCAGAGGAGATGTGGCCTTCCCAGTGTGCAGGGGAGAAATGCCAGTATGGCAAATTGGAGCTGCCAGTGAGAGTTGTGTGATCCTGGTCTGTGACACAAAACCTGTCCTGGTGCTCTCTGCTCTCTTGTGATATTATCAAAACCACTTTAGCCTTTTGCCCAGTTACTGCTTTAGATGCTGCACTGTGTGAGATAGAAGCTTCTGTTTATTCATGCAAGGTTCCTATTTGTCTCTTCCAGCTTCTGTCTCCTGTTCTTGGTTCCTAACCTCTCCTCCTGCCTTCTGCTCCCCTCCTAATGTGAGCTCAACTCTCAGCTTTCTCTCAAGTCCTTTTTTATACTCCTTGGGCCCCATCTTCCTCCTGTAGCTCCTATTTGTAGTATCCTGGAAAGGAATTTCTGTCTCTTCACAGCCCAAAATGCCTCTCCACAGACATAGGGCTCATTGTATGCAAGTAAGTCCCTCTCCTTGGGTGGGGATGTGATTGCAGAGGCAGGAGCCAGCACTGTTGTGTCACTGTGAAAAACCAATGTCCTTGTGCAAAACTCAGCTTTCAGGGAGAAAATGTTTTGATAAGCAAGCAAATTTTTGCTGCCTTGCTCCATGTGGCAAGCACGGGTGATTAGATTTTTGTTTGCATTAGTAAATCTTATTTTTTTTTGAGATTTCATTTAGTGACTCAATGTTTAGAGTTTTGGCAGCACCTAGAAACTGCGGATTCTTTCTCAAAAGGAATTCTGAATTTTGTTAGTGAAGCTGTCATCATTGAAACTTTGCTGTAACTTCAAGCAGTGCCTGGAAACCCTGAATTACATATTAAAATGGAATTAAATTGGCAGCAAACTTTGATGGTTGTGACAAAGTGACTTGAGCTGGCTCCATCTTCAGCAATCTGCCCTTACACACTGGAACTTCCATTCCTAACCATTGTTTCTAGACTGTTATAAATAAATTTCTGTGATTATGTCTTCCTGTGACCTTCCTGTTTTTTCTTTGGCCATGAGATTTTTCCGTAAAGCTTTTTGTAAGTTCGTAGCAGGTAATTCTTTGCCAGGGAAAAGCCACACTCTGTATGTATGTCTGTGCAGACCCTGGAGTGGAGGCTGGGCTGCTAAATCACTCATAATCAACATGCAGCCTCAAAATGCCAACGTTGTGTTATTTAATTCATCCTGCAAAGTGCCCTCCTCATTGGCCAGTGGTAATAGATTTCAAGGAGTAAATGGCATCCAGTGACCTTTTCTCATGGACAATGTTCTTGCTTCCTTGATGCTGTGTGAAAACAAACTCGTGATCATTGCTGCAGCTCCTCAGTGCTCGAGTTTATCCTTGCACCAAACCCTCAGGAAATTCTGTAAGCACATAAGAATTTTAGCTGTTTGACCTCAAAGCTCTGCTCACTTTGAATCTTGAGCGAGTTTAGGGGGCTGTGAGTCCTGGAACCTGAGTGTGGTTTCTTTGGGATAGAGCTGGAATTGTTTACAAGTGAAGGCAGGAGTGTTTCCTGCTGTTGTATTGGTGCTGAGACTATTTCCTCCTCTTTGAGAGAAAAGATTTAACAAAAATGGATCACTTCAAACCACTGGACAGCCTATTTCACTCCTTTCCTCTCCCACCCTGCACCTTTTGAGGCAATTTCAACTCTTTTGGTGGACAGTGTCCCCAACCATGGCAGGGGATTGGAACTAGATGATCTCCAAGGTCCTTTCCAACTCAAACCATTTCAAGATTCTCTTTTTCTGCACTATTTTTATTATTTTGGTAAGTCTCACATTGATTGTAATCGGCTGGAATGTTTCATCACTCTCCTATCAATAAAAGCTGAGGTTGCAGGGAGGGATGAGACAGCTTTGGGGAACGGGCTCAGTTTTGGGCTCTCATTGTTCTTTCCCAACCATTGCTCAGCTGTGGGATGCACTGGTGGGAAATCCTGGCTCCCTGTCAAGCCACAGCAATCCTGTGGGCCTGTCACAGCTTCTTGCTGCTCACCAGACCCCTGATGCTGCACCATCATTAGAGAAAGTGACTCTCTGCAGTTCTGGAGAGTTCAGGAAGCTGTGCATGAACCCAGGCCAAGTCCCCAGCAGCTGATGTGTTTTCCAGTTAACAAACTTTCTCTTCCCCCCTGTAGAAATTCCAGTTGCCAATGAAGGAAACCTGTGTTGGGTGTCAGAAGACCGTGTACCCCATGGAGAGGCTCTTTGCCAACCAGCAGGTGTTTCACATCAGCTGCTTCCGCTGCTCCTATTGCAACAGCAAACTCAGGTGTGTGTGCTGCTCCCTTGGCTGCCCTCTGGGAACTGAATTTTCCTCTCACAGCTGAGGAAGGTGCTGCTCAGGCCTAGCTGAGCTGGAAGTCACCATAATCCAGGGATTTGTGTAGGAGAGGCAACACAGGCCTACTTCTGCCAGTGCCTGGTGTGCTTGATGCCGTTTTTAAACTCTTAATGTAATTTTATGCGGGGGGAAAAATATAATGTCAAGCTTTGTAAAGGATTCCTAGAAAGAGCCATACAAACCCTGAGGGCTGTAAGCTTGTCTTCTTGTACATGTGGAGGACTGAAATTGAATCTCCTCTGTAACACAACTGAAACATGTGGCCCTGAGCTCTAACGTTTGATCTGTGTTTCCCGAACAGCCTCGGGACGTACGCGTCTCTGCGTGGGAACATCTACTGCAAGCCTCACTTCAGTCAGCTCTTCAAGTCCAAAGGCAATTACGATGAGGGCTTTGGACACAAGCAGCATAAGGAATTGTGGGCAGGTAAAAGTGAATGTGAAGAGTCCCTGGAGAAAACCGTCCAGGGTGTGAATGCACCAGAAACTCCACAAAGCCCAGGAGTAGAGGATGCCCCGATTGCCAAAGTGGGAGTTCTGGCAGCGAGTATGGAAGCAAAAGCTTCAGCTGTGCCTGAAAGAGAAGAAAGACCAGCAGAAACAAAAAAGCTCAGGATTGCCTGGCCACCTCCATCTGACCAAAGCACCCCAGGAAGTGCCTTAGATGAGGGCATCAAAGTACTCAAACCCAAGTGGCCTCCAGAAGAAGAGATTTCCAAGCCAGATGTGCAGGAGGATGTGGATCTGGATCTCAAAAAGTTGAGAAGATCCTCCTCGCTGAAGGAGCGAAGTCGCCCCTTTACAGTCGCAGCCTCGTTTAGAACAGTATCTGTTAAAGGCCATAAACCAGAGAATTCACAGTCTCCTTCTAAGGAAGAGAGAGACACCTTGAAAAGGAGTGAGGAACTGGAGAGAGATGGTGTCGTAGAGAAAAAGCAAAAGGAAAAGAAGGTTGAGCATAGGAACATCCAGAATGCCGGGGAGAAAAGTGTGGCGGAAGAACAGGAATTGTCTGGTACCAGAACAGCAGAGCATGATGTTGTAGAGAATGGCCAGGTGAGTGCAGACACAGATGAGGAAGAACACACTGCAGAGGAGCCAGAAATTCCAAAGGAACAGCTCCTTGAACCAAACTCTCCTAAACATTCCAGCTTAGCCGATGTTGTGACCGCCAAGGAATCGTCTCCAAACCAGAATCGCAAATCCCAAGACGTTGGTTTTTGGGAGGGTGAAGACGTGGAAGATCTGTCTGTGGAAGAGCAGATCAAAAGGAATCGCTACTATGAAGATGATGATGATGATGAATAAATTGGCCTTTTACTAGAAAACTTTGCTGCAAGGTGCTGGGCCTTTTGAAATGGGTATTTTTAGCTTTAACAAACAGCTCTCCTGGATGAAGTGATGCTGCTCTGCACATCGGCATTAAGGGAATCCACATACAAATTATCTCAGCTGGAAAACTCTGGAAGCCTGCAAATTCTCGAGGTGCAGGGAACAAGTGTCTGGCTGTGGGACAGCTTCAGCAGGTAATGTCTGTCCCCAGCAGGAGAACTGTTCTCTGCCTTATCCCTTTGAGCTTCATTAGGTATTTCACTAACAATTTATGGAATTTTGCCCTGCTGCTGTGGGACAGTGCCCCTGGAACACACCAGCCCAACCACTACAAATGCTACTGCAGTGCTTAGGGACCAACTTCAAAGGGACTTTCTGGCCTGCTTTAAAATGGTCACTTAATGCACTTTAAATACATGGAAAGGGCACAACTGGGCTTTTTTTTTTTTTTTTTAATAATAAAAAAAGCATTTCTGTGTGTAGCATCCCAACAAGTAAAGCATCCTAAACTGAGTGCAATGTGAATTTGTGTCTCAAACCTGCCTGTGATCAGTTGAGGAGTCCCTGCACAACTGGAATGGTGCCCTTTGCTGGACCACGTGTATTTCAGTGCTATCCCAGGAGCTGTGCTGGCTGCCAGGTCTCTGCAAAAGACAAGTGAACACTTTGGAGCAGCCTGCAGGGCATTACTTCTGCATTTCACATGCATTTGAAGTGGAGTTTTTTGTTTGTTTTGTTGTCATTTCTTTTTTTTTACTTGGAGTACTTCATCATCATTTTAAACTGCAGATAAGATTTTTAAGGCCTTTTGACAACTCTGAAATCCTACTTTTATCAAGCTGCCATAAATCTTTTCCTTTACAGCTGTGAAATTGTGCTGCATTGCAAAAAATTTCTGGAATCAGTGACACTTTCCAATTGCCAGTGTTGGAGATCAGAACATTTTTAAACTTGACTTCATTTATTTTACAAATAATAAAATCTTGAATGGGGGGAGGAGGAGGCCCTTTTTTTTTTATTAGCTTCTATTTGTACTGTATTCTCAAGAGAATTAGATCTTAACGATTCTTGAGGTGTAAAATATTCTGCTTTCTTAACAGTTCTGCTAACGACAAAACTTTCAATAAAGTTTGGGTCATTTCCATTATAACTGAAGCCTGGATTCATCTTGTTTCACTAAAAGGCAGTGCTTAAAGGGTCACAGAATTCATTCTCATGGAATCACAGAACGGTTTGGGAGGGAGGGAGCCTTAAACCTCGCCACATTCCACCCCTGCCATGGCAGGGACACCTTCCACTATCCTAAGTTGCTTCCAAGCCCTGACCAAACTGGCCTTGGACATTTCTGGGGATGAGGCATCCTCTGAGAAATCCATTCCTGTGACCTACCACCCTCAGAGGGAGGAATTCCTTCCCAATATCCCGTCTAACCCTGCCCTCTGGCAGTTCAAAGCCATTGCCCCAGGTCTCTCTCTGTTTTTCCTGTAGCTCCTTCAGGCTGGAAAGCCACAATGAGATCACCCCAAATCATCTCTTTTCCAGGCTGAATAATCCCAATTCTCCCAATTCAGAGCTGCTCCATCCCTCTGATCATCCTGGAGCCTCTCTTTGGGCTCCTTCCAGCAGTTCCACGTCCTCCCTGTGCTGGTCCCCAGGGCTGCAGGTGAGGTCTCACCTGAGCAGGGCAGAGGGACAGATCCCCTTCCCCTGCTTCCCGTGCTGGGGGGATTCCTGGGGCACGTCCAGCTCTGTCCCACCAGCACCGAACCCCCTTCCCCCGGGGGCTGCTCCCCACCTGTAAAAAAGGAGGGAAGAGATGGGTGAATTCCCGGTGCTCCTAGCTGGAAGCCAGCCCGGGCTGGCTCTGGTGTCCCACTAGGTGACACTGTGTGTCCGTGGTTTGCTGCTTGGCTCCCAACGAGCGGTTTCTGCTCTCAGAGTGTAAAGAAGAGGGATTACAACAGGACTGGCAAAAGGGAATAAGGACACGCAGGGATTTTTCACTTCCATTTCTGGCTCCAGGTGGCTCTCGAGGGCAGCTGAGGACGACTGAGGGCTTTCTTTTTTACCCCTTCCTATCAGCTGCTTTTTATTGAAGTTATTGTCACTTGGGCCTGAGATGGGTTTGGATGGGAGGGAGTGGGGTGAGAGCCAGAAGCAATGCAGTGACAGTTCTGCAGCACGAGAAAATGCTCATGTGTCTGGCACACATATTGAGGGGAAGAATGGAAAATCCTGCTGCCTACTTGGAAGGTGTTAGCAGTTCCACAAACTACTGCTCGTTTCTTTTAAATGTAGAAGTTAAGACTTGCTTGGTACAGAGGGAAAAACTAAAAAACCCGATGTGCAAACCCAAGCTGCTTCCTGTCACTTTTCTCTGTTCCTAACAAAATCCATTTAGTATCAGATTTCCTCAAATTGCTAAGCAACCAGAGATCTCTCTGACTGGAAATCGTGCTGTTTGAAAAGGGAGGGAAGACTATTTGTCGTGGACTTGGATTTATGGAATATGCCAACTGCTTGTTTCTAAGGAAACGCAATTGAATTTTGCAGTGTCTTCCCGGTTACGTGATACTGAAGCAATACTGCCTGCACTTACCAGAAGCTTTAATCAGAAAATCATTAATTCCAGTTAAATCTGAGGCATCTGTGAGTCTCTGACAGACACTGGTCACTCAGAACAACTGAACCTCTTCAAGGAGAAATTAGCGCATGTGGTACTTCTAAATAAAGTCATTGATTAAAAAAAAAAAGGTGACTAGATCATCTAGATCATAAATTACTCTATCCTTGAATCTATTAGTTATCATAGCATTTAAGTGCTTAATGGGCCATTTAATCTATTCTCCACTGGACAGGTGCCAAAAGAGACATTACACTAACCATGGATCGTTTGCTGCCCTGTTTTGCTGCCTGGAGGACTTTTACCAGCTAAAAGTCGTTTGTGCCTGTGGAAACCCCGAGGGCTCAGCAGCGTGTGAAGCATCAACACCACGGCCGGGACACGGTGGGACTGCTGCCGCGTCCTGCGCAGGGCCAGGAGCCATTGATCCTCGAGGTCCCTTCCAATTCCGCACATTCTGTGACACTGTGGCTCTGTCGCTCAGGGGTTCCGTGACTGTTTTCTGTCACCCCCGTCCCCTCAGGGAGCGCTGAGGCGGCGGCGGGGCCGCGCTCTCCCTCACGGGGCCGCGCTCTCCCTCACGGGGCCGCGCTCTCCCTCACGGGGCCGCGCCCTCCCTCACGGGGCCGCGCCCTCCCTCACGGGGCCGCGCCCTCCCTCACGGGGCCGCGCTCCCCTCACGGGGCCGCGCTCTCCCTCACGGGGCCGCGCTCCCCTCACGGGGCCGCGCTCTCCCTCACGGGGCCGCGCTCCCCCTCACGGGGCCGCGCTCTCCCTCACGGGNACGGGGCCGCGCCCTCCCTCACGGGGCCGCGCTCCCCTCACGGGGCCGCGCTCTCCCTCACGGGGCCGCGCTCCCCCTCACGGGTCCGCGCTCTCCCTCACGGGGCCGCGCTCTCCCTCACGGGCCCGCGCGGGCGGGAAGGCGGCGGCGCCGCACTGCGCATGCCCCGAACTTTAACGGGCCGCGCCAGAGGCCCCGGCGGAATCGCCGCGAGCAACCGCAGAGCGGCGAGCTGAGGTGTGCCGGTGACCGCCCGCGATCTCTTGGCCTCGTTCGGCGGCACTGGCTACTGCCAGAACTGCGGCTGCCAGCAGAGGCGGGGCGAGGCGATAAAGGGCGCGCCCCCCTCGCAGTTCCGCACCGCCTGTGAGATATGGAGGACGATGCACTGAGAGGCGCGGTTTATTCCCAGCCCGCCCCTTACGGGCCGCGGCCGTGCGGTGAGAGGCGCGGCCTCCCCCAGCTCCTCCCGTCCGGGCGGCGGCGGGAGGGCCCGGCC
>VZTB01001851.1:170707-182084 GCA_013397245.1 Thryothorus ludovicianus
CTGCCCATGTCTGTGTCCATGTCCGTGTGTCCCTGCCCATGTCTGTGTCCCTGTCTGTGTGTCTCTGTCCATGTCTCTGTCCATGTCCAGGTGTCCATGTCTGTGTATCCATGTGTCCATCCATGTCTCTCTGTCCCTGTCCATATGTCCCTGTCTCTGTCCGTGTCTGTGTGTCCATGTGCCCACCCTGGCTATAAATCCCTGGGCTGCTCCTGCAGGGCCCCATTCTCACCCAGAGCCCATTCCCATTCCTGCAGGAATGACCTTCTGCCTCTCCCAGTTCCAGCCTCTCCCAGTTCCATCCTCTCCTTGGCTTCCTTTTCCTCTCTTCCCTCCATTCTTTGTTCCCCATTCCCCTCAGCTCCTGCAGTTTTCTCTGTAGTGCAGTAGAACCTCAGTATTTTTTCCTGACTTGTTTCTCCTCTGCTGCTTTCTTTCCTTTCCAGTAACTTTCAATTCTTCCCCCAGTATGGTTTTGTCTGCCCAAAGCCACAAGGTAAGAGGGAGAAATACCTAAATTAGGATACCTTGGGTGACAGCAACTTTGCTTGTTGTTATCTTGCTGTCTCTTAAAGCATATGAATGATGCATGTTCACCCTGAATTTCAAACTCTGCTGTTGATTCAAATCCATGTGTGCTGTGAAAACCCTGCAATAGGTTTATGTTACCTGAAATGTTCAGAAATGAAGGTGGGTGAAGGTTTTTCAGATGTCAGATTTGGGGTTTTCCAG
The DNA here is from genome assembly GCA_013397245.1 of Thryothorus ludovicianus. NCBI lineage: Eukaryota > Metazoa > Chordata > Aves > Passeriformes > Certhiidae > Thryothorus > Thryothorus ludovicianus. The sequence continues at coordinate 171,440 of VZTB01001851.1, forward strand.
TTATTTCAATTAATTTTAGAAATGCTAACAAGAAGCTGATTCTATGTCCTAAGTTTATTTTTTAATTTTTTGTTTTCCAGGTGGAGATTTACATTTTATTTAAGTATATTTTTTTATGGAATCAGGTTTCTCTGGACGGTGAGTTGCTCTGTCACCCACATTATTGTTGTTGTTATTGTTGTGTGTGGTTGCAGTTGAATCATCCCTGATTTGGGATCCTGGGGCTCCTGTTAAAGACCCTCTTTACACTGTAGGGAAGCTTCTATACAGATTTGTCATTTTGGAAATAGTAGAAAATTATTTGATGTGTTACCCCAGAATGTTGGAAAAACCAAGATGGATTTTGTTGGGTTTATTTCCCTATGGAGAGCTGCTCCTTTTTTTCTGCTCTCCCTCTTGAAGGGATACAGGTTCAACTCCTTGAGTCTTTCTTATTGTTAGAGCTGTATGATTATTCTAGAAATTTCCATTGACAGCACAAATTAGACTTGAAATCACTAGGATTTGTTACAGTAAATGTAGTTTGAATGAAGGTAGAATTTCAGTGAAGCAGTGCTGTAGTGTCAGGTGACTTTTGGTGCTGGAGAGGAAAACAAACTGGGATTTTAAATAACTTATTTATGTATAATAAAAACCTACCTATTCCCTTTAGGCACCCTGGTTTTGGGACACACGACAGTGCTGGTACAACTACCCTTTCCAGGTATGAGAGAAACACTTCTTAAATTCCAACTTTTTTGGGTTAAATTTCAGTTTTTACTTTTGTCATTGATACTGGATTAAACCTCTGCCGTTTGCTCTTTGTGCCTTTACATCCTGGTGAGGTTTGGCAGGGTTTCCTCTGCTACATCTGACTCAGTCCCTTTATGTTTACTTGCTGCTGAGATTATTAAAAGAGGGAGAAAAAGGCATAAAGTCATAGTGGGAATTTATTTATTTATTCTATATAGAGGCCAAGAGTCTGTTGCAGAGCCTGGTTTTCCTACTCCAAGAGGCTTCAGCAGGAGTTGTAAATATTGACAGGGGAATTTACTCCTTTGTGAGAAAGCTCAAACACATAATTCTATTTGTGTGAGTAAGCCTGGAGTAAGATGCCTGTTGCTTAAACTTCTTTTTATTAAACCTGGATGATTTAACTTATGCCTCAGCAATTCTGGAGGAGCAAAGTAGGATGGAAAATGAGGAAAAAAGTGATTTTAATGTAAAAATTTTGAATTATTTTGTCTTGTAACTGTGCTATCTCTGTCTGTTTTCCAGCCTCTAACATCCAGGCTTTATTATTACTATATCTTGGAGCTGGCCTTCTACTGGTCCCTCATGTTTTCTCAGTTTACAGACATTAAACGGAAGGTGAGAACCAGAATTGCACTAACCACTCCATAGCTATAATAAAAACAATAATAAATAAGTAGGACTAACAAAGAATGGGAGTGTGCCTGGCCAGGAAAGCCCAAATGTAGTGATAATTATGTTTTTTTTCCTCATTTACACCTTGGTGGGCCTCCCTTCTCCTGTGCAGTCCTGAGAGGAAGGCAGGGGCAAGGCTGACCTGCAGCCTGGTGAATCCTTGAGTTCCTTTCACCTTCCAGGGGACAGAACAGCTTCACTCAATGCCTCCCAATCAAAAGTTAACAAATCATTGCCTAAAAATAGATTTAACTGGAAGGCTTGCAAGAAAAGGAGCTGCTCCAAGCAGTACCTTGCTGAAGCTGCTGAGGAAATGGCAAACACTGAGGCAGTGATAAATGGGGTTTTGAAAGGAATTTCTCAGCTGTGTGAGGAGCAGATGATGAGTGGTTGCAGTTGCTCAAATCTAATTCTGTCGTGCTGTGTTCCAGGATTTGGTTATTGTTGCTGTTGGAGAGCAGTCCCCAGTAAATCCTGGCTTATTGCTTCCTTTTCATGAGCTGCAAAGCAGCAAATTATCCCAATTTTTGCATTGGCTGTTAAAAAAAAAAAGCCAAATTTGCCCAGGCTTTTTTTTCTGTGCTGAAATATTAGCAGGTGGAGCACTGTGGAATACAGTGGAGCTGCAGGCAGGGAGTGATGAACAACCTCTGGAATTCTGCTTGTGATGGTTCATTCTGACTTTAACAGGTGGATGACATTCCCCCCTGCAGCAGGGTGAGGCACAGGAAGCCAGGGGCTGAAAGTGCCAACCAGCTCTGAATATTGTGCATTGTGAAGATTTTTAATTCTTCCTGCTGGGTTACCTGGTGTTCTGAGCCTGCTCTGCCCTGGCAGGGTTTGCTCACTGACAGTAACAGCTCTGAAATGTGTGCCAGGAGCTGAGGGGACGAGCAGTGTATCTGCAAAACCAGGAGGAGCCAGAAATAAGGGTCACCTTGTCCTCTGAGTGGTGTCTGTGGGGTGTGCAGATACGGCTGTGAGTGTGCCAGAGGGACTGTGCTGATCCCTGAGCACGCACAGCTCTGCCTTGAGCAGCACCAAAGCTCAGAGACCTTTCTGGAAGCTGCAGTGGAGCTGGTGATGAGCTGCCATTGATGTGGAGCCAGAGCCTGAACCAAAAGGATCCTGTGACCCCAGTGACTCACTTGGGCTGCTCTGTTCCAAACTTTTGCATTTGTGTGGCAGCCAAAAGTGTCTCCATGTGTGGTTTTCCTGTTCCCAGGACTTCCTGATCATGTTCGTCCATCACTTGGCCACGATCGGGCTCATCACGTTCTCCTACATGAACAACATGGTGCGGGTCGGAACCCTGGTGCTGTGCCTCCACGATGCCTCAGATTTCCTCTTGGAGGTGAATTCTTTTCAGATTTTTGCCTCCCTAATGCTGGTGGGGTCTCAGGGGGAACGAGCTGACATTCTTGATAAACCGCTTTAAATGCGCCGTGAAATTCGCGCTGCTGATCCTGCCCTGTCAGCTTTTCCTCCAAAGTGCTTGAGTGCTGAGAATGGTTTGGGTTGGAAGGAACCTTAAAGATCATCCCAGATTGCTCCAGGTCACATCCAACCTGGCTTTGGACACTTCCAGGGATGGGGCAGCCTCACCTTCTCTGGGTGACCTGTGCCAGGGCCTCCCCACCCTCTCAGAGAGGCTGGTTGTATCCTCTGGCAGTTTGAAGCCATTCCCCCTTTTCCTGTCACTCCAGGCCCTTGTGAATAGTCTCTGCCATTGTTCTTGGAGGACCATATAAATAACAGCATAAAAATAGTCATGCAATATAATAATCCCTCTTAGTTCCAAACTGTACAAATGTGATTGGAGAGTTTTTCACAGCTCTCCAGCTGGGTAGTTACAGGAGTGCACAAAGGGAATAATATTGGCATGTTTATTATCTCTTGCAGGCTGCAAAACTGGCCAATTATGCCAAGTACCAACGTCTGTGTGATGCTTTCTTCATGCTCTTTGGGGTCGTGTTCATCGTGACCCGGCTGGGCATTTACCCTTTCTGGTAAGCACCTGGAGCTGGGAGGTTTTCGTTGTTCTCCCAATCCTCTCAGCAGAGCCTTTGTTTTGGATTTTTCCCAAGCAATTCCAGCTGTCCCTGGCCCCTAAGTGCTGTTTGGGGCAGGAGGTTTGAGTAGGCACATGAAGAAATCTCTCCCCAGTCAGCTGAGGGGCTGGGAGAAGAGTCCAGAATCCCATTCACAGCTGCCCCTCCCCTGCTGCAGTGATGGCAGAGTCAGCCACAATCTGCTCTGAGAGGCTTGAAGGATTCTCTGCTTCTCTGAAGAAGTTCTAGAAATAATTACAAGTGAGGCACAGTCTCTTGAGGTAATTTTTTGTTTGTATCTGGCTTAGTCATCACTGCAGTTTCTGATTCTTATGACACTTCTGTCCTGTCCTTGTGTATTCAGAGCTTGAAATAGGACTGAGGTTTCTTGGGAGGTAAAACCCTGGATAAATGGCTTAGAGAGAATCATCCCATAATGAGATTCCCTCTCACCTCAGTAGGTCAGGCCTGGAGCAGAGCTTTGGTTAATGAGCTGTTGTCCTTTTATTGTGTGTGGTGACAATTTTGTTACAATTTTACTGCAGGCATTTATTTCCTAGGCCATGGACACCTGGCCATCATTCCCATTCTTTTTGGGTGCCTGGCAGGCAACAACAATCCTTTCACTTTAGGATCAGGCTTGCAGTTAAAGCTTTTGCTTATTTTCCAGTAAAAGCACCAAAGGATTCTGGATGAAGAAGAGCTTTAATTCCTATTTCTTTGTAGGCTCCTTCCAGGGACAGACCTGAGAGTTGTTTTTGCAGCTGCTGTCATGAGGGGATGCTCTTACCTCACACCAGTGCTCAGCATCCTGTAAATCTTTAATGTGTTTTCCACTGGCTGTAATGTCACTCTTGCAGCTTTGTAGAGGAATCTGGCAAGCTGCAGCAGCACTGCAGACCCTGTGCTGTTTCACTGCACGTGTATTCCCTTCCCTAATTTCTAACATAAAACATCAGCAGATCTTCGGAATTGCATTTAATTCTTTCATGGACCTGCTATGAGTTAAATACTGCTGGAGGTGCCTTTTGGGGGATTTTTGCTTCTTGTTTGAAAGGCTTGTTTTGCTTTTCTTGTGAAATGTTCAAAGCTGTGTGAAATTAAATGTGGTTGTTAAAGGTCTTTCCATACCTCTCTGCATCATAAAATCTCAAGTGTTTATTAAATTGCTGAAGGACTGGCAATAACTCCCAGCAACAAGAACAGCAAAACAGTAATGAAAGGAACACAAAGCTTGGGCCATAAAGCAGTTTTGACTCTTCCAGCCTGGCCAGAGCAATCTATAAAACTCTGAGGGAAGAGAAGAGCACCCAGGGAGGGAGGGAGGCCTTCTGGGGACAAAATTCTTTGTGATCCCATAATCCTTGAAATTGGAAAAACCCTCCAAGGGCGCTGAGTCCAGCCTGTGACCGATCCCCACCAGAGCAGTGAGTGCCCCCTCCAGATGTTCCTTGGGACCTCCAGGGATGGGGGCTCCACCACCTCCCTGGAAAGCACCTTCCCATGCTGACCACCCTTTCCATGGAGAAATTCCTCCTCGTGTCCAACCTGAACTTTTCCTGGCACATCCTGAGGCCGTTCCCTCTTGTCCTGGGGGGAGCAGAGCCTGACACCCCCCTGAGCTGCCCTCTCCTGTCAGGGAGTTGTGCAGAACCAAAAGGTTCCTCCTGAGCCTCATTTTCCTCAGCTCTGTACATGCTCCAGCCCCTCAATATCTCCCTTGCTGTGAGGGCCCAGAACTGGACACGGTGCCCAGCACAGAGGGACAATCCCTGCCCTGCTGCTGTGCCCACACTATTTTTGATGGGATTTCTGATCTTTAAATCTGGGTGAAAGCTTCCCAAGCAGGAAGGTGTTAACGCTTGTTTTGGTGACCAGAGCAGCCTGACATCACTTCCTGTGGAGTTTTTATAAATAAATGCTTGTGCTTTGGAGAAGAAAATTGGCAGCAGATCCGTGTGTGTGTGTGTGTTACCAAATTGCAGCACATTCACATGTTCTGTTTTGTTGCTCAGTTCAAATGCTCCTGATGAGCTTTTCTCAGTCTGCTGGCTCTGGAGCAGAGCAGCAGATGCTCAGTGAGACACAAACTGTTGTACATCTGGCCTGGCACCTTCCACTCAGAGCTGGGCACAGCTGACCTGAACCGTGTTTCTGGATCTCTTTTGAAGGATTTTGAACACAACCCTGTTTGAAAGCTGGGAGCTGATCGGTCCCTACCCTTCCTGGTGGCTGTTCAACGGGCTCCTGGTGACCTTGCAGGTCCTGCACGTCATCTGGTCTTACCTCATCATCCGCACGGCCTCCAAGGCCCTGGTGAGGGGCAAGGTAAGGCTCAGGCTCCTTTTTCCTACAAAAATTCCCCATTAAGGAATCGTGAGAAACTGGGATTTTCAGCGAGGGCTGGTTCTTAAGGGACTTGTGTCAAGAGTTCATAAATACTTTTTTTTTTTTACCTTGATTGCTCTGCACTTGTGGTTCCCAGGTGTGTTCAAAGGCAGGGAGTCTCTCCTGGGCATGCAGGGAAATAACTCTGCTTTCCAGTACTTTCAAATGTTCTAAAATGGTGATTGTGACCCTCTTGTTGTGTGCTCTGGAGTTTTAAGGTGGTAGCAGGCTCTCTTTTGGACAGCAGGATGGATGTACAGGACCTTTCCCAGCTTCAGCTGGTCCTTGGGATGTGCTGGGGATTGTGAATCCTCACTGGTTTCTGTCTGCCAGTGCAGGCACTGAGCTCCAGCACTCAGGGAAAGGGTTCCCAGGGATGCAGTGGGGTTTGCTGGTTGTCAGAAATCACAGAATGGCCTGGCTTGGAAGGGACCTTAAAGATCATCCAGTTCAAGGCCAGGCTGGGCAGGGCTTGGAGCGACCTGGGATAGTGGAAGGTGTCCCTGCCCATGGCAGGGGGTGGAACAAGGTGAGCTTTAAGGTCCTTCCAGCCCAAACCATTCCATGATTCTATGAAACCAGCAAGAAAAGCTGATTTAGTAGCACAAATGCTTCTTCCTATCAGATGCTGATATTCTGATCTGGGTTTCTCTGACAGCTCTGCATTATTTTGTGTTTGACTTCAGCTGCCCCTACACATGGAATGTGGTCTTGAATAATAAAAATATTGTGGTTGACTCTGGGGGCAAGCAGGTACCAGGGTAGAGCTCTTCATCTGTTCCCCACAGCTGCTACTACAAATGCCTGATTTTCATTCTCTGCAGCTGTATCCTGAGTTCTACACTTTTTCCCTTTCCTTGGTTCTCTCCTGTCCAGGTGACCTAGCCAGAGAAAGGACTCTAAGCTCTGTCTTCTTCATTCTTTTCTCCTTTTCTCTGTGCCAGATTGGAGCTGGACAGTTTCACCCTGTGCATGTAAGTGTGACTGTGGTTCTGTTTGTTCACTGAAACACGTCTGTGTCGAGGCCAAGACAAAAGCAGAGCCCTGGTCTTGGGGCTTTGGTGCCTTCTCCTTTTCTCCCTGGTCCTGACAGAGTGCTAAAATGGTTTTTCCAAAGGTCAGAGCAGTGTCCTGGGCCCTGCTGTCATCTGCCTGCACAACCTTCACTTTCTGCTTTTCCACACCCACACACTCCAATTTCTGTCTTTGCTCCTCATCAGCACTGCACTGAGGGGGAGAGGGCAGGAGGAATTTACTCCTTTTTGTGAAAAGGAGTGAAACTATCACTTCTCCCCCAAGAACAGAAAAATGTCAAGGGACTTCTGCTTCCTTCCAGCAACCCTTTGAACTTCCAGTATAGCAGGAGACTGGGGAAAGATAGCAAAAGTTCTGGCAACAGGCAGAAGCCAGGACATCCAAAAAAAGTTCCTGGAGATCATTAACTTCACCTGGCTTCCAGCCAGATCTTCCCTGGAGTTCAACCACTTCCTGCTGCTGGAGAGCCCTAACCCTGACTCCAAGAGAGCAGAGCAGAGTGAGATCCTGGAATCCTTGGAAAGCTGCAGGCCAGGGCGCTGGCACTGGGAGTTACTGGGGGCTGCAGAGGGAGGAGAGTGAGGAGGAGCTGCCTTGGGCAGAGCAGGGGCTGCTCTCCAGGCCCAGCTCACGCTGGGGAGCTTTGGCCGTGGCACCTTCCACCACCCCAGGTGTGTGTTTGCACTTGGGGCTGGGTTTGTGGGCTCTTCCCTTCCCCTCCTGGCTCTGCAGGGCTGCCCTGCTGTGGCACTGGGAGCAGCTGGCTGCACATTCCTCTTGGGAAGGGTCAAAATCCCACATGCAAGTGGAACGGAGCTGGATTTGCAGCCAGTCTCTGAGCTAAGCAGATGTGGATCCCTGGGCTGAGGCTCTCCTGTTCTGAGCAGGTGTTTGCTGGATCAGACACTGCCTTTGTTCTCCATCCCCTGTCCAAACAGGCTCCTAAATGGGATCTCCCAGATGAAGCACAGGCTGTGGAAATGGAGGTGCTTTGTTCGAGCAGTGATGTGATAAATAAAGCTGGTTAATTTTTAAAATAGCAGAGCTGCTCCCTGTAGGACAAAATGTTCTCTCTCAAACTGACACATGGCTGGTTTTTGGTTGTCGGATCCACTTGTGATTGTTGCATGAGAAATTTTTGATTCAAGACAAATTGTTTGAGAAAAATGGCCTTGAACTGATCTAGAGAGGAGCTCTTGGAAGACAAGAACAACACCAGATCTGTAAAATCATCTGATCTGGTGAGAACAAGAGTGAAGCGCTTTCACAGATACACAGAATATTTGGAAAATGGAGCTCATCTTTCCAAATTGTCTTTTTCAGTGTCTGTGGCTCGTTTTTCAGTGTCTGTGTGATGACAGGCTCCTTCTTGGGAGCTTGAACTGAGCCAGCCTCAAATGTAGGAGGTAGATGTGAGCAAAGGTGGGTTCATCACATGGACACAACCTTCTAACTGCTGCTTTCTGTCCATCTTTCAACTCCCCTTTTCTCCCACTGCCCCCATTCCACTGGCAACATTCAGGTATCCAAGGATGACCGCAGTGACGTGGAGAGCAGCTCCGAGGAGGAGGATGTGACTTCCAACAGCACAAAAGGAATTTTCAGCACTTCCAGTAACGGTTCCAACCGCCTGAACGGCCACGTGGCCGGCGGCCAGTGGACAGGAGAGGAGTAAGGCCCTGGGCTGGCCTTGAGCAAACACGAACTTCTCTTTCAATATCTAGTTGTGTTGAGCTCCACATTCCCAAGTGATCTTTAATCAAAAAACCCCTTCCCCAGAAACCTCCAGCAGACCTGAAACGGGCACAACCCTGAGCAGCCAGAGGCTTTGCACGGCACGAGGGATGAAGCCAACGACCTGGGGCAAAAACAAAGCTGCAGATTTCACTTCAAGCCATTTTGTACTTCAGAAGGACAAGAGAACAGCCCTGAGTCCTGTTGGTGTTTGCAGAGGTGTCTTTGTTTGTGGCTTTTACTGGGATCAGCTCAAGGCAGGGCAGGTTTGGACCGCGGGGTTCGGTGCCGCTCGGCGCCGCTTCGCTCCCGGCAGGTGCAGCAGCTCTTGATGCACTCCAGAAGCCACTTCAGAGCACAGAGAACGCAGGTTCCGTGTCCCAGCTGCCCTGGGTGAGGCAGAGACTCTGCTCCCAGCTGAGCTTTGAACTGTGCTAACCCAGAACCACTGCTCTGCCTCGCCCCAGCGTGCTCATCTCTGCTGTCACCAGGGACCAGGCCAGCATCTGCTGCCTCTTTTGGTGCTGCAAACCCCTCTGAAGTCTTGACCAAAGCCTTCTGCAAGGGGGTGGGGGGAGTGGTTTATTGCCCCTGAGACAACCAGCATAATCCAGGCCTTTTAAATTGTTTTCTTCTTGTTGCAAATTGTGGTTTTGAAGACTTCTCTAGACCTACTGGATTCAGTTGGCTAAGCTGGGATCAGAGGGAGGATCAGAACTGGTGGGCTGGGTTTAACTCTCCAAAAAAAGAAGTTTTGGTCCTGTACAAGTGATTGTTGCTGCTCTGATGTTAGAGCTGTGGAGGAACACGGGGCTGGAAGAGCAGCCACACCATGGGCTTTGCTTCTCTTTTTTTTACTCAATGGTACTTGGGGGCAATGGAACGGTCAATCAGGAGCAGAATTTTGGAAACTTCTCAAGTTGTTACCATTTTATACTGTTGTTTACTCTTATCTCCAATTAAAAGTTGCTTCAGAAACTTGGGGTGATGTGTTTCATCTTGAGGAAACAGAACAGAGGACAGGGTGTGTCCCTTGGCTGCTACCAGCACAGGAGAAACAGCTTGGAAGAGCAGGATAGAAGTGATGGACTCGTGGAAGGTGTCCCTGCCCATGGAACAGGGGGTGGAACTGAGTGACCTTTAAGGACCCTCCCAGCCCAGGCCAGTCTGTGATCTGGGGGACACCACACATCACCACACCAGCTACTTTCACACGGGTTTTATTGTGCTGCATCTGCCTCCCGCAGCCCAGGAGGGGGGACCAGGAGGTGGGGCTGGGGCCAGGCTCAGCTCCTGGGGCTGGTCCTAGTGCAGGCTCAGCTCCTGAGGCTGCTCCCAGTGTGGGCTCAGCTCTTGGGGCCAGTCCCAGCTCCCAGAGCCAGTTCCAAGTCTGGGCTCAGCTCCTGGGGCCAGGCTCAGCTCCCAGGGCTGGTCTTAGTGCAGGTTCAGCTCCTGGGGCCAGTCCCAGCCTGGGCTCAGCTCCTGGGGCCGGTCCCAGCCTGATCCCAGCTCCCAGGGCCAGTCCCAGCTCCCAGGGCCGGTTCCAGCTNCAGGGCTGGTCCCAGCCTGATCCCAGCTCCCAGGGCTGGTCCCAGCCTGGTCCCAGCTCCCAGGGCTGGTCCCAGCTCCCAGGGCCGGTCCCAGCTCCCAAGGCCGGTTCCAGCTCCCAGGGCTGGTCCCAGCTCCCAGGGCCTGTCCCAGCTCCCAGGGCCGGTCCCAGCTCCCAGGCTGGGTCCCAGCAGGGGCTCAGCTCTCGGGGCCGGGTGCGTTCTCCCGCTCACGGCGGTGCTGGAGCATCCTCTGGACACGGACACTGCACAGGTACCCGGCGTACACGGTCAGCAGCATCATGGAGCCCGAGAACGCCTTGTAGCCAAAGTCTGCCAGCTGCTTTCTGGACACCATGGCTGCACCTGCAAGACAGAAAATCCCAGGATAGGCAGGGTTGGAAGGGATCTCTGGAGATCATCCAACCCAACCCCCCGTGTCCAGGCAGGGTCACTCTGGTGACACTGGAACGTGTCCAGGTG
>VZTB01001851.1:186892-201948 GCA_013397245.1 Thryothorus ludovicianus
GTGCCTCCCTGAGGGTCCCGGTGCCTCCCCGAGTGTCCCAGTGCCATCCTGAGGGTCCCGGTGCCTCCCTGAGGGTCCTGATGCCTCCCCGAGTGTCCCAGTGCTTCCCTGAGGGTCCCAGTGCTTCTCTGAGGGTCCCAGTGCCTCCCCGAGTGTCCCAGTGCCTCCCTGAGTGTCCCAGTGCCTCCCTGAGGGTCCCAGTGCCATTCCAAGGGCCCCAGCACCCTCCCAAGGGCCCTCGTGTGCCCTCAGCCCGGAGCCTCCTTCCAACAGTCCCCAAATCCCCTGTTTTGGCAGCTGCTCCCCTCCCGGAGCTCCTTCCCAGCATTTGAACTCTGCTGTCCCAGCGCTGCTCTGTCCAGGGCTCCCTGCAGCTCCAGAGCTGCCAGGTTCATTTTCTCCCCTCCTCATCCTTCTTTCCCCCAGCAGCAGCTCGCGGGGCTGCGGCACTGGGATGTGCTGAGCCTGCAGAACATAATTCCAAATGGCAAAGGGAAGGCTTTTTATAGCTCGGGGAAATCCAGCTCCAGTGTGGATTTAAAAGTGAGAGATTGGTGTGCTGGTACTTCCCACGTGAGACCTGGGACCCTCGGCAAGGGTCTGCAGGGACTCAGGTGCTTCCAGGGTCAAAGGAACGTGGACAAGGGATGCAAAAAGCATTTCCATCGCAGAGGAGCTCCCAGCTAAACACAAATCCCTGCTGGATTCTGCTGCAGCTCCAGGCAGGTGCTGACAGGAGTTTGTGCAGAGCTCAGGGACTCTCTCTCCTGCATGAGCCTCACATCCAAACACTTGGATTCCTGAAGCCCGTGAAGACAAAGAGAACTGCAAGCCGTGCCAGCCCTGCAGGAACACGCTGGACTTCCTTTATCCTCCCTCCAAGCTCAATAAAGCTCCTCGGCAGAGGAAGCCGTGTCGGCTCCCCCCACACCACAGCTCTGCTGAATTTAAAGGTCGCGGAGTGCCTGCTGAGAAAACGTGGCTAATAAAAGGCACAGAAACAAGTGCAGTGCCAGCAGATTAAATTCCCCTTGTAAGACACCGAGCAGAGGGTTCAGAGCACTGGAAAGGTCACTCAGTGTGGGGCACCTTTAAAGACACACAGGGACAAGGCGAGCCTGGGAAAAGCAGCTGGGAAGAGATGAATAAAATCCCACAGCGTGTCCTGGGAAGCCCAAACATCAGAGGAGGGGTGTGTGGGGCACACTGGGGCCCTGGCATGGCTCCTGCAGGCCCCAGGTGAGGACTCTGCACCCGGCTCAATGTTGCAATCCCAGCACACCACAGTCCTACGGCCAAATTTTAATCGTGGAACTGCTGCTGAGACAAAGCAAGTGGGACACTGTGTGACGTTGTGGCTAAACAGGGACCTGCAGGGACATTCTTGCTGTTTCTGGGGCAGCACGGGAGGGTGCAGAGCCAGGAGGGAAGGGACAGTGCCATGTTCTGGGGACTCAGCGAGTCCAGCAAGCACCAACCCAGCGACAGCGACGCACTGGAGCCGCAGGACAAGGAGAGCATCTCGTATCTCTTCTCCATGTTTATTTTTTTTTAAAGGTACACTGCTAATCAGGGACCCCTCAGCTCTGGGACTTGAATGGGGGAGAACAGGGAGCCCTGCAGCATTCCAGCTTTCCAGCCCAGGTAGGATCAGTGACCGCTGGACACGCTGAGCAAACAGCACCAGCTTCAGAGGAGCAGAGGGACATGTGGCACCTGGCTGGACAAGGGGCAAATTTCAAAGGCTCAGTGTGAGGCCTAAGACCTCTGTCCTGTGATGTTGGACACCTCCATGTACCTGCTGTGGATCATATGCCTGTTCCTGCCCCTGTGCCAGTGGGCAGATTGCAGCATCCCCACATGAGGCAAAGTGTGAGACCTCCTTCTCCAGCTCCCAGAGACACACATGGAAGCACAGAGTGCTCTAAAGCACAGGCTGAAGCGAGCCAGAGGAAGGCAAAGTGTGGCTGTGGAGCATTTCCTTAACAGCAGCACAAGTCAGGAGCCTTGTGGTGACCCCCTGCCTGCTGTGCAGGTACAAGGCAGGGGTCACACCAGCTGCTCACACAGACTCGGGGGCAGTTGGTCCCTGCAGTGCTAAGCCCCAGAGGACAAACTGAGACAGGGAGAGAAGTCAGCAGGCATGGAATTAGCACTGGCAAACCTGGGACAGCAGGGGAGCTCCCCAGGGCTGGGGCCAGGTCTGATAGAGAGAGCAAAAAAACTAAATAAACAAACTCCAGAGTGTCCCTGGGTCAGCAGGAGCAGCTGGGGGAAAGCAGCACGTGGCTGGGTGGCAAGGAATGCCATTGTCTCTTCTGGTGCTGCTTAGGAAGATCCTCAGCGCCTTTGGAATTCCTGAGAGCTTCACTCAGCAGGTGGAGCCTGGCAGGGAACTGTGCCCTCTCCACCAGACAGGGAATGCAAAAGCAGCAGCAGGTAGGGAAGGGCTGTCACCCACAGTGGCCCCATGGGGCTAAGAGGGAGGACTTGGGACACTGTTTTCCCTCCCAGGCACTGCCCAGTCCTAATCTGTCGTGATGGCCTAGCAGAGTCCTTCCCACAGCTGAATCCACTGTGAGGAAGGAGGAGGATGCTCCCTGCTTAGAGAGCAGCAGCAATTAAACGAGCCCTTCAAAGGGAGAGAGGTCAGCGGGTACCTCTGTGCCAGGCTCAGTGTCCAGGGCTGGGGAAGGTTCCGGAACCTCTGCTCTTGCAGCAGTCTGCAGAGGCTCCCAGGAGAGCCAGACTCCTCCCAAGGCTGTGGCAGCAGGTCAGGTTGGTGTGGGCAGGAGCTCTCAGCACATCCTGGCAGGGCCTGTGGGCTGCAGGCAGAGCCCCTCAGTTGTGCTCAGGGTGGTTCTGGAGGCACGTGATGAAGTCAGTGACGGGTTTTCCCTCGTAGCAGATCCGATAGACAGCGGTGAACAGAGGGAACCTGTGGGCACACAGAGAAAGTCACCACTGATGGCAGAGGCAGAGCACCTCGACTGCTGTGCTGGCATGCACAGGAGCAGGTGGGTAATGGCACTGTGCCCCATCCAACAGCCCACTCTGCCCAGCTGGGGGGAGGTGGGCAGTGCAGAGACACCGAGGGGCCTTTTCCCTCCTGCTGCTCCTGGAAAGGAGCCCCACCCCAGTGAAGCACACAGATTCCAGCACTCACTTCTCCACCACATTCTTGCTCTTGAGGATTCGATGCAGCTCGGCAGATGTCTGGGGACCCTGCAGCTTCTGCCCATTCAGCATCTCCTTCTCCAGCTGCTCGATGGACTGAAACAAGCCAGCAGTGAGGAGCTGCAGCACGTTCCTGCCCTGGGGCTGGGCTGCAGCGCTGGCCAAGCGCAGGCAGACCCCACAGTGCTAACTGGGATCACCTCCCTGCCTGCTCACCAGAGATCATAGAATCTGTGTTGGAAGGGACCCACAAGGACCATCCACTCAAACTCCCGGCCCCACACAGACACCCCAACAATCCCACCCTGTGCCTGAGAGCGTTTCCCAAACAGCCCTTGAGCTCTGGCAGCCTTGGGGATCCTGTTCAGTGCCTGACCACCCTCTGGATGAAGAACCTTTCCCTGCTATCCAACCTAAACCTGCCCTGCCACTGCTGGATCCACAATTTCAGTGTCAGCTGCTTCCAGCTCTGCTCACCTTCCCAGTCTTGGCAAAAGCCTCGGCGACCTTGCGGTTGCGGCCCCCGTAGCAGGTGGTGATGAGGTCGGCAACGCCGCAGCTCTCCAGGAAGGTGGAGGGGGAGACGGGGCACTTGCAGAAGAGTTTGGCAAAGCCAATCATCTCCATGAGGCCCAGGCGGATCACGGCAGCCTTTGTGTTGTCACCGTAGCCAAGCCCATCACAGAAACCAGCTCCAACAGCCACCACGTTCTGGAACACAACGGCAGCGTGGAGGGGTCTCTTCCCAACGGGGCTCAGCTGCATCCCTGAGCAGCCTGAGTGATCCCAAGTGTTTGTGCCAGTGCCCATCATCCCTCCTCCCCCCGAGCTCCCCGGGCTCTGCTCACCAAGCCCTGCACACTCACCTTGAGAGCCCCACAGATCTCCACAGTGTCAGCTTCCTGCACCACCGACACACGGAAGTTGGGTGTCTGCATCAGGTCCTTCAGCATCTGCCCGTGCTTCATGTTCTTGCAGCCTGAGGAGACAGAGGAGCGAGGAAGAAGGTGATGGGGAAAACCCTGAGGTAAGTCCATGCTTTCCTGAGGGTCATCCAGTGAGAGGTACCTATTGCCCAACCAATGGGTGTTGCAAAACATTTGCAGGTCCATGCAGAAGCCAGGCACACATTGCCTGACAGATAAGCAGTGTTCAGCTTTGGCATTCCCAGAACACAGGGACAATCCCTGCTGCTGTGTCACGCAAGACAGAAATGACTTTCTGAATGCTCAGTGGGTTAAAGACATCTTCAAAGGTTGGTAATCTGGGGTTGGAGCTTTCTGTCTTGCCTGTCCCTGCAGGGTCCTATGTGCTCGCAGGGGCTGTGGGCTCTGCTCCAGCTCCCCAGCCCCCTGTGCAGCGTGTTTGCTGTTGTTTCATAAAACAGACACTTTGAATGCCACAACTTCTGACCCAGCAAACGGTTCTGTTTGTTTTGGCTCTGTGCACAGTCCCCAACAGTGTGGAGGATGTTGGAACAGTCACCAGATGAACTTCCAAGCAGCCCTGGCTGGCAATAGCACGAGCTCCAGGTGGGCATCCTGTGAAGCCCAAGGAAATCAAGGATGGGATTTATTCCTAAAGGGTCTCTTGGTGCCCATTCCTTTAATTTGTGCCAAGCAGCTGCCTGATGTGGGGTCCATGCTGGCAGGAACTTTTAGGTACACAATGTTGTTAATGAAGTGGGTGATCCCATCATAAACCCTGGGAATGTCCTATGGAGTGTCCTGTCTTCCCAGGGAACATGGCTAGTTCACCCGAGGCAGCAGGAGTTTGAGCTTGTCTGGTTTAGGGTAAATTTGGGTAAAATTTAAATTTGGGTAAAAACTGCTGCACCGTACCTCTGCCCTTCGCCTCTTCCTGCTCCTGACAAATGAGAGCTGCTAATGAGGAGGGATGTTGGCTCCTTACCGATGGTGGTTTCACAGAACTTCTCTTCTGCCACTTCCTTGGCAATATTGGCCCCCATGAGCACGCTCATTTCTATTCCCAGTTTCTCATGGATGATGTCTGAGATCAGCCTCAGCCCGTCTGGTCCTTCATCCACACCCTGGGAGACAGCCAGGGACAGAGAGCACCATCAATTAGACTGAAAAGATCTCTAAGGACATTGAGTCCAACCTTGAACACCACCTTGCCAAGCAGACCATGAGCACCTGTCCCTCCTGGACACCTGCCCTCCATCCCAACCCTGCCATTCCCTGTGCTGCAGTGCTCCCACTGATCCTGATCAGGAGCTGTGCCCTGCTCCTCTCAGCACCTGAGATCCCCCCTATGCCCTCACCCTCCTCCACCAACACCTCCAAATCCCCACAAACACTCTGCCCCCAATTCCCTTCTTCCCTCCACTGCCCACTTCTGTTCCAAAATCCCTGCATTCCCTTAGCAGCTGCTCCAAGTCAGGCTGGAGTCACCCTGGCAGGTGCTGCTCCTGCTCACACCTTGATGAGTGACATCCCAACAGCCTCTTTCTTCACGTGGCCCTTGAGCTGGTCACACACTTGGCCAATGAACTGGTGGGGCACCACGAACAGGAGGACATCAGCCCCTTCACAGGCTTTGAGCAGGTCTGGCTCTGCCACCTGAATAGAGTGTGACTGTTGTTAGGGGAGCTGGAAGGGAAGGAAGAGCCAAAGTCACCGTGCCGAGGTCCCTGCCAGAGCTGGCAGGGCAGAGGGGCTGGAGCAGAGTGGGACAATGCCAGCTCAGAGGCAGCCACATGGCCTCCAGCCCAGCCTGAGGGATGCCAGAGCAGGGGCAAAGGTGGGCAGCGAGAGCAGCCAGGGCTGCAGCTCCTCCAGGCACAGATGAAGGTCAGCGGGAGGGCAGAACTGAGCCCGGTGCATCCCCTGCCTTCACAGCCCGGGCTTCAGCAGCCCCCCAGAGCTGCTGGCCTGTCCCCAGAGCCCCTCGGCAGCCCCCACTCACCACGTTGGGGGGCAGCTTGTGCCCCGGCAGGTACTTGACGTTCTCGTGCTCCGTGTTGATGATGTCCGTGAGCCGCCGGCCGCCCACCTCCTCCTCCAGCACCCACATGTTCACCCGGCTCTCGAAGCTGCTCAGCCGGGCTGTGTTGCTGCCGGCGATCTTGGCGATGGCCGAGCCCCTGCGAGGGCACAGGGAGGCCGTGGCTGTGACCGGGGAGCCCAGGGCACCACAGGTCACCAC
Source organism: Thryothorus ludovicianus (assembly GCA_013397245.1). Lineage (NCBI taxonomy): Eukaryota > Metazoa > Chordata > Aves > Passeriformes > Certhiidae > Thryothorus > Thryothorus ludovicianus. The sequence continues at coordinate 193,238 of VZTB01001851.1, forward strand.
AGGTCACGCTGTGACCTGCGGGAATGGGGACGGCTGGCACCGGCCGCCGGGGGTGCCGAGGGGGACAGGAGGGGACAGGAGGGTACAGGAGGGGACAGACACCGCGCTGTGCTCACAAAGGGGACTCCGGTGATGCCGAGGGGGGACAGGAGGGGACAGGGACCGGGCTGTGCTCACCCAGGGGACCCGAGGATGCCGAGGCGGGACAAGAAGGGACAGAAGGGGACAAGAGACCATGCTGTGCTCGCCCAGGGGACCTGGGGGTGCCGAGGAGGGACAGAAGGGGACAGAGACCATGCTGTGCTCACCCAGGGGACCTGGGGGTGCTGAGGAGGGACAGAAGGGGACAGAGACCATGCTGTGCTCGCCCAGGGGACCTGGGGGTGCCGGGGAGGGACAGAAGGGGACAGAGACCATGCTGTGCTCGCCCAGGGGACCTGGGGGTGNGCAGGGGGGGTCGGGGGCGGGGCTGGGCTCGCCCAGGGGACCCGGGGGTGTCGAGAGGGGACAGGGACCGTGCTGTGCTCGCCCAGGGGGCCCGGCGCTCACCAGTTGCCGGAGCCCACGATGCAAACCTTCTTGCCACCCATGGTGCCGGGAGCGGGGCACTCTCCGCGCTGGGAACCCGCCGCTGTTATTTCAAGGCTGCCCGGAGCAGGGGCGGCCCCGGCCCGCCCCCAGCCCCGCCTCGGCCCGGGGGCACCGGGCACCGGCTCCGGGCCCCGCCGGTGCTCGGCAGGTGCAAAGCGCTGCTCAAACCAGGGGTCAAGGAATCACAGAGTCATGAACAGCCTGAGCTGGACGGGACCCACAGGGATTAGCGAGCCCAAGCCCTGGCCCGGCACAGGACACCCCAACAATCCCACCCTGTGCCTGGCAGCGTTCTCCAAACGCCCCTTGAGCTCTGGGCAGGGTCAGGGTTGTGACAATTCCCTGGGGAGCCTGGGCAGTGCCTGAGCACTTTCTGGGAGAAAATATCCTTTTCCTACCCATCCCAACCCCCCGACACAGCTCCAGCCGTTCCCCCGGTCCTGTCACTGTCCCAGAATGAGGGATCAGAGCTGCCCCTCGTGAGGAAGGTGCAGACCCCGTGAGGCCTGTGACTCGTGACTGCTGAGCCTTTCTGCATAAAAGCATTTCATTGTCCCCCTCTTGCTAAAAAGGGCCATTTCCCCCCAAGGAAGGAGCAGGAATCTTCTGGTGCAGCCCCAGAGCTCCTGCTCCCACCACAGCCCGAGGCAGCAGGACCTTCCTCTCCACACAGAGGATTCTTCCCTTGCCCAGGGGCTCCCAGGTCTACAGCAAAGCATTCACATTCTATAAACACACAGAGTGAAGAGAATAAATCCCCTTCTTTATGCAGAGATAACTTTAAACTATACTAAAGTTTCCTTCAAATTCTGCCCCACTCCCCTGGGATGTCCAACAGGATGTCACAATCCAGCTAATTGGACACAGGACAGTTCAGGATTTATTAGCACTGGCCACTGGATTTCCAGTTTTGCTCAAGTTACCTTTGTTTACCACAAAAGCACTTTGCAAAGGCTTAGCAGAGCCTGCAAGCTGGGAGATCCCTCCATGAAGGGCTCGCTATAAAAGGCCAAAAAATGAAGAACATTTTCTCTCCAGTCACTGAACCCTGCTGGCTTTGAAAAGAAGGCAGAGATAATCCTGTCCCTTCCCTGGGAGCCACCAGGCTCATCCCCCATGGCAGCTGGGAGAGTGCGAGCTGTCAGCGTGGAAGGAGGAGGACAGCTTCCTTCACAGGAGTCTTTTATTAAAACTGGGTGACGTCTACAAGGATACAGTACAAAAAAAAAATAATTTTGGTCCATGGAAAAAACCGTAATACTCATTTAAGAAAAGCAGTTACTCTGCAACAGCTACGTTTGCCTATGTAGGACTCAGCATCCCTCCTGTGGGAGTACCCTGAGGAGTCAGGGGCTGCTTCTCCAGCACCAAGACCTTCACCCCAGTACCACAGAGGAGCATTTCAGAAGGGCAAAGGAGAGGGGAAGTCGAGAGTCTATTACTCACAGACATGTAGTAACACAGACACAAGGAGTAGTAGGGCCACCCAGGTGCTCCAACTCACAGCAGCCTCCCCAGCCACACTGATCTGGGTGAGGGCTCGTCAGTAACATGATCCTGCAGCTATTCCAAGAGTCAGACCAACTTTTGAGTCCATTTGCATTATAGTCCCGAGCAGAAAACACTGGCATCAGGGTGAAGAGGAGCTATTTCATTCTCCTCAGCCTGACCACCAGTAACTCATTCCAGGAGGAGGCATCGGGGCTGCTACTCCTCAGTGGAGAAAAATCTATTTGTACATTCCTGAACCATGCTGGGCCCTATGGCAGCCCCACAGCCTAAAACTTGACTAAAAACCACAGGAGGTTCAGCATGGAAACACCTGCTAAATCACATATGCTTGGAAAAACATCCATTTCCAAGGACTGTCCTGTCACACCCTTGGATCCACACAGAGCCTCTGGTCCCCACAGCAAGTGACACAGGACAAGTGTCCTGAAGGAATGAGCCTACAGCACTGTCCCTGCAGAATTCCAGGCAGCTGCTGCATCCCCTCTCCTTGCTCCAGGGAAAACAAGCAGCCACGTGGTTTGCTGGAACCCTCTTGCAGGTGTCTGAAGTGCAGAGCGCTGCATCACTCCAACTTCCACAGCCCTGCAGGAAGCCAAGGCCTTGTCTCCCTGTGATCCCAGTCTAGTCACGGAACACGAGGGGAAAGGGGCAGGGAAGAAGGCAGAAGGGAAGAAGAAGCAATTCTCTACACAGTTCAGTGAGTTCCTCGAGGAGGAGAGTGACCTGTGAGGCAGCCCAGTGCAGCAGCACCCTCCGAGGAGGGGGTGAGGGCAGGGAGGTATGTCAGCTCATGGCATCCTGCCCACAACAGCGCCTGGCACGGGCTGTAAAACGTGGCAGGGAAGAGCCCAGCCACACCTTAAAGCAGAGCCAGGCTTCAGAGCCAGCTCTGAGTGCCCAGCCAGGTGCTGGCTGGGGAGGGATGGGCTGGGAGAAGTCACTGGCTAGCAGGGACACTAACGGGCAGTGCGGAGTCACGGGGACGCTCGTGGGAAGCCTTGGGACTGACAAGGCAACAGTCAGGAAGGAAACCAGGTAGAAATGTGTGCTCATTGGAGCCTGTCTGTTTGTCCCAGGTGTCCTGGACTTGGCCCAGCAGGGACAATGCCAGGGTGAGTAACGTGGGCCTCGCTGGCGGAGTGGGAGTCGGTGAGCTGGAACAGTGAGCTCTGCAGCTCTTGTCTCCACAAACAGCTGAGATGCATCTGCCTGGGGAGGAGCAGAGCAGCCTATGTGTTCCGGATCCCCAGGGCCTGCTCCAATTCCTGCCGTCTCTGCTGCACCTGCAGGAGGAGCAGAGTTGCAGCATTAACACCCTCGGGCGGTGCAGCACCAGTGCACCCAGCTCACACAGGAGCCAGCTGGGAAAGGGTGAGCTCAAACTGGGACCAGGATGCAGCCTGGTGCCCCAAGGAGTGCCAGGCATGGAGAGGGAGCCCTACCTTGGAGTAGAAGTATCGGCACACGGCTTCCTGCGCCCACGGCTGGAAGTAGAACTCGGCTCTGCGCTCCTCCTCAGGATTCCCAACGACATCAGTCATTGTCTGGGGAGCACAAAGGCACAGCAGCTCAGAGAGTGCCACAGCTCTGCCTTGTGCTGAGCAAACCCACCCCCTTCCCTTTCCTCACACACATCTCAGTGCACTCAGGTCAGCTTCTTATGCTCCACTTAAATCCCAGCCTCGCTTTCTGAGGAGGAAATTGCCTCCTTCACTCTGTGGGAGCTCTTTCTAATGAGGGAAGTGTGTGAGCTGGACCACCTTCCACACAAGACAAAGCTTTTACCTTCAAATCCCGGCACTGGGACTGGAGCCAGTCGTTGATGAAGCCCTGAGGATCTCGGGCAAAGCTCAGCATGAACTCGCGCTGCGTCTTCAGCTGGTTGATGGTCTCAATTGTTTCATGGATCTGAGGGAGACAAACACAGAATGGAACTGTTGAACAGGGGAGAAGTCAGAAACATCAAGGGATCCAACACATGAAGGCAAATTCTTACACTCTCTGGGCTGACTTACACTTAGCAGGATTTTCAGCTCTCAGTTTCCTGCTCTAAATATTACCAAATTTCCCACAGACTGTTTGCTTTAAAAATGAGATTTGTAAACACGGCTCATCCCACTGCAGCTTCCAAACATCAGAGCACCCCTGTCCTGTCCAGAGACACATCCCTGCCCAGCAACAAGGAGAACACACCTGAAGGAGCTTTTCCTACCTTGTTATCCAGAGCTGCAATTTCCTGTTGACTGGCTGTGGAGAGCAGAAAGGAATTCATCTGAGTTTTCAGGGTATCGTCCACCTCCACATCAATGTCATAGCAGGCTGTTTTCTTCTGGTCATTTGGGTCAACACTGGGGACATCCACAAGAAGCCAAAATCAGGGAGTAGTTCCAGAAAGAAGGCAAAATTTGGGACCAGTTCAAGGAAGCAGCAAATGCAGCTCCTCTGGGATGCTGCAGCAAACACTCTGCAGGCAGGGACAGGGACAAGCCATGCCACTGCCAGCCTCAGCCCCAAAAGCAGCAAAAGGAATGAGTGATTGCTCCAGGAAGGTTTTTATCCACAGCAAAGGACAGCAGGGATGTGGGAGTGCCTTTGGAGAGGGATGTGGCAATGAGAGAGGCGGCTGTTCTTGTACAAAGGAACAGCAACAGGCAACACGTGAACTGCTGCTGAAAATCAGGACAAATCCCATTGTCTCCCCCTGCCAGCCTCATCATCCCTCCCACTCCTCCTGGAAACAGGACATGCAGCAGCCTCACCTGATGACATGATTGATGATGATGGGTTCAGGGGGCATCAGCAAGGCGTGAAGCCTTTGTGGGATCTCCGAGAACTTCATCCGCTGCGACTCAAAGATCTGTGACAGAGACAGGGCTGAGGGAGGAGCAGGGGCTGGCTGCAGCCACCCCTGGCTGCCCCCACGGGCACACTGCTGCAGGTGCCAGCCCTGCCTTTGCTCACCTGCTGCAGGTACTTGTCACAGATGACAAACTCCCGCTCGTGGGGGTCCTGCAGCTTGTGGGTCTTGATGTACTGCCACAGGGCCTGGATGATCACGGGCCGGGTCTGGGTGTGGATGCCCAGGAGCCGAGCCAGGCGTGGATCCAGTTTGAACTGGGGAGGCTGAACAGAGAGCAGGGAGAGGTGAGGCAGACACAGACACAGGTGATGGTGCATGCCCAGCACTGCTGCTCCCAGCATGGAATCATGGAATAGTTTGGGTTGGGAAGGACCTTCAAGAAATCTCATTCCACCCTCTGCCATGGGCAGGGGCACCTTCTACTAGCCTGGGTGGTTCCAAGCCCTGTCCAGCCTGGCTTTGGGCACTTCCAGGGATGAGACAGCCCCAGCTTTCCTGTAACTGTGCCAGGGCCTCACCATCCCCACAGGGAGGAGTTTTTCCCTACTATGCTACCTGGTAATCCAGCATCAGCAGGACAGTGCAGCGCACGTTCACATCCCCCGGCCTCTTCACCTGGAAGCCATCTGTCTCCTGAGTCGTAGCAGTCCTGTGCCACTGCAACATGAGGGGGAATTTAGAAGCTCCCCTACACAGGATTCCCCCTGCTCCTGCTGCTGGGCACCCAAAAGCTTTGCCAGTAAATCCCACCCAACTAGAGAAAGCTCCAATTCTTCCTATTTGGTGTTTGAAACAAGAGTCAATAAATTTGTTCTGATCTTCAGCAAGTGAGAGGAAAAGCCAAAGTGAGAATTCAAGAGCTCCTGGCTCCCAGGAGCTTCAAGGATTCCCACCTCTCAAGTTATAAATTACACACAAACCCAACCTGCTGAAACACCAACCCACTTTTAGAGGAAACACAGGAAAAAGCAGCTCACCTCTACTAGGTGATTGTCAGGGCCATACAGGTCTTTATCAAGTTCAATGACCAGAGATTTAAAGAAGGACGAAAATTTTCTTTTCTGCTTGGTGGCATCATATTTGGACAGAGCAGACTGCAAGCAACACAGGGAGGAAGAGGGTTAGGGCAGCAAGTCTCAGCACTCAAGCACAGCCACCGTGCACGACAGCTCCTGTAAGTTCTGAACACCTGAATTCACCAACGTGTGCTCAAAAATCAAGTTTCCAAGTCAGAAAGGGAAAGACTGGAGTTAAAGACGAGCTCGCAGGAGTTAAACCCCTCAGCAGTTACGTACAATGTCAGTGCCCTGCTTCTCAGAGCCGGGGACACAAGTGCCACTGAGCTGCTCTCACCAGTGATTCTCACAACTCTAAGAACTTTGGACAACTCGTGTCCTGCCATGGGGATACCCATCGGTCTCCAAGCTGGGCTCTCGGTCTCGTCACCATCAGACTCCTTGGAAAACAGAGATGAAGGAGGATATCAAGCCCCAGCTGTGCTCTCAGACACTAGGAAACTGGTTTCATTGCCAATTCCAGATCCACAGTCTCCTCTGAGGTCGGGTACTTCCCACTTACATCCTCCAGCAGCCGTCCTTCCACCCGAAGCTCCCAGGAGGCGACGGTTCCTTCGCCGTCCTCCGCGTCCGACTTGGCCGGGTTGAAGGTGTTGGAGATAAAAATCCTCAACTTTCGCTTTTGCTACGAGAAAAATCATCAGCTCAGTGTTAATTCTGCACGGGGCCAACTGTCCTGCACGGGTTTTGCTAAAGCTGAGCCCAGTGTTTGCACTGGGGCAGTGAGGACAGCTGCTGGTCCCAGTCCTTGGCTGTGAGCACTGGGACCCCTGATGTGCCACACTCCCCACACAACCCTTCAGTGCCCTCCTGCTGCCTGAACTCAGGAGCCTCCAAACCCTGCATACACCCCTTGGACTCCCCTACCTTGATGGGGCGTTTCAGAGCCTCCTGGATATCCAAACGTTTCCTCATGATGGTCTGGTCCAGCTTCCTCTCGAAGGCCAACAAGTCCATGTAGGCCTGGGATTCGGGCACCAGCTCACGGATCTGTGGCCAAGCAAGGAGGGGGGAAATGGGCATCAGCTCCCCAGAGTGCCCCAGGCTGCCTCACTTTCCCCCCAGCCCCTGCCCGTGTCCCACTCACCCGCTGTGGGAGGATTTTATCTGCCATCTTCTTCTTCTTGGCGCTGAAGGGGCAAGAGAAGGGAAATACAAGGTTGGGAATTAGGAGGAAGTTTTTCAAGGGAGTAGTGATAAAGTGCTGGAATGCTTTGCCTGGGGAGGTGGTGGAGTCACCATCCCTGGATGTGTTTAAAAACTGGATGTGGCACTGGGCTGGACTCGATGATCTTGGATGTCTCTTCTAACCTGGTGATTCTAGGATTGCAGGATTGTGGGGTTCTGGGATTCTGTGATTCTGAGTTTGGGGTGTTCAGCCTGGAGAAAAGGAGGCTCAGGGGTGACCCCAGCACTCTCTGCAGCCCCTGAAAGGTGCCTGTGCTCAGGGGGGGTTGGTTTCTCTGCAGGCAGCACTGACAGAACCAGAGGGCACAGCCTCAGGGGAAATACAGGCTGGATATCAGGAGGAAGTTTTTAATGGGAAGAGGGATAAAGTGCTGGAATGTCCTGCCTGGGGAGGTGGTGGAGTCACCATCCCTGGTCCTTTAAAAATAGCTTGGATGTGGCACTGGATGCCAAGGTCTGGGTTGGACTCAGTGATCTTGGAGGTCTCTTCCAACCCAGTTTTCTGGGATTCTGTGAAGAGGCAAAGCAGGCGTGAAAATGGGAACAGCTCTGGGCATGGGAACTCTCAAACCTGCAGCACCAACTGGCCAGTGGCTCCCCAGCCACCTGCACCCTGCTCCAGTGTGGCTAACTGGTTATCCCAGTGTTCCCCACCCCTCGGAGCACTCGGGAAGGGAATTCCATCTGTTGGAAAGCAGGTTGTGGGAAAGGGAGTTCAACCCTTGGCAAGGTGGACCCGACACAATCGACTTTGGACTGGCTCTTCCAGGAACAGCATTTTAAATCCAGGATGAATTTTGTTCTCACTGGGGCATCACATCAGGATGCAGGGGTGACATAAACTCAGCCCTGCCCAGATTGCCCTCCAATCCCAGGGGAATGCACAAGGACCTGACAGGACCTTCCAGCCCTGAATGCTGCAGGATGGCCGAGAACTCTGGAATCTTTGAGAATTGAAAAGATTTTCCAGACCTTTGTCTCCAACCTGTGCCAGATCTCCACCTTGTCACAGCCCAGAGCACCGAGTGCCACATCCTTGGAAACCTCCAGGGATGGGAACCCCACCACTTTCCTGGGCAGCCCCTTCCAATACCTGGCGATTTCCAGGGAGAAATTCCTCCCGAATCCCAAAACAGCCCAGGGGATGTCCCCTCCACCCGAGATGGGCTGCTAGCCCGAGATGCTCCCATTGTCTGGCGATGCCCCGGGATGTCCCCGTTACCCCCGTGCCCCCCGTGCCTTACTTGTGGTTGCGGTTGGGCACCGCCTGCGGCTGCACCTGCTGCAGCTGCTGCGGCGCCGGCCGCTTGCGAGCCTGGTCCAGCCCGGCCTGCGCCAGCGCGGGCCGCACCGCGGGGCTCCCTCCGTACCCGGGAGGCCCCATGGCCGGGCCCTGCGGCGCCAGGCGGCCGCCCGGCAGCATCCCGGGGCGCTGCGGAGAGAAGAGACGCGGTCAGCGCCGGCCGCGCCCGGCCCCGCGCCCC
>VZTB01001851.1:202456-223884 GCA_013397245.1 Thryothorus ludovicianus
TGGGGCCAGGAGGGAATGGAGACGCTCAGGGGTGGGACTGGGTGTGCAGGGTCCTGGGGGATCAGAGAAGGGAATGAGGACCGTGAGGATGCAGGACAAGGAGTGCAGAAAAGCAAATTCGAGAACAGGGACCACGAGGAGTGGGACTGGGGGTGCGGGAAGGGGGATCAGGGGGAACGGGGACGTTGAGGGGTGCAGGATGGTCCCAGATGCTGGGAAGGGTTGGGGGGTGTCAGGGGCTGTGATTACAGCCCCTGTTCTCCCATCCTGGAGCCTCCCTTGCTCCGGGCTGTGCTGGGGGGAGATGGATGTGCCTCTCCCGGGGATGGGGGCTGCGATGTGCACGTGTGGCAGTGACCCCCCTCACCCCAGCTGCCCTCCATAGCATTCAGGAGGAATTTCTCCATGGGAAGGGTGGTCAGGCGTCAGAAGGGGCTGCCCTGGGAGTTGGTGGAGTCGCCATCCCTGAAAATGTCCAGGGAACAGCTGGAGGTGGCACTCAGTGCTCTGGTGGGGACCAGCCACAGTTTGGACTTGATGATCTTTCCCAGCCTCCAGGATTCTGGGGTCTTAGGGATGAAGTTTATGGGGGAAACAAAAGGCTGTGAATGGGTCTGGTTTGTGCAGGTTCAGGAGGAGCACCAGGGAAAGGATTCCTGTCTCCCCTGGGGCTCCACGAGAGCAGGAGGTTGGAGTTAAAGGCCACTTTCTGCAAGTATTAACATTAAGTTCCTTTTCCCTGAAGCAGTTTCCTGTGCTCAGAGAGAGAAAGGGGACACAAATCCAGCATAAATCCATGGAAAAAGCCAAGTGCACAGCCACACCACGAGTACTAATTAAACAATTAATGATGTCCACACACCCTGGGTGGGCTGGGTGTCTCTGGATCCCAAAGGGACCGAGGGTCCCTATGTCCTGAACTGGCTGAGGGTCCCTGGATCCTGAATGGGCTGAGGGTCCCCAGGTCCTGAATGAGCTGAGGGTCCCCAGGTCCTGATCAGGCTGAGGGTCCCCAGGTCCTGAATGGGGTGAGGGTCCCCAGGTCCTGAATGGGCTGAGGGTCCCAGACCTCAAATAAACTGAAAGTCCCCAGGTCCTGAATGGGGTGAGGGTCCCTGGATCCTGAACAGGCTGAGGCTGCCTGGATCCCGAACAGCTTCAGATCCTGATCAGGCTGAAGTTCCCCAGATCCTGATCAGGCTGAAGTTCCCCAGATCCCAAACAGTCTGAAGCCCTGGATCCCGACCAGGCTGACACTCCCAGCCCTGCTGCCCCCCAATTTTCCAGCGGACACTTTGGACTCTCGTGCCTGCAGAGCGCAGCTTTAGCGCATCCCATCGGCGAACCGCTCCCGGCGGGACCTGCCCGGTACCCGCCGCATCCCACGGGGGATGGCGGGGTCGTGCTGCCCCTGGGGCTCGCACACCTCCCCGAGAGAGCCGGGCTGTGACAGATGGACGGGCTGAGCTGCTCCCAGCACAGCCAGCGGGAGCTGCCCGGGGATTACAGCGCCCGGAGCCGGGGATGCTGCGGGGAGGGAGCGGGCACGGCTCTGGCCGCGATGAATCGGGGTCATTCTCGCCCTGCTGGCCCTGCAAATGCCACCCCACGTCCTTTGCAGCTGCGGCTGTGGCCGGGAAGCGCCAGAGCAGGGTGAGGCTGTTCTCGTTGAGATGCTGAACGCTCCTCTGCCATTTCCAGGAGCCAGGGGACACGCTCGGAGCCAAGGGACCGCGGGGAGGGTGTGGGGGTGTCTGTGCGTTGGCATTTCAGCGTTCCCTGCCCACTCCCACTCCCTATTATTCCGTCTCCATGGAGTCCTGAGGGCTTTTTTTGGATGCCCACTGTTGGATCTGCTCTCTTGTTACTTTTGCTCTTTGTAGCTGAAAAATTTTTTTAGGACAAAGGTTGTGTTTACATTTGGGTTGTGCTCCCAGGGCTCCTGCCAGGGTGAAATTCCACCTGGTGACTCCTGTTGGACCTCAGGTGGATCCCAAGCCACGCAGGTGTTGGAGTTGTGAGGGATTAATTAACAGCTCTGTGAGTGTTAATTCTCCTTTCCCTGGTCGGGAGCAGAAATCAGCTCCCTCCTCCAGCCCTGTGTCCATTGGGGTGGTGCCTTAAGTTTTAGTTTTTATATTTTTCAGATTCTGTGCTGTTTTAGTGTGTGGTTCTGGGTTTCATTATTCAGTGTTGGTGAGCTCTCTTCACGGGGTAGGGAGACAAAACAAATCCTTCTCTAGCTTGGCACCAAGGACAACCGATACAAATTTCAAGGCCAAGAACAAAACCAACAGTGAAGAGAAAAACCAAGGAGGATGGAGCTTCATTGCCTGGGGCTGTAATTGCACAATTAACTCAATGTGCTGATGGACCAGAATTATCAAAGTGTGAGACCTTGTCCATTCTGTGCCCATTTTGTGTAACCCAGCCGGGCTCTGGTGCTGCCCAGGTGGAAAAGGCTTTTAATAAATCCCCAATTTATCCTCTGGCCCTGCCTGGGCTCTGTCCCAGCTCAGCCTCCCGGAGCCATCCCAGGGAGCTCCTTGGGAAGGCTGGGGCTGGATGAGGCACCCGGAGCTCCCACGAAAGGGAGGCTCAGTTCTCACTCTGCACCTCCCAGGCAGCCCCAAAATCTGCCCCAAAGCTTTTTCCTCCCCCTCCCTTCAGCTCCAGGAGCATCCCAGGGTGAGGCTGTCCCCACCTGCCTCCTCCAGGGAGCATTTCCAGCAGCTCAGCAAGAGAGAAAGGCTCGGCGTGGGGGAGTTATATCATTTATATCATTCTTTATATCATCGTTGTTAAGAGTAGCAGGTATTGATGTACAATGCATCTGTCATCTTATTGTGCTTCCTATGAAAATGTGTGTACATAGTACAGATACCGGAGAGAATTCCACACTTTATACACTTGAAGGCATTCAGAGATCAGTAACAGAAAAAAAAAAATAAAATAAAATGGCACAAGAACAAGGCCTAAATGCTACTAGATGGGTATCTACACTGGCATGATGCATATAGATATATATATATATATATGTACACATATATATATAGTCATATATATTATATATAAGAAATATAAAATGCCGATGATATAATAACAAAAAAAGCATTTTCTTCAACAAGTGAGCCTCAAGGTCAAATCCCAGCCCCATCTTTAAAAGCTTGAATGGGAAAGAGAAAGAAAGAAAATAAATAAATGAAACGCGATGAAACATTAGGAGAAATCCATAAGAAAATTTATGGATGTGGCCGACCCGTCGTCTTTGGGTGATTGCTGGATACAAAGGACTGACCCCCAGTTACTAATTTTGGTCAGGAAGCAAATAATAAGAATAAAAATGACAAGAATAAAAAAAACAAAACTGCAGTTTAGAAAAAAAAAAGAAGAAAAGAAAAATTACTAAAAAAGACTTATTGCAAAAGCTCTTAAAGATAAGAAGCACTTGGGCCCGGGAGGGCTCTGGCCTGGGGGCTGGGAGATGGGCTGGGGGCCAAACGGGGACCCCCGAGGGGAGTGGTGGGTGCTGGAAGGCCCAAGGGGCAGCGACCTGGTGGCCACAGAGCCCGGCCAGGGCAGGGGGTCAGCGGCGGCCCTGGGAACCCCCAGACACCCCAAACCCCCCGGGGCAGTGGGGCTGGGGCCCCAGAGCCCCCTGTGAGCCCCGGGGGTTTTGGGGCTCCGGTGCCTGCCCAGGCTGGGCTGGGCCGGGCTGGGTTTCCTGGGTTGCCAGGGGGTTCCTTCTGCTTTTCTGACCGAGGATAGCAGGGTTTGGGGCCACAGGGCTCCTGGGAACAGCAGGGACTGCAGGGCACTGCTGGAACTGGCCAGGCTGCCCGGAGCCCAGGAGGGGTGACCAGGGAGGGACAGTGCCCGGTGTCCTCAGAGCCGAGGTGGCACCTCCCAGCTGAGTCCCCTCCAGTGCTCCCGGGGCCGATCCTGGGGCTGATCCCAGGACTGATCCCGGGGTTGATCCCAGGGCAGATCCTGGGGCTGATCCCAGGACTGATCCTGGGTTTGATTCCAGGGCTGATCCTGGGGCAGATCCCAGGGCTGATCCTGGGTTTGATTCCAGGGCTGATCCTGGGGCAGATCCCAGGACTGATCCCAGGGCAGATCCCAGGACTGATCACGGGACTGATCCCAGGACTGATCCCGGGGCTGATCCCAGGGCTGATCCTGGGTTTGATCACAGGGCAGATCCCAGGGCAGATCCCAGGGCAGGGGCCAAGGAAGACGTTGTGGACAGGTGGAGGTGCCGCGTCTTCGTGCCGGGGGCACTCCCGGCTGCTGGCCTGTGCCGGGCACCCCGGGGGCTCCCTGGCAATCCCCCCACCAGGCACAGGGGTCCCGGCAGGCACGGCCAAGGCATTGGAGTAGGATGAGCATGGAGACGACGGAGGACAGACGGACAGGGCTGTGGATGGAGACTGCGGCCGGACGGCTGCTTCTTCTTGGCTTCTGGGTTTTAGTTAAAAAGGCCGAGGGGAGCCAAGGGGGAGCCGGGGCAGGCCCGTGCCCTGGCCCACTGTGCGTGTCGCTCCCGCCCCGCGGGACGGCCGGGCTGGAGCATCCTGGAGTCTCTGCAGGAGCAGGGCAGGCTCAGAGCAGCTGCCGCGGGGGCTGCGCCGGGGTCTGGCGTTGCCCGACCCCACTGCCCGCCCCAAAATCCGAGGCCGTCGCTCTTGTCCGTGTCCCACCGTGCCGAGGAGCAAAGGCCCCCAGATGTGTCTCTCCGCTGGCACTGGCGGGGAGAAGGGCAGCTCTCGCAGGGCTTTGGTAGCTCAGGTTGTACATCCAGACGTCGGTTAGCAGGTGAAGTCCTCAAAGGTGCCCCGGGCCGGGTGGTGAGGTAGGATGTTGGCTGCGTACGTCATGCCTGCTGGGTGCCCCCGTATGCTTTCACAGGGATTCTGCGGGGGAAACGGGATCTTGGGGCTGCTGGGTCCATCCAGAGACCCAGCTCCATCCCCACCTGGGCCCTCGGCTCCTTCCCCAAATGCTCCCCAAAACGGTGACACCCCACCCCATGGCACCGCTCGGGCAGCCCCTGAGCTGCAGGAGGGGACAAACAGGAGGGGACAAACAGGAGGGGAGAAGCAGGGGGGGACAATCAGGAGGGGACAAGCAGGGGGGGACAAGCAGGGGGGACAAGCAGGAGGGGACAAGCAGGAGGCTCAAGCTGGTAGGGACAAGCAGGAGGGGAGCGTGCTGTGGCCCGCACTCACGTGGCGTTTCACGTCGTCCATGCTCAGTGCAACGCCCTTGTCTGTGTTGTTCCTCTTGTGGTTCTTGCGGCACTTGCCCCGCCGGCACAGCCGGTGCTTTATCACCTGCCAGAGCCACGTTTCAGCACTGTGGGGCTCAGGGGTGGCCCTTCCCCACGTCCCACAGCCACGGGATGGAGGAGACGCTCACCTCATAGGCGTAGTCAAACAGCTCCAGCACTGTGAGGATGCTGGCCCCAATGAACAGCCCCATCTGCCCTCCGATGTCGCCTGCAGAGGAGAGGGAAGCCATCAGGGTGGCCTGGTCCAGATTTGGGTGGCAGAGGGAGCAGGGAAAGGGGCAGAACTTGTGGGGTGCCCTGCTCCACGTCTGTGTTATCAGCACATCCCAGTGCCTTGGGAATGGGCCGTGGTGGCAGGCCTGAACCAACTGGGGGAGAGACTGTTTGGATTTACTTTCTAGAGGGGCCCCATTTGGAAGTTTCTCCCCAGATTTGCCCTAAACCAGGACACAGGGCCAGCACGACACCACCTCACTGGGGGACTCTGGCTGGGGACTGTCACAGGGCTCCCCACAGCCACCAACACTCACCCAGCAACCCGGCCACCTCGTACGCCTTCTTCTGCTCGATGGTCTCGTAGTTCAGGGCTTCAAAGAAGATATCCAGCACCAGGATGTTCTCCCTGTGCGGGACAGAAGTGGCATCAGGCTGAGATTTGGCACGGAGGGACCAGCCCCTGCCTCCCCACCCCGGCCTCAGCGCCGTACCCGATGTACTGCTCCGACTTGTTGTACTTCTTGGCCAGATATTTGGCCGAGGCCTTGCTGGGGATCTTGACCATGGAGAGCTCTTTGCCGTAGCGGGTCATGTTGCAGGGCATCTCGCAGATGCAGTACTCGTTGTCCTTCTCCACCAGGAAATCTGTGCAGGGACAGAAGGGGATGGCGAGATGGAGAAACCCGACCCCGCAGCTCCGTCCCACGCGGCCGGGCAGCCTCACCTAGGGCCGGATCCGCGCACTCCTTGTACTGCTCCGGGGTGCAGTAAGGGGCATCGCCTGGGGAGACACAGAGCAGGTTTTCCAGGTGGGAGCACACTGGAGGAGGGCTGGGCCGGGGCCAGGCCGGGCGCGGGGCTCACCTGGCATGTGCACCATGCGGCAGTTGCAGTTCTCCACCAGGTAGCGGGTCTCGCAGTCGATCCGGCACGCCGTGATGCTGTAGGTGTCATAGAACTCCGAGTCTCCCGCCACGGCCTTGCAGTCACCCCAGGGAGGAGGCAGGTAGATGAGCTGGACGGGGGGAGAAGCCAGGAGTGAGGAGAGAACCCCTTCCCAGTGTGGCAGGGGACAGACACCCTCGTGGGATTGGTCCTCAGGGCCGAATCCTCCTGTCCATCCCGTGTGGGGACAGGGGCACAGCGAGGAGGGTCGGCTCCCTCAGTGCAGGGTACAGGAGGCATCCCACACCTGCCCAGTTCCTACCCGCTGCTCCTGGCAGGACACAAAGGTCTGGAAGCCGGGAGCCACCCCAAAGCCCAGCTGGTCGATCAGCGGGGGCTCGTCCTGGCTGTGGATCTGCACCTTGATCCCAGCTTCGAACGAGGTCTCATCTGTGGCAGAGAGAAACGGGGTGAGCACAGCCCTGTCCCTGCTCCGAGGGGCTGTGCCCAGCCTGCTGTGAGAGGGACCACAACTTCTGCCTCCCACGCACCCCCTGGGCCAAGTCATTCATCCACGTGTCCGTCCATCTGTCCATCTGTTTGCTGCACTGTGTCCTTGCCCCCTCTGCCCCGACCCCCCCTGCTCCACACCCAGGAGTGAGCAGGGAAAGTATTTGCCTCTATTTATAAACAAGTGATGGCTGCGTGTCTAAACGATGGGGAGTTGCCATGGCAAAGAGCAAAGACAAGGAGGAAAAGGGAAAGAAAAGACCAGAAGTGATGAGAAATTGAAGGAGGGAAGAAAAGAGAGCCTCAGGGATGTGGATCTGTGGTCTGGGGAGCTGGGAAGGGGCTGGGCACTGAGTGAGCCTGCTGGGGCAGTGCCTTACCTGTTTCCCCCCACACTGGCAGGTACTCGTCCTGCTGGATGTCCAGCATAATCTCCAGGCCATTGCCAGTGCCCCCCTTCATGGTGATGAGCCGGGGCTTCCCATCCTGTCCCGCATTGAAGGTGTAGCACTTCCCGTAGCGGGTGAAGACCTGCAGGAGAGGACACAGGGCTGAGGCTCCTCTGTGTGGAGGCAGAGCACGGCTCCAGGAGAGCACCCCCAGCCCCAAAACTCAGCCATCCCAGCCCGGGCATGGTCCAACCCGGGCTCCTGACCCACAGGATCTCTCAGGGTTGGAACTGCCCGTCCTGGCCTTGGTGGAGGAGGAGATGTTTCCACAGGGATGGACTCGGAGGGACACTGCAGATTTTACAGCACCTTGGCCCCAGAGAGCCCACGGCAGCTGCGGCTCCCCAAGGTGGTGGCACTCAGCCTGATGCCTCCTCCAAGCCCTCCTCCATCCCTGCAGAGCACAGGGCTGGACAGGATCCTGGTTCCCCCCATCCCTCCTCGGCCGTTCCAGCTCTTGCCTCCGGCACGGCCCCAGCACTGCAGAGCTGCTGCCAGCCTGGGCCAGGGCCATGTGAGGCCAGTGGGCTCGCACCACACGGTGCCCCACAAACCCTGACAGCACCAGGATGGAGGTGCCAGGCACCTCCCCAGCAAACACAGCCCTGGGAGCACCCTCTGTGTCCCACCAGAGTGTCTCCATAGCCAGCGCCATCCCCAGCTCTGGCAGATGGAGCTGAAATATCAGCCTGTCCCCGAGCGAGCTCCAAGGGCAGCATCACCTGCCGTGCCTGATCTGACTCCGAGCAGCTCCGGAGCTGCTCCCCGTGCCGGGCCACCCTGGGGCTACTCACCGGCGCAAAGTCCCCGGGGCCGCAGCGCTGGCCGCGGTAGCTGCAGCTCAGCAGCATGTCCTCCAGCTGGTGACAAGTGCGGTTAAAAAACCCGTACAAATTTAGGGGCTCGGCCTCCTCCCAGGGGTCGGACTGGGCTGGGGTGAAGCCCAGCTCCATGCCGGGCTCGTAGTCCACCAGGGGAGCCAGGTAGAGCAAGTCCTCGCGGCTGAGCTGCGAGAGCCGCACACGGTTGATGTTGCAGAAGGTGACGGCGGGGAAGGTCATCTCGGGGCTGTCCTCCTCGCTGAGCAGCGTGACGTGGTGGTACTCCAGGTAGTAGGCGATGCGGTCGGCCACCTGGTAGAGGAAGGCGGAGAGGGAGAGGAGGAAGGCCAGCGCCCACAGCGCCTGCCGGGCGCCCAGGCTGCCTTCCACGAAGATGTGGCTCAGCCCGTGCAGGGTGCAGCTGCTGGCAAAGGCCACGAAGTCCGTGGTCGCCCCTGTGTCCTCCTCGTCCTCTTCATCTTCCTCCTGCCCGTACAGGAATTCATCTGCTCCATCTTCTCCCTTCCCAGTGGCTTCAGCATCTTCTGGTCCTTCCTCACTGGAGAAGGAGATGGTGCAGAATATCTGGAGGGGCATCGCTCAGTCTGGGGGTCCCAGCTGTAGGATGGAGGTCTTGGCTCTGGTAGGGGGGTCCTGGCCCGTGCCCTGCCCCAGCCTGGGGGTCTTCTGTCAGTTCCTCGGTGGAGAGGGGCTCGGGGTAGCAGGGGAGGGAGAAGAGGCAAGTGCAGAGAGGAGAAATGGAGAAGAGAAAAGGAGTGAAGCAAGCAGGAGTGAGGGAGAGGAGCAGAGGGACTCTCGGAGAGGCCGGAGCGAGGAGGGTATATCAGGAGCAGGAGGAGGGGAGGAGGAGCGAGGGGCGGTTCCGCGGGCCCCCCGGGACCGGCCGGCTCCGGCTGCCAGCACGGAGCAGAGACATCACCGGCTCCAGAAGCGCCGTGGGAGCTCCCAGCGCTGCCCGGGGGCCCGAGGGGCTGCCAGGCTGGGGGCACACGCCGTGTGCAGGTGTGCAGGTACCCGGTGCTGCGTCCCCACGCCGTGCCCTCCATCCTTGCATGGTCTGGCCCTGGCAGCCCAAGCGGCTGCTCCAGCCAGGCCCAGGCTCTCCCTGCTGGGTCTCCGGCTGTCTCCAGAGCCGCCGTATGCCAGGCTCTCTGCGCTCATCCCCAGGGCAGCTGGAGCCAGAGGTTTTCCCAAAATGCCTGTGACGCTGTCCTGGTTCAGTGGTGGTGCAGCTGAGGGGAAGGATGCTGTGGTGTCCTCAGGCTCCTGTGATGCTCCTGCCCTGGCCATGCCCATCCCTGCAGGGCACGTGAGAATCTAGGAAGTCCAACATTCCGAGTGGTGTGAGGTCTGTCCTCCTCCAGCAGGGCTGGTCTTGGCAGGGTTTGGGTGCTGTCCAGGCCATGAGTCCTTCTGCAGAGCCCAGTCAGTGCTGGGGACGTCATCTCATGCTTGGAATCCCAGTGGAGCACAGGGAGCCCCCTCTTCACTCAAGGAATGGCATCCAGGCCGGGCTGGGGGTCCCAGGGAGCAGCTCTGGTGCAGGATGCTGGGATGGAGCCGGCGGGAGCACTGGCATCTCCTCTCTGCAGCAGCGCAGCCCCTTCTCGTGGTTTGCTGTTTTCCTGCACTCAGCACTTCATAAAAGCATCCAGAGACCACAGAGCAATCTCCAGCCCCATCCCGGCTCTGTCATCACCAGCCCAGGGGGAGAATCTAAATCCAGCAGCACTCGGATGTGCAGGGGCTGGATGGGAGGTTTGGGCCGGTGCCTGGGTGAGAGAAGCTCACCCCAAACCCTCAGTTCAGCTGCTGTGTGCCCTTCCCTGTGCACCCTGAGCACATCCTGGCACACGTGGGCACCACAAATTGGGAGAACAAATCAGTCAGGAACTCAGTAAAAATCTGCTCTGATACCAGCACAGTTGTCTGAGATTCCTGGGCAGGTGCTGGGGATCCCTGCCAGGGACAGTGATCCCTGATGGGACAGTGAGTTGTCCCATCCTGGGGCTCCCCAAGCCCAAAATTCCCTTCAATAATTCCCTTGTGCAAGAGGAACACTGGCAGATGCCATTTAGGGACCTGGGAGAAAGCGTGGATGACCTTGGGGATGAGTGCCAGAGCCACAGGATGAAATTTCATCAGGCCAAGATCAAGGTTACACCTTTTGGGAGCATCCCAGAGAATCTGAGATGAAAATTCCTCATGGAAAGAGAGTCAGGAAGGTGGATTGGGTGGCTGGGAGCCACCAGGACATGGGGGCCGGGTCACAGGTGCTCTGAGTGTTTGATGGGGATGAGCTGCAGCTGCGGGGCAGGGCTGTAACAGCACCTGGAGGGGGTTTGGAGGAGTTAGGATGGTTCAGCCCTGTGGGAGCAGCCTGGGAATACCCTGGGCTGATCCCACACAGGCTGGCACTGGAGGATGGCAGCGAGGAGCAGGTAGGAGCTGTCTGGGCTTGGGGTGGCATTTCTGGTGCTCCCAGCTCTGGCACTGGGTTCCTGTCAGCGGGGAGAGGAGGAGGGAAATGCAATTAAGGATTTGGAGGCTGAGGGGGTTGTTTGGCCCCGGCGGGGCTTGGAGAGGTGAGCGGTGCTGCCCGGGGCCGTGAGCCGGTCCCTGACGGTGCGAACGAGGGGCGGATCCGCTCCCTGGGCGCGGGGAGGTTTAATGTGTCTTCTTGGGAGCAATTGCAGCAGGCAAAGAGAGAAAGATGCTGTAATGAAAACATTCCATCATCGACTGGGGCCATTAACCTGCTTCGCTCGGCTTAAACAGCTCGCGGGGAGCGGCGGGGCTGGTTCCCAGCAGCCGCGGGAGGACCGGCAGGGCCCGGCTCCGGTTACCGCCACCTGTCCCAGCGCCGACACCCGAGCCGGGGTGAAAGTGACCGGGGACAGCCGCAGCCTGGAGCACGGTGGCAGCGGCGCCAAGGGGAGCGTGTCCTGACCCCCAGATCGGGGACAAAGTGCGACCGCGTGTTGCAGGCAGGGGGGTGCCGTCCTGATTTGTGCAAGTTTTGGAGATGCTGGAGGAGTCCTTGGGCTCGTTCCAGCTCCTCCCTCGCCGGGAGTTATTTTTACCCTCTCTCAGGTAAAGCTTTGGCGGGGGCGAGGGACGGGGGATGCTATAATTAGCCGTGACATCAGCCCCCGTGGCGGGCGCTGGGGTGATGCCGCCACACCCGGCCCGGCGCTGGGACCGGGGATGCTCCGCGCCCTCCTCCCCGCCCCGGTGAGAGATGCGGGATGCCAGAAGGAAATGGGTTTTTTCCCTGTCTCCAGCACCGTATTTGGCCGCTGTCCCGGGGCCGTTCGGCCCCGCTCGCTGCTCTGCAGCTCCTCACGGGCCCGGGAAAGGAGGTTTCCCGGAGCGGGGGAGCACGGAGGCGGCGGGGGGGGAAGCGGGAGCGGGATTTGACGGCAGCAACAGCACATTTCACAGCCTGTCACGCTTTAATGGCAGAGGAGATCAAAGCCGGGATGGAGTTATTCATAGAGATAAACCAATCCCCGAGGAGGCGAGGAGAAAACAACATTGCAAGTTCTGTTATCCCAGGTCTCCGAGCCCCGGGGAGGCTGTCGCCGAAAGAGCCCCCGGAGCTGGACCCGCTCGGTTTTGTGACAGGCACTGCCCGTCCCTGCCAAAGACCGGCTGAGCTGCCCACGTCATCCCTGGGGGTGCCCGGGGGTCGGGGCTGGCTGCTGGGCAGGGATGGGCTGAGGTGCGGCCGGAGCAGCACATGGGGGTGGACATTTGGGGCAGACGGAGACCCCACAGCTGGGCTGTCCTGCTGCCACCACGCAGCCGGGTGCGCGAATGGAAAGGGAGGAAAAATGAGTTTTTCCACGTGTCTTGGCCCAGGGATGTGCCTTGCAGCTGCCGGAGCTGCCAAGATGGTGGTGGAGGCACCGGCAGCGCTGCCACCGCCGCTCCGGGCGGGATGAGCCGCTCTGGGACGGCTCCAGGGCTGCAGATCCCTCCCTGACCCTGGCGAGAGACAGAGCAGAGGCAGCCAAGCAAGGTGGGATTGCCCGGGCAGGCGGGATCTGTGCCGGGACTAATCCTGCACCCCTTATCAGATGCTGCCACCTTGCCTCGGCTCGCTCCGCCAGCCAAGCCGGGCGCAGCTTGTGTTATCCGGCCCTTTATCCTCCAGATTAGACGCTTCACAGTGGATTAGCATGTCACATTCTAATGCAGAAAAATTGATGATTAAAAAGGAGTTTTTCCTCTGTATTATTCCCCACCTCCGCCTCCTCTCCACCCCGTCCCTGCAGGCCCACCAGCCCCAGCCGCGGGCACCGGCGCTGCCGCGGCGCCGGGGGATGCCAGAGTCACATCCCTGGATCAAAAAGGGGGTGGGAAACAGGAAGCCAGAGGTGCCTTTTTCACGGCATTCCGGCTGCTTCTGGCGGCCAGGTCCGGTACTCCAGGTCCCTGTGCCATTCCAGCCCCGTGTTCCCGGCTGCAGACTCAGCACCTGCAGCACAGGACTTTAATAAAAAGCACATTATGGTAAGTAATGTGCTAAGTGGACTTCATTATAGAGCCAGGGCCTCCTCGGATCCCGTTGTTCCATATGATTTCATATCAGATGAGCCTTATCTCCTCTCCAAACGCTTCCATTTAAACTCTATTAATCTTTCAAAGCTTTCCTGGGCAAACTCTTCCCAGCCAGCCCTGCCGGGTGCCCCTGCTGCTGCCCCGGGCACTGAGGCCACCTTCAGCCAGGCTGACCCGAGGTTTTTGGGGGGCTCAGCCGCGACCCCCCCGCAGCTCCGTGCGCAGTCCCTGTGATCCGCCGTGACGGTTCCGCAGGCGCCGCATCCTCCTCTCCAGGATCTGTTTACGCTCCCATAATTGAACCGGTTTGTTCCGCTGAGAGCTTCCCGGTGACTTCCCCGCTGGCAGTGTCCCTTTGTGCCGTGCTGGGGTCACCAGGACTCCGCCAGGACACGGAGGATGCTGCCGAGGTGCCGCTGATTCCCGCGCACCCGGGATTATCCCCGCCGAGCCGACGCCTTCCCTTCGTGTTTGCTGCCCATCACGAATCACCCGTGAGCAGGTTGCGATTTTTTCCGACATCCTTCACAATCGCTCAGGCAGTTCATGCAGGCAGATTCGAGCCGGCGGTTTTATTGGAGGGGGGACAATCCCACGGTGTTCCGGTCTGGTTTCCTTGCTGCGCTCGCTCGCTCCGGCTCCGCACGCATCACGCTTTTCAGATCTAATCTAATCCGAGCAGAGCAGTCACACAGCCCTGGCATGCGGTGGCTCTGGAAGGGTCTCCCTGTCCCTGCCAGGAGAGCAGGGCTTTAAAATCCCTGATAAATCAGAGTGGGTGGGAACAGCCTGCCCCAGCTCCGTCCTTGGGCTGAGAGCCTGGATGCAAACACACCAAACCCTCCATAGAGAAGAAAACCCCTTCAAAAATAAATAATTGGTTATAATACCCAAGTGTTGGGGCTGTGTAAATAAATAAGAGTCAGTGAAGTGCTCCTTGAGCCCTGGCTGGAGCAGGAATTGCAGAGCTGCCTCAGGAGCCCCGGCCAAGCTCCACAGGTGATAAAACACAGGTGGCTCTGAACAACCAGAGGAATTGAACTGAGACAAAAACGCCCTGAGATGGTTGATTTCCTGGTCTCCCTGTGGAGATCTGTGGCTCCAGAGGCTCGGGGGATCTGCCCCCTCCAGCCTGGCTTCTCCCCACTTGGTATCAGGGAGAGAGGGAAAATGGCACCAGGAGATTCCTGGGCAGGTTCCCCTGGAACCCGCAGAGAGCACCTTGCTACTGCCCAGCCTGGGGCTGGGAAAACACCAAAGGGGGGCTGAGGGGAGCAGCTTGGAGCCCCCCACATGCTGATACCGTCCAGGACTGTGCTGCCAGCCCATGGATCCCTGGGCACACACGTGCCTTGTCCCCAGCTGTGAAATCCTCACCTCCACTGCGGTCAGACACCACTCGAAAGCCTCCTCATCTCTTCCAGCAGCCACAGATGCCATTACAGCTTATTAATAATCATTAATAATTCATTTGGTAATGAGTCTTTATGTACAAAGGCATTGCAAGAGGAAGAGGATTGGCCAGAGGTGAAGCTGAGATGCTCTGAGCTCTCGGTGTGACACTTCTGGGTGTATGTGGTGCTTTGGGGGTGTGTGCGTGTGACACCTCTGAGTGTGCAGAGTGCTTTGGGGGTGTGCAAAATGCTTTGGGGGTGTGTGTGTGACACCTCTGAGTGTGCAGAGTGCCTTGGGGTGTGACGTCTCCACGTGTGCAAGGTGCTTTTTGTGTGTGTGACCCCTCTGGGTGTGCACAGAGCTTTGGGGGTGTGTGAGCCCCTCCGGGTGTGCACGGTGCTGCTGTGCAGGGGGAGCTGCTGGGGCTGGGCAGAGCCAGGGGCTAAACGACCCTGGCTGAGCCTGACCCTGATCCTGCAGGTCCTTCTCCTCTGATCCCACTTTTCCAGAGCTCTGGGGCTCAGCTGCTGGATGTGCCATTCGCAGCTCTAATGAGGTGGCTGCCAGGTGTGAGCACGAAGTGTCCCCTCACTGTGCCACACCAAGGTTGTGTTCCCATCCCTCTCGTTCCTGATCCTCTTCTGCCCCATCTTGGCCAAGATCAGTTGTGGTGGGCTCAGTGGCGCTGGTCCCACGCAGCCGCGGGGCCGGGGCTGTGGCTGTCCTGCCACAGAGTGAAGAGCAGCCGGATCCCACACGTCCCACACGGGGAGTTCCCATCCACGCTCGGGTCAGTGTGGCCTGAGCAAAGCCACAAAGCAGCCGAGGGCTCCCCAATCCTCCCGCCTGACCAGGTCTGGGAACGCTCGGGTGAAGCTGGGACAAGGAGGCAGCTGAGCCCGAGTGTCTCTGCTCCGTGCCCGAGGGCGAAACAGCTCACGGCTGCTTTCCGGATGATTTGCTTTGAGCGAAGTACAGTGATACGGGAAAAATCTCCGGGCTGCCGAGCAGACAACAGCGTTGGGGCACTCTCAACCCGCTGCACTTCCCGGGAGAGCCGAGTCACCACCAGCAAACGGCTGCGGTCCCGTGCGCGGCGCCTCCTCTGCTCCATCACCTCCGATTATCTCGGGCTCGTGTCCCGCTGGGTTTGCTTCGTTCGTCTGGAAAACGGGGCAGCTGCTGCTGCTCTGCCGCGGGGAGAGGCCGATGTGAGGGATGTGCCCGGGTGGAATTTGCCGGTGATCCAGGTGAGGATGCTCAGCCGAGCACCTGGGAACACCCCCGGGATGCCCGAGGTGAAGCAGTGCTCGGAAACAACGGGTACACGCCGGCAGTTTCCAACGCTTATAAGTTATTTAGGAGCCTGTGTGCCGCTTTAAAAAGTGATTTGCATAAATCACTCGAATGTCTTACAGAATTTGTAAATGCGCCGGCTCCTCTAGGGACCGCGGCGGGATCTGCTGGGGCTCGGAATGCTGCTGGGAAGCAGCCCCAAAGCAGGACGGGACTCTCTGGGGCCAGTGGCCGTGCCTGGTGCCCACACGCTGTCCCCAAGTTGTTTTTCCAGAGCCAGATGGACCCATGCGGTTTGTTTATTAACTGTCAAAAGCTCCAGGAAATGTCTGGGTATCAGTAATTCCCTCGCCCGGTTTCTCCAGCTGCGCTGGAGATGCTTCTCACTCCGGCTCCGTGATTATCCACTAACGCTGCGCCGCGGGGCAGCTCCGCTCGCCGCGGGGCTCCGGGCTTGTGACTGCCGTGGGGCCGCGGGGGGCCACGGCTGGATTTGGGGGGCCCTGGGAGGGGCTGGGGCCTGGATGCCGCGGGGATGAGAGCAGGGGAGAGCAGGGGAGCAGCAGCACCCCTGAGGTGAGCACCCCTGAGCGTCCCTCCAAGATCCCATGGGTGCTGCAGGACACCCCAGCACCCACCAACAGGGCAGGTTGGAGCCACACACAGGTTTTTCTTCAGGAGGAGAAGATCCCATGTTCCTGGGGTGGCAGGAGCAGAGCTCCAGCACCCCCCAGCTGGAGGGAGGGGGGCTGAGCAGGGAGCTCAGGGGTGCAGAGAGGGTTTGGGTGTGCAGAGGGGCACACATCGGGGTTTAGCAGAGTCTGAGGGGCACAGCAGGATCTGGTGGAGTCTAGTGGGGTTCGCCAAGGCACAGTGGGGTCAGAAGGAGGGTGGGGGGACCCAGTAGGGTGCTGTGGGGAGCAGGAGCTCCTGCAAGGCTCTGGAGATGGGAGGAAGGAGAGGAGGAGCACTCCTGGGGTTGCTGGCACTGCCGCAGACCCTTCCCGCTCCCTCCCTGGCTCTGTCTCTCCGTGCACCCGGCGTTTCCAGGGCAGAGGATGCAGAAGCCAATGCAAAAGGCAGCGGCATGATCTCCACGTCAAACTCAATTCTCCCTAGTGCCAGCTCAACCCCGGAGCCTCATGGAAACAGTCCAGAGGTCTTAATCCTCTCCAGCTCCTCGAGGCTGTCCCGCGCAGGGCTCCAGGCTCAGCCCCCGTGCCCCGGAGCAGCGCGGGCACAGCGAGCTGGGCACGGGGCTCTGCCCAGGATGGCTCCACAGGGTGGGAAAAGCAAAATCTGCAAAAGCACCTTGTGCCACCCCAGGCACAGCCGCTCCTGCCCACCCAGAGGGGCCTTCCCAAGCACGGGGCTCCTTCCCGAGGTTTCACGCAGCCACAATTCCCATCCCGGGGCGCGGAGAGGAAGCTCATCCTCTGCCTTTCTGCTTTGTCCCTGGGATTTGGAGCCCAGAGACAGAACTCGCGGGCCTCTCCCTCGCTGGGTGAGGCGCAGATCCCTGCGGATGTGAGAGGCTCCAGGGGAACCTCACGGTGAGGGGAGGAAGTGCGAGCAGGGAGCTGAGGGGGGAAAGGACTCCAACTCATAAATAATGGAGTAGGAAGAGTGAAACATCGATCCGTGCTGCTAATGAGGGTGCCAGGGAGCGTGGCCCCAAAACGGCGAGGGCAAGGCCCCTCCTGCAAAGGAAAAAGTGTCCCACCCCTGTGTGAGGCTCTGGGCACGGCCCTGGGGGTGGGGACATCTCAACTCATGTCACGAGTGGGGTCAAGATTTGCCCCTCAGCGTCGGGTTTGCCTCTCCGGGCTTTAAGGTCGTGCCAGGATTTTGGGGAGGAGATCCTGGCATCCTTGCCCCTGTCCTGGGCTGCTGCAGGGGGGGAGCTTTGGTGGACCCCAAACACTGCCCTGGTGCCTGGGGGGGCTGTGAAGAGCCAGGGCAGAGCTAGGGAGGGCCAATGGTCCCCCCTGGTCTTTTTAGAGGGTTCACTCTCCAGTATGGGATGGGTCTGAGTCTGGTCAGCTCCACCAGTGTCCCCGTGCCCCACACACAGCTCTGGGGGTACCGGGCAGGGGGGATGAGCAATGCTGAGACCCCTGATGGGGCTGGTGATGACCTAGAGTGAAAGAGGAGGTGGGAAAAGATAAAATCATCCCAGGATGGGCTTCCCCACGGCATCCCTGGTGCCGGGGACCCTGTCCTGGTTGCAGGTGAGCTGACCTGGGTGGGGAGAGCAGCCCACAGCCCCCTTGGGCAGCTCCGGGTGGGTGCTTTGGGGGGCACCCGGGCAGTGCCCCCAGCACGGGGGGGATCCTTGCTCCGGTGCCGCTGCTCGCCCACCCCAGCAGCGCTCAGGGGGGAAATCCGGGCAGGAGGCGGCTCCTCCTTCTGCCTCATCGTCACCCCAGGTATTCCTGCTCCGGCAGCCCCTCATTTGCATTCGCCGCGGCTGCCCCGAGCCCTCCCTCCTGCCAGGGACAGATAAGGCGGCACCGCGGCGTGGCGAGCCCTGGCGCTGCCGCCGCTCCCGTGCTGCCCATCAGCATGCGGCCGGCATCGCCCCCCGGCCGGCCCTGGGACCCCCGGCTGGCCCCACTGATCTCCAGGCTGTCCCCAGCGACCCCCAGGCTGTCCCCAGCGACCCCCAGGCTGTCCCCAGCGACCCCCAGGCTGTCCCCATTGACCCCCAGGCTGTCCCCAGCGACACCCAGGCTGTCCCCATTGACCCCCAGCCTGTCCCCAGCGACACCCAGGCTGTCCCTATCCACCCCCGGCTGTCCCCATCTGCCCCCAAACTCCCCCTGGCAGAATCTCTCTCTGGCCCCTCTGGATCAGGGGCAGCCCTGGATGCAAAAATGTCCCTGGATGCTGAGGGGGCTCCCAAAATGCAGAGGGGACCCAGCCTGGGGCAATGAGGACTGATGGTGCTTGGTGAGCTGCTGGTCCCCAGCACCCCCAGCCTGGCCAGGACCACCAGGCCCAGAGCAGCACCCAGCCTGGCTCAGCCCGTGCAGGGAGCAGGAATTTACTGGTGACACAATCTCCTAAAAGCTCCTGAGTGTGCCAAAACCTCATCCCAGCCCCAGCACACACAGACCTCCCTGTGCTGGGCTCCAAGGGGACCCCAAAGAGCCACAGAGATGCAGCACAGAGCCAGCTCCCTCTAATCAAATCCATTAAATCATCCCAACCTGCTTGCAAGGAATAATCCAGGCAGGAATAACAAACCAGCTGCGAGCCTGTTTGGCTTTTGCTGGTTGAAGGGGATGCAGAGCTCAGGGATTTGGAGCCCAACAGATGAAGGGAGGGAGCTGGGATGAAGATCCCTGAGGATGGTTCGGCACAGAAAACGCGACCGTGCCCTGGGAAGTGTCGGAACCGGGCACGGGCTGGAGCTGGCCCTGCTCACCAGCCCTGCTGGAGGGGATCCAGCCCCCTCCGGGCTGCAACGTGCCTCCATTTAACAAATAAAACGCCTCATGGCTGACAACAGACACCTGCTCGTGGAAAGAGCCCATCACGGGAATTTAATGCCGACGATTAAAATCACCCGAACTGCGCTGGGCAGCCCCGCACACAGCGCAGTGTGGGACACCAGGGGGACACCCCCGGGCTGGTGACGAGGATGGGGACCCCGAAGAGCTCAGGGACACGGGCTCCACCACGCTGGAGCTGCTCGGGAACAGCCACGGCTGCTGCCGAATTGCTTGGGCAGCACCCGAATAGCCGGCACTGTTTCATTCCCAGCTGGATGGGGCCAGGCAGCCACAGGGATAAAGGCTTTATTGTGTGCTGGATCCAGCAGCTCAGCACAACCTCCATGGCAGGGCACAACACGGAGCCACCGGGACCTGTGTGCCCAGGGATTCGCCCAGCCATGCTCTCCCTGCTTTTCCACTGGAGCCTCCTCACCATGGCAGCCTCCAGCCCGGCACAACCCCTGCTTTGCAGAGCCTGAACCATCCCGGGGAGCTGTGCCCACGTGGGAGCAGCCCACGGAGCTGTACGGAGCCACACGTGCTCCTGGGGACAACCTGGACCTCCAAAAGTCAGCGGCACCCCCTCAGTGACAGAGCTGCCAGTCCTGTCTGAGCTGGAAGGGGGCAGGAGCAGCTACAGGTGGACAAACACCTTCCTGGCACGGGGGAAAGGTGGCACTGGGCAGGGCCCACGGGTCACTCACCACTTTGAAGTCTTCGGGGGTGCACTGCTCCCCACGGAAGAAGCAGGACAGCAGCATCTCCCGGATGTCGTGGCCAGCCCGGTCATAAAACTCCAGCATGTTGAAAGGTTTGGGCTTGAAGTTTCGGAAGTTGGCCTTGTCCTGCAGGATTTCCAGCTGCTTCTCATCGGCCGTCTGGATGTCTGGGATCTCGTATCTTGGGGGAAAGAGCAGGAAGAGGTTCAGGCCTGGCTGTGGTGGCTGCTGCCACTGGCAAAAGCCACTTGGGGTTCTCAAGAGCTGTCTCTGCGTGGGCTCAGCACAGCCCCACCTTGCACGTGGCATTTCCAGAGCATCCAACAGCACAAAGTGGCCCAGAGGTGCACGAGAGGTGGCAGAAGGATGGGTGAGGAGAAGCTGGGCAGTGGCCACGTTCTAAACCCATCCCACTTGCCCTGCTGCTTGTCCAGCACCGCCAGCCCTGGTTGAAGCCACCCAGGCACCTGCCCTGTGCCTTTGGCGGCGTCCTGGTGAGGTGGTGGCCTTGCTGGGACATGGGCTGAATGTGCTGGATCTCAGCTCTGCTGTCATGCCTCCAAACACCTCCCTGGGGCAGGAGTGGGGACAGCAGTGAAGCCCCTTGGCACTGGCACGGGCAGGGAGTGCACCAGGCTCTTGAGAGCACCAAGGAGCTGCCACTGCCCAAGGAATGGCTCAGTGATTTCACCTGCTGGCACCCCTGGCCTTGCTGCATGGGATGGCACCCGGGACATGGCACTGGAGCCATATGGGACGGCACCCAGGACATGGCACTGCGGCCATGTGGGACGGCACCCGGGACATGGCACTGGAGCCAGGAGCTCTGGATCAACCCTACAGGAGCCCAGGGGGGTGGCCCTGGCCTTGTAGCATGTGCTGCACCCTGGGGATGGGAACTGCGTGCACTGGAACCATTTGGGACAGCCCAGCATGGGAACCACAAGCCCAGGAGCATCAGCAGGACCCGGTGGCTCTAAGACCAACTGAGATGCCACCCTGGACCACCTCAAGGCAGCGGCACCCACCTGTTGTTGAGCAAGGCCAGGAGCTCGCCGGCGTGGTACAGGTCATTCTTGGTCACTCGGCTGAACCGAAACTCGTTGAGGTTGCAGAAGGTGACGGCGGGGAAGGTGAGCCTGGTGGCCGCCACCTCGTCCAGTTTGGTGACGTGGGGGTACAGGAAGTAGTACTGGATGCGGTTGGTGCAGACGAGGGCGAGCAGGGCCAGCGAGCCCAGGAAGCAAAGAGCCCAGACCACGCGCTTCAGCGACAGCCGCTCGTACGAGAAGATGTGCGAGAGCCCGTGCAGGGTGGAGCTGCTGGCAAAGGCCTGGATGCTCACCGGTTGCCCGCTGTCCACCTCCTCCTCGTCCACTTTCAGGTCCATCATGGTCAGTGCCGGCACGCTGGGGTGGCCACTCTGCCAAGAAGGGAGCCCGTGGGTGCCTGGTGGGTGCTGTGGGTGCCCAGCCCACGGCAGCGCCCGCGAGGGGCAGATGCTTTGCTGTGCCCTGCTCTTGCCCCCAAGCCTACATGTATATATATATACATATGTATACAGAGACATGCATATATATATATATATATATATATANAGACGAAGGAATCAAGGATGCAAACCTGGAATCAGGGCCGGCGGCCGTGGCTGGAGCTGGGTTCGTGCTGCTGCTGCTGCTGCCGCTGCTGCGCCGGGCGAGCCGGGGCTGGGATGGAGCCTCTCGCCGCCGGCTGGGAGCAGGGCGGGGCACGAGGGG
>VZTB01001851.1:224355-238090 GCA_013397245.1 Thryothorus ludovicianus
TGCATGTGGGTAATGTGTGTGTGCGTGTGCGTGTGCCGCTCCCATCCCCCAGCGCCTTCCAGGGATGCTCCGGCTCCTCGCTCCCCGGAGCCCCCCGACCCCCTCCCCGCAACCCTGAGCCGTCTCTCCCCTTGCCACGGCCACCCCCGCCCTTCAGGTTTCACCCGTGGTGGCCCCAGCGCCGGGACACCCTGGGGTTGGTCCTTTTTTGGGGGGCACCAGTGGTCTTGCAAATGTTTTGTGGCCACGGGGCACACGTGTCCCCGAGTGGCCACCTCGGGCTCACCCTGAGCAGCCCAGCTCTGCTGCCTGTGGCTGGCCCCTATCGCGACTGTCGCGATGACAGGGACTGACCCTGCTGGAGGCGCGGGGCCCTCGCCTTGCTCGGGACACGCCGTCCCTTTCCCAGCACCGTCCTCCTGCCGCTGTCCCCGCGTTGCTCCCGGGGCAGGAGGCACCCGGAGCTCTGCTCCTCCCCGGGGCAGAGCTGGGGGGGATTGCACAGCCCTGCCCAGCCGCCCCCAGTGCCAGCACATCTCCCAGTGCCTCCAGCTGCCCCCTGTGACTGTCCCCGGGAGCGGGGTGCCCTCGGCACCCGCGCTGAGCCCCCGCGGCAGCGGCTCTGGGTGCGGAGGCTGCAGCAGGCGCCCGCCCACCGCTCCCAGTAAAGGTGGCTGCAGTCAAATGGAAAGGGATGCTTCAATGTCCTTTGCAAGTGTGATGTTGGAAACGGACAGCCAGACCCCAGGGTTGTCACAAGCCGTGTCCCTGCCCGGAGGTGCCTTCCCGGCGTGATGTCCCCACCTGAACCGCGGCAATCGGGGGTGTGGGCACTTAGGGATGCAGCAGGGTGAGGCACACGCACCCTGTCCCCAAAATCCCACGGCTTGGGCACGCTTGGTTTGATCCTTCTCTGGAGTGTCCTCTCCCCTGCCCGAGCAGGAGCTCTGGGTTTTACAGCCGGACCTGCTGGGGAGCACCTGGGAGCGATGGAGGTGGGGGACAGGGACACCCCCTGAGCCAGCTCCCGGCCCTTGCTAGGCTCAGGGACAACCCTGCCGGTGCTTGGGGACGCGGCTGCGAGGCCGGGGAGCAGCATCAGCGCTCCCAGTCGGGAAAGCTCTGCCTTTCCCTTCCCGCTCCGTCCTGCAGTCGGCATCGCTCCTTGCCGGGCCGGCAGCTGCCTGCTTGACAGCTGTCCCTCCATTAGCGCTCCTGATGGGAGCTGGAGAAGGATGTGCCGCTGGGATAAGGGAGAAGGACGTTTAGAAAGTGGTTTTTCTTCCACCTCTCCTTGTTTCCTTCCAGCTGAGAGGCCGCTCTCCGCAGTGGCAGGGCCGGGCAGGGAGGGAGGAGGTTTCGGGCTGGAGCAGGTGAGCACATGGATGTTCTTGGGGGTCTCTGATTTCTAGAGCACAACAAACCCCAGGGAAGAGGCTCTGCTGCGTCCCCTGGATGGAGAATCTTTCCTGGGGGTCTCATGGAGCTGCTGGGGCCCCAGAAACCCCAGGACCGCTTTCCACAGGAGCCAAGGAAGGAGGAGAGCGGCCAGAGGAAACTTCCTCACCGCTGGCCCTCGTCCAGGGAGAATGCAGCTGCATCCTTGGAATCGAGTGGAGCGTGGGGACTGGGAGCGTTTCCGTGTTGTTTTTTGGGGAAGCCACGTGAGGGTTGTGTTAATTCCTGCTGGGAAAGACAGCGGAACCAGCCGGGGGCGGTGGGATGGGTGGGGAGGTAACAGCCCCAGGTGATAACGGGAGGACACAAGGGGTGGGTTAGTGAGGGGTGGTGGGGCGTGAGCGGAGCCCTCCTGTTAAAAATGGGTGCTCAGAGCACGGATTCAGTAACCAGCGCTCGCCTCAGCGTGCCCTCAGATCTAATTAGAAGGAGAAAAGTAATTAAGGGAAGGTGCTGCAGAGCTGAGGCTCCCAGCGCAGGCTCCGGCAGACAGGCAGGATCCAACCGCCCGTCTTGGGAACACCTCGGGAGCTTGGGCCAAGGGATAACTCAAGGCCTGGGGCTCTTTTCTCACCTTCCCAGCAGGGCTTGTCCCTGCTCCACCACACACACCCCAATTACGGAAACCAGCTCCAGTCCTGCTTCTTGGAAGAGCACCCTCAGGGCAAGGGTGGAGAAGTGATGCTTTTCCAAGCTTTTTTGGGTTGTTCCGTGCTATCACTCCCTCCATGGAGGCAGCCCTGGCTTGCAAATTGCTTCTTTGCCTGCATCTGCTGCTGTCCAGGAGGGAAATTAATTAATAATGGTCAATTAGCGGGTGCTGGAGGTGCTGGGCACCGCTGTGTCCCTTCCTGGAGGATGAGGCTCTCTGGGGATGCCTGGCCCTGCAGTCCGGGACTGTATTTGTGTATTTAAGAGATTTAATTCAGAAGTCACCATTGGCACTTGGCAAAGCTGCTGGGGCTGCAGAGGCAGGTGGGGATTTTTGCCCCATCCAGCACAAAAATTCCAAAGGAGAGGGGGGAAAAATTCCATCCCCCCTCCAACCTGGGCTGAGTGATGTGTGAAATATCTTCACAGCCGATCTCTGCTAATGGGTTGCAAATTGCTTCCATCAGCTCCAGCATTACAGATTGCCGTCTGAAATTGCTTCCAGGAGCACATTTTGGGGCCAAATACTTCCTTGCTTGGGGAAATAACCATCAGCATCATTAGCGACAGTAAATTGTATTCAAATGAGGCACCGTGGGGCCTTATTAGGATTTCTTGTGCCTTTCTCGCTGGTGGGGCAGCTCCAGCATTAGGGACTCTTGCATCTGCACAGAATCCTTTAAATGGAAAAGATTTCCAAGATCAACCCCTGACTGCCAAGGCCACCACAAAGCCACGTCCTCAAGCACCACCTCTACATCTTAAATCCCTGCAGGAATGGTCCCTCCACCACTGCCCAGGACAGCTGTGCCAGGGCTTGACAACGTTTTCCACGGAGGAATTTTTCCTCTTTTCCAGCTCCAGGTGTTGGGTACCTGGAGAAAAACTGGTCCTGCCATTAAAGACGGGCAGGGAAGGCCTCTGCCAGTCCCTGCTGGCCTTTGCCAGGCTCTGTGCTGCTCCTCGAGCATCGCTTTGCTCCGGCTCTGAACCAGCAGCAGCTCCGTTGCCTCCACAGAGATCCTGGTAGAGGTCCAGGGTTTTCCTAATTCATGAGCACATCGTTAATTATCTGCTGGAAGGCAAAGCCTCAGCATCTTGGTGAGACTAACGAGGCTATTAACAGAGCTGCTCCTTGCCATGCTGGCTTGGGCTGGCCCCGAGCGCGGCGCCGTCCCGGGCGGCTGAGCAAAGGCTCGAGCTTTATATCAAGCTTTGTATCACATCCTCTGGCACCTGTTTGCCTTGTACACCACATCTGACCATCGCCGAGACCTGTCCAAAGGAAACCACCGCGTCTAAACCCCGGGAACTGAGGGCCCAGCACAGTCAGCGTGGTGAATCCGTGGGATTTCTCGACCGAGCGCGTCCCCGGCATCCACGTGGCGTTGGCTGGGGAAGGGTCACAGCCAGCCTGGAGGGTCGAGCTGCAACTCCCCGGAGCTGCTGCTGCCAGGAGATCCCCCCGGGGCTCTCCTGAGTGAGAAGAGCAGTGTTTAAACCCAGCAGTGGCCGCTCCAGGCCGCTGGGTCGCCGTGAGCGGTGTCTCCGGGTGATTTATGCCGCCTTGTGCCATGCTCTCGCTTGCACCCGCTTGGCTCTCCCGGCGTGAGGAGCAGCCAGTCCATTAAACACTGAGTCATCCTCAGCAGCATTTAATTTTGTGAGGGGCAGCAGTTTGGATAATTAAAGGCCTCCATCGCCAATGCCAGCGGCTGTGGAGAGCGGGGCTGATGGGGAAGGTGAGGACACCCAGCAGCACCGGTTAACCCGCACACAGGAGGTTCGGCTCTCCCTCCCTCCCCTCTCCCCCTGCATTTTGGGGTGGGTTTTAACCTTTTCCTGCCTCAGACAAGGGCTTCCTCAGTCAGGTGAGCGTGTGATGATGCTTTGTGCTATTTCTGCCTGGATTAACCACGTCCTGATGGGATCTCCCATGGGCAGATCTGCTATCTGGAGGCCTTGGCTTATTAAAAGGACAAGCTGTTTGGGGAGCTGGTAATAAAGCCATGAAAGCTTTTACGAACCAGAGTTGAAGGCACTAATATCGCTGTGCTCTGCGTGGGTGAGAAATTAGACAAGAGTTCCTCCGTGCTGATGGGGTTTTTTTCTCCCCCTATTCATCTTTCTCAACAATTATCTTTTATTTTGATATCTTTCTATTTAAACCTTCAGAACTGCTCTCGGGATGAAAAGGAGGTTGAACCGCTTAACAACCGTGCACCTCGCGGTGCAGGGTGGAGGCACGGGGAAGTGGCTTGGGCTCTCCTGGCAGCAGGAACCATCCCCAAGAGCCAGGAGGGAAATTCCCTGGGGATGGTATCCTGTGGGAGGGCAGGAACACCTCCTCACCGGCAGCCTCAGGAAGAGCCACAACGCTGCGTCTGTGTTGCACCAACATTGTGCACCAACACTGGAGAGCCGGGAGTTCCTCCTCCTGCTGCTCGTCCCCCTTGCATCTGGGTGGCCCTCACCATCTTTGGGGCTGAGTGTGTCTTTTGCAGCCCCTTCAGGGTTGTTTTTACTCTTTTTCCATCCTGGATTCTCGAAATCAATCAGCTGTTTCTTTCCAGGATTGTGGACAACACCCTGAAAACCCAAGGCGGATGGAAACCCTGTGGAAAATCACCAAGATGGGAGTGTGGCTTCATTAGCTCAAGAAATTAGCAGGAGGCAATGCAAAACCACTGGCTCCTGCTCAACCACTGTCCTGAACCACTTCCCCTGAGCAAAGATTCCACCTTTGGGTGGCTCCTGCCGTGCCCACTTGTTTCACCCAGAGAAAGCTTCTCCTGGGATGATGCCCTGGGCTGAAGATGCTCAGGCTGGATGGGACCTGTACATGGAAGTGTGGGGCACAGAGCAGACAAACTCATTCCCAGGATCTGTGAGGCTGCCAGCAGTGCTGCCCAAGGCCATCCCTGCGGCTCCTTGCTCTCCTCCTGCTCTGATATCCATATCAGAAGCTGGGTTGGAGCTGCCTGAGCAGAATTGCCCCTGTTGGGCCGTGCTGCTGTTCCCAGAGCTGTGTCCAAGGGCACTTTGCTGAAGGCCCAGGCAGGAGCAGGTCACAGCACACAGGTGTGTGTGCACAGGTGAGATCCCAGGATGTCCTGTGTGTGGCACAGGGCAACAGGAACCCCCAGCCCCTCCCTGGATGTGGATCCAGCCCGTCCCCCTGTGCTGCCCCACTCATCCCACACCATTTCTCCACCCGTGCTGCCCTGGCTTTGCTGGTGGCTGTTTGTCCTCCCATCCTTGTCACTGCTGTAGATCCTGACTGGGTCCCTTTTTGTTTTATTCCCTCCGACACAGGTTGTGGTCACAACAAAACTCATCTCATTATGGAAATGCTGAGGGTGGCTGGAAGGGGAAATGGATCCCTCCATCTGGGAAGTGCCGTGTCGGCTGCAGAGCCGGGCTGGAGGAGGCAGCTCGCGTGTCTCGGGTGTGCAAAAACCAATCCAGCAGCTCTCGGGGGCCGTGGGAGCCGAAGGGGTTAACGCTGCCGGCATCCTCAAAACGGCACCGATGGGAGCAGGAGCCTCTCCATCTCCAAAAGCTGGCAAACAAATTAAAGCAATGTTGCAACTAACGCGTTTCTTTGCAGCAGAGAGGAGGGGAAGAGCGGCTCAAAGGCTGCGGAGACAAAGGCGGCGCAGATGGGTGCAGGGGGACCCGCGGGCGCCACGTGCGCCGCTCCCAGCTAAGCTCAGATTTGCTGCCACGGCTCCGTGACAGCGGCTGGAATAACCTGGGGAGGATTTATGAGAACCACAGCAGGGGCCAAAGGGGGGAGCCTGCCTGCCTGGAAAAGGGCTGTAGCTGGGAATTACGCTCTGGTGTTGATGCTTCTCGGTGCTCGCGTCCCATTTCCGCGGGAGGGATTGCGCGGTGCAGCGAGGGGGGGGATGTGGAGCTGGGATGCTCCAGGCGCAGGGATCAGCTCATCTTCCTCCCGGCAGTCCAGCAGCTCCCACTTGGCTTCCTGGGCTCGTATTTGCATCCAAGAGAAATTAAACAGAGAGATGCAAATCCCCTTAAACAATTTAAGGAAGATGATGGGCCCGGTGGAGCCGGCTCTGGGTGCCCAGGGGGAGGAGGGTGGTTGGCAGAGTTTGGTGTGCGGTGAAAGGGATGGAGGATTTGGGCAGCTGGACCCACAGCCATTGCCCAGAGGCTGACGCTATCACCCAGAGTGGGTTTTTTTTGTGGAAAAACGAAACATTGCTCTGGAAGGAGGGGCTCTGTCCCCTCCATGCGAGGAGCAGATGGAGCCCATCTTGAGCGTGCAGTCTCAGCAAAAGAAAAGCCAATAATCGAGTTAATTACAGACGTTATGTGATCACTGGGGATTCCCAGGGGATGCTGGCAATGGAGCAGCCCTTTGCTCGCCATCCGCAGCCGGCGGGCCTGGGGCTGAGCTGCCCTCCCTGGGGATGGCTGGTGCACAAACGCCCTGGATGGACAACTTGGAGCTCTGTGGTTCTGGGGGCTCTATCCAGCCCTTCCCCTGTGTTTTTCCTGGCTGTGTCGCCTGGGGTAGATTCAGAAGGTGGCTGGAAGTGCCGAGCAGTGTCTGCTCTCCCCAGGAGCTGTGCCTCTGACTGTGCAAAACGTGACTATCCCGAGGGCAGAGCATCGCCTGCCTTTGTCTCGCCGCTGAGAGAAACTGGGAGGGAAAGTGCAGCAGCTCCTAAACTCCTCGGTTTAAAAGTAAAGGCCGCAGACCCCTTACCTGGAGCCTCTGGGGCGGCTTTGCCAGGCATTTGCCATTCCCCAGCCAGGCAATGTCTGATCAGTGACAGGAGGGGCTTTCCAGTGGAAATGCCCGCCCGGAGGCAGCGCTCAGCTCTGGCAGCCCGGAGGATGTGGATGTGCTGCTTTGCCCTCTCGGTGCTTCTGCTCTGCTCCCCATCAGCTGAGTTAATAAAGTTTGGACTCCTTAAATCCACAAACGCTTTCAAAGTCGATCGCCCTGGGCTGGCTCGCAGCTCCCGCCTACCCCTCCCCTCCTCTCTGCCGGGGAGATAAGGATGGCAGTGGTTTTAATTCCTCACTTATGCATCGACTGCCAATTCTCCTGTCCGCTCACCCTTGATAAATATTGGACAAAGATTTGGCAGCCAGTGTGCCAGAGATAAAGGTCCAGTCCCACCAGATCTCCTTCCTCTGTGCCTTTTGTCTCGTTATGTGTCCAATTTGTTAAACAACCCACCTGCTGCAAGAGGCTCTTCCCATCCCCGCTCCTGCCTTTCGGATTATTGCTAAACCTCTGCGTGAGGCTCCAGCCCGGGCTGGGAGCTGAGGGCTGGGGGAAGGCGCCGTCATTTCCAGGCCTTGAGCTGTCATTGATCGGGGATCAATAGCGGAGCTGCCTTGGCTCAGAGCTCTCCGGGCCTGGCAGGATCCTCTCGCTGGCGTCGCGTGGGGGCCGAGGTGAGCCCATCCCTGGCAGCAGAGCCCAGAGCAGGATTTGGGCACGCTCCTGTGCAGCAAACCTACAAAAGAGAGCGTGCCAGGGGTTCTGGCTGGCTTTAGCCTTGCTAAAAAATCTCCCTTTGCAGCCGGGTGCTGGCTGAGCACAGCGTGGGGCGCCCGGAGTGGAGCTGTGTCCCTGGAGGAGCTCTGCTGTGTCCTGCTCTCTCTGGGTTTGCTTGAATTGGCTCCCCCAGCTCAGAAACCCTCGAGGGGCTGAAAGCTGCTGCTGGGGGAGCACAAATATCTTCTGGAGATGCAGCATTGATGGAGCTGCTCAGGGGATGGTGTTGTGGCACGGGGAAGGTACCCAGCACTGCTGGTCTCTGCAGGACCATGCAGACAACAGCCTTGATGCTGCAGCTCCGGTCCAAGCCTCAAATTTTGGAGCTGCTGGAAGTGAGGGGACAGGCAGAGGCCATTGGTTGGGAAGGGAAAGAGGCCATTGGAGAGGGAAAAACAGGAGGGAAGGTCTCAAGAAACCTCATGCCTGAGTATAGATCTGTTTGCTGGCATGTTAGAGCTGATATCCCCCCTTTGCCATCTCATCCTGATCTTCTTACGAGAAGATCAAATTAAAGAAGAGAGGAGTGTTGCTGAGGTCTGGATGTCTTTGAGCTCAATGTGGCACATAAGTCTGTTATTCCTGCTGGAGGAGCAGCTGTCCCAGGCAGCTTCAGGTGCAATTTAGCTCCCAGGTCTCCGGACTCCGCAGTTTGGCAGTGGCTCTGACAATATGGCTCGATCGCTATCGTTTCTAAATCCATGAGAAATGTCATCTGAAGTGCAACAAATAACGGCCTGATTATCTGCTGGATCCTAATGCTACTCCCTGGAGATAACAAGCTGCAATTTTCCCCCTGGGCCATACAATAATCGCCCCAATTACTCCCAAGCAGTGGTTATTAAACTCATGGCACCGCTTTGGTTTACAAAGCAAAAATCATTAAGCAGGTGTGTGTGTGTGTTTGCTGTTTGGCTGGGAGTGACCGAGGTTGTTCTTGCTTTGTTCTGGGAGAGGAACTCTTGGTGGTTGTGGAAAACCTCTGTGGCTTTCCCTCTCTGTGTGGCACAATTCTGTCAAGAACGGTGCAGAGGAGCCTCCGGATGACCGGCCAAATAAAATGCAGTTGGTGTCTGTTAATGCTGGGGCTGGTATCCCGGAGGATGTAACCTCTATCCAAGTATAACGTGCAGGGATTTAGGGAGATAGCATGGTTGGCAGAGCTGGGATGTGCTGGGCATTTCAAACACAGCCCAGGCCCCGGCAGGAGCGGCTGTGCTGCTGGGGTTTGGCTGGACTGCAGGTGGGAATTGTGCAGGGCGCAGGTGTCCCGTGCCAGCACGGGCTGTGGGTGTCACCCCTCTGCTCCAGGAAGAGGAGACAAGGTCCCCTGATGTTTGTCCCAACATGACCCACGCTGTCACTGAGCTTTGGTGTCACTGAGGTCTCTGCACACACACACCAGCGTGTCCTGCAGCCAGCACTCCCTCGGACACCGAGCTCCCAGCTGCTCTGGGAGGAGAAGAGAGCAAGCAGAGGGAGGGATGACCAGGACGAGGAGGGAGGCAGCGCTGGTGAATTATGCATGACTCCAGGAGGGGAGCGTTATCTGCACGGACAAAGGCCCGTGCCAGCAGCCCGGCTCCGCTGTACCTGCGCCTTCCCTCGCCCGCGCTTTATCTCCGCTCCCAGCTTGTAATTCAGCCCAAATATCAGAGGAAGCTGGAAGATTAATTTTCTCTGTTTGCATGGCAAAGGAGAGGGGACACGCTCTCACTCCCGACTCCCAGCTGTTTAATCCTCCACCAAGGCCTGCCGAAGGAAAAGGCAAAAATTTATCAGTGTTGGCAAGTCGCTGGTGTGGGGAGGGGTGTTGGAGCCCGGGGCCCCCCCATGAGCAGGTCGTGGGTGTTCACAGCAGCCTTCATGTGTGGGCAATGTTTGGGAAAATGCAAACCTTTCCCCCCTGCCCAGTCCAGAGGAGGGTGTTGGCTTTGGGACAGCCGGAGTCATTTCCGTGCATCCCTCCAGCGTGGGAGCGTTCACGGCTGAGAGTCGCTCAAATATTTAAGAGATGACAACTGTATTAATACAAAAACTAGATAAAGATCCCTTGAGTTTAAAGACACAACCATCAGCTCAGCTCTTATTTTCCAGCCCTCTCCCTCAGCTTACTCCCTGGCTTAAATGAAATCATAAATATCGGCCCACAAAGGTCCTTTGTCACCGCACGCAGCTCCCGGCGACAAGAGGTCATTCATTAAAAGCCAGATGAAGGCAATAGAGACTCCCTTTGTTTTTTAAGGAGTTCAGGATAAGGCCGTGGCTTCTCTGCTGACATTAATGCACCGCAGAGAGGAGCAGAGAGGGTGGAGGCCGGGTTTGCCTCATCCCATCCAAGCGATCCTCACCCCAAAGCTCATGAAAGAAACATCTCGGGTTCCCTCAGGTGGGACAGCACAGATGAACCTGGTTTGTTGTTGGACTGATGGCAGAAACAGGGGCCCTTGGACCCCTCCTCACAGACCCCATGGGCTCCTTTATCCCCCTCCTCACAGACCCCATGGGCTCCTTTATCCCCCTCCTTCCAAACCCCATGGACTCATCATATCCCTCCTCACAGACCCCACGGGTTTCTTTATCCCCCTCCTCACAAACCCCATGGATTCATCATCCCCCTCCTCACAGACTCCAAGGTCTCCTTTATCCCCCTCCTCACAGACTCCATGGATTCATCATCCCCCTCCTCACAGACCCCACGGGCTCTGCCCCTCCTGCCAGCCCCTCGATGATGCTCTGGCCACATTTTGTGCTGCTGAGGGACGGCCCCGAGGCCCTGCAGCTCCCACCCAACACATGAGCCTGATGCCATCTGCCGGCCTCTGGCTCCGGCCAGCCAGGAGGAATCAGAAATTAATTCTCTAAAAGGTCCATCCCCCTCTAGCCAAACCCTGGCTGCCCTCCCTGCTCTGCCTGATGGATTTTTTTCCTTTCACTACTGAAAAACTCCTTTTTAACACCCCTGCTGTATGAATGCATGAAGAGAAATGCACCTAAGATAGGTTTTTCTCTCTTTTCTTTCCCCTTAGATAAAGGTTGCTGCCTTAAAGTTTCTAATTCCACTTGCTTCCCCCCTCCCCAAACCTTTTATTTTTTGAATGACTGTTTATGAAGACCATCGTGGTCTAACTGGTTTTGGATTAAAAGGAACTCAATAAAGGTTTCCCCTGAGCACAAAGCTGCACAAATGGGTTTGCAATTGCACAGTTAATTACAGGAGCAATCAGAAAAAAATCAGGTGCAAAGCTTCACCAGAGGATGAGGATGGCAAGGAGAGCTTTGGCTTTGATCTTTGCCCACGCAGGGAGGCACTGGGGCAAAGTTTCCTTCCATCCTGCCCCAAAAGATCGAGGGATGGGGTCACCAGGGATCCCATTGGCATTGGCACCGATCCTGGTCATGTCCTGGGGTCACACCCTGGGGTCACTGGGGTGCCCAGTGCTGTCCAGCAAAGGCTCTGTGGTGGCTGGAGGAGGGGAATGGGCTGGAGACCAACCCAGGCAGGCTGCAGGAGGAGCTGGAGGAGAATTTCTGCTGCCTGAGAATGTGAAGTGCTTCCGCCAGTAATCGCCGGAATCATCAAATTAGCATAAATTCTATTAACGGTTTCCCAGATGAGACATTTCAAGGCTTCTCTCCCCCCCCTCCCCTTTCCTGACACAAACAAAAAGAGAATATAATTACTTTGCCATAAAGCAGGTCCTGAAAAGGCCCCTCAGTCCTTCTGCCTTTCTTCACCCGTGGAATAAAGCTCCAAATGAAAGGTGCTGCTGACCTCTGCTCTCACCATTCATCAGCTGAGGAGGAGGAGAAAAGAAACTCCACAAAGATTTTCGGGTCTGGGACTGAGCAGGGGTCCACGTGCCAGGTCCCCAACACAGGTAGGGGGGTCCTGAGAAGCTTTTTGGGGGGCTCAGATCCCGAATCAGGGGAGGATTTGGAAGGACGATGGCTGAGCACATATGGCAGAAATGTAATTTGTGTGCCACCAGCCCAGCACCTCCTGCAGTAACTCACTCCAAGCACCGCGGGGGCAATCATGGAAAATAATGCTCCTTTTTAATTGGCACGAGATGGCGGATGACAATTTGAAAGGGAACAGAATTTGCTTATGAGCAAAAGCCTCCTTAACTCTTCAGAACGACGCTAAAAAAACAACAACTGCCTATAAATACGATCTGCCAATAGAGACATCTTAGCTGCGAAGGTTTAATTACAGGCAGGAGCTGCAGGAGGCCCCGGGCTGACACCAAAGCAGCTGAGCCTCATCACAAACAGGGGCTGGACCTGCACACGAGGCCCTGGGCAGAGCCAGGTGTGAATTTCGACCTCCAGCTCCTTCCCAAATTGGGGCAAATTGGGTGATTTTCTGTGCTGTGAGGTTATATATTGTGAAAAACGAGGTTCAGTTTTTTGGTAGGGTTTGAAAGGTTTAATGAAAGACAAAAAGGACAAGGCAATAAACAAAATACACGGCCAGGGGTATCTGTGGCGTGAGGCAAGAGCACCCCCTAATTTAGAATACATTTCTTTAAATGCACCAACATGTTGCATATTCCTAGGCCCTCCTGCATTATTTTAAAACATTTATTTGAGTCCCCCAACCCGTTTCTCTTAATTTCTTTTAGTTTTAGCCCTTGCAGATCTTCTGATAACAGATGATCAATAAATCCCTTCCCTGGGGGTCTGGGGTCTTCTTCATGCAGATATGATAATGAAAGAATGCAAACAATTTCCTGCCCATCCCTTCAGCACAAAAGCTCCTCACATCACACTATTTCCAAATTTTGCCAATAAAAGAAATCACACAAATACAATGAAGTTTCTCCACACTACACACACAGCGTTCTCTTCAATATTTGTGAAAGCCAACTTTATAATATGCACTTATAACAAATATCAAGGTCAGAACCTTTTCTTGCTTGGCCACTGGCTTAGAGGACGAGTTGTGTCTCTTCTAGGCCTCAGCTCCCCTATAAAATGTATAAAATTTTATCTCTCTTCTTCAAGGAAGCCTCAGTAATGTTTACTTTCCCAAAGATCTTAAGGCTTTTTACAATCTATTACAAATTAATTATTATTAAGTCAAAACAAACTATATACCCCAAATAAAGCAGCTCCAACAAAGCAGCTGGATGATGAGAGCAATCTGCTTTATGAACTCCCTTCTCCACTGCGCAATTTTAAGCATTTAGTTCCGCTTTCTAATTGCTAATATCCATTCTTCAATTACCCGCTGTTTTGTTTCAGATTTAAAAGATTAAAGCACGTTGTTATTTTATGATTATGTGAATTCCCTTTGTGTAATTGTTGGGTTTGGGTTTTATCCGTTTGCATATTAAACGCCTGCACAGGGAAGACTCGGATGTGGCTCGAAATGGGTTTCGCCTTTGGCACAACTTGCCGGCTGTTACTCAAATCGACATTGAAAGACAAAAAGCAGGCAAAGGCATCGTATTCCTCAAGCGACAACACTTCATAAACAGAATTCGGCAAATTTCAGAATTTCAGAATTTCAGCTCGCCGGCTGCACCCAGCCCCTCGCACAGACCTTTTGCAGAACCAGTGCGGGGGGTCAGGCCCGCATGAGCCTCGTGACGATAGCTTTGCTCGAAATAACAGCCAGGGCTAGTCCCGGAAAGGGTTTTTTTCAGGAAAAATTGCCCGGAACAGCCGGACTAGGAGCAGGCCCAGGCCTAGGCCTGAGGGCCCGGGCCCTCCCGGCGTCCCCGTTGCTAAGCAACGCGCCCTGGCGCCAGCAGCAAAGATGGCACCTGGGCGGCTTCAGCACGCGCGCGGCCGCGCCCCGCCGAGCGGGCAGGCTCTGCCCTCAGCAGACATGGCGGCGGGCTGGCTTCAGGAGCCCGCTGAGCGCAGCCAATGGGAGGCCGGGAAGGGCGGGAGCCGGAGCGCGCGGGGATTGGCTGGCGGCGCGGATTCAAACCGGAGCGCGGGGCCGTTGGGGCGGCGCGCGCCGCTGGGGCCGGAGCCGCGGCCCAGGTGAGAGACCCTGAGGGGAGACCCGGGGGAGATTGGGGGGCTTCTGAGGGGAGCCCGGGGTACGCCTAGGGGGCTACTGAGGGG
>VZTB01001851.1:244478-262104 GCA_013397245.1 Thryothorus ludovicianus
CCTGCAAGCTGTTTCTGGTTTCTGATGCCCATGCTTTTGGGGGCAGAGAGTGATTCTTTTCCCCTTGTGTCTTCCAGGTCCTTTGCAGCCCTGGAACAGCGAGTCCAGCATAAGCAGTAAGCAGCTGGAGTCCAAGACAGACACTGATGGCTCCAGCACCCCACAGCACAACGGGGGAGTGAGGCTGCACGACTTTGTTTCCAAGACGGTGGGTCTACAGGCAGGAGGAGCATGGGAAAGCATCTCCTTGATCTTGGAATGTGTGTGATAAGGGGCTGTGTCAAGGTTTAGGTTGGATATTGGGAAAAGGTTCTACTCCCAGAGGGAGTTCGTGCACTCAACAGGCTCCCCAGGGAATGGGCACGGCCTCGAGGCTGCCAGAGCTCCAGGAGTGTTTGGATAATGCTCCCAGGGTGGGATTGTTGGGGTGTCTGGGGTGGGATTGTGCTGGGGTGCAGGGCCAGGAGCTGGACTGATGATCTCTGTGGGTCTCTTCCAAGTCCGTGTTTCTGTGATTAGTCTCAGATCAATATGAACTGTACCAGTTATCTGCGTGGATCAGGGAACGTGTTCCCCCGTTTAACCCCTGCAGAGTCACTCCACTGCACTAACCTCTCCCATCTGTGTGCCCTGCATCCAGGTTATCAAGCCGGAGTCGTGCGTTCCGTGTGGGAAGAGAGTCAAGTTTGGGAAGATCTCTCTGAAGTGCAGGGACTGCCGGGTGGTGGCTCACCCCGAGTGCCGGGAGCGCCGCCCCCTGCCCTGCATCCCCACGCTGACGGGCGCCCCGGTGCGCATCGGGGAGGTGGGTCTGGGCCTGGGGGCCACCACGGGGCCACCACGGGG
This sequence comes from Thryothorus ludovicianus, assembly GCA_013397245.1. Taxonomy (NCBI): domain Eukaryota; kingdom Metazoa; phylum Chordata; class Aves; order Passeriformes; family Certhiidae; genus Thryothorus; species Thryothorus ludovicianus. Next base: position 245,325 of record VZTB01001851.1, read on the forward strand.
TCACCATGGGGCCACCACGGGGCCCACCCGGGCTTGGGCCCTGCTCAGCTCCAAGGCTGCCTTCCCCAGCAGAGCTCCTGTTGCTCAGAGCTGCATAATAACATGCAGATGAGCTCGCTAATGCATCATTCCACAAGCAGGGAAGGGGGGTGTAGGGGTGTGATGGTAGGAGGGCGTTGAGTGGGGAAGGTGGCAGCTCTGGGCAGGCGATGCAGCGTTGTGCTGATGGATGTGATGTTTCTTCATCAGTCCTGAGAAGAGCAACAATTCTTGTTTTCAGACCATAGATCTTGCTGTGAATTCCTGAGAGAGTATTTTCCACGTCTTGGTGACTGAATCCATCTTTTTTTTTTTTACTTTCCCTTCTACATTTTAGGGCACCTTGATGGATTTTGTCCCTTCTACTCCTCCAATGATCCCTTCCATCATCGTGCACTGTGTTAATGAGATCGAGCAACGAGGCCTGCATGAGGTAAGAGAATGAGGTGTGAAGCAGTGCTAATGAAATGGGTTGTGGTGTTAGGGAAGCAAATTGTTAACCCAAAAATCCCTTATTTATGGTGCTCAGTGGGTGACTCAGGTGTGGAGAGAAGGTGGGGGCGGAAGAAAATCATTTGACCTCCTCCTCTGAGCCAAGCTTTGTGCCAACAGACAGGCATTTACCGCATCTCTGGCTGCGACAAGACTGTGAGGGAACTGAAAGAGAAGTTCCTCAGAGCAAAGAGCATTCCTTCCCTCAGTAAGGTGGACGACATCCACGCCATCTGCGGCCTTCTCAAGGACTTCCTGCGCAGCCTGAAAGAGCCCCTGCTCACTTTCCGGTTAAACAAGACTTTCATGGAAGCTGCAGGTGAGGAATTGCTGCGTGACACCTGCAGCTCTTCCCTGAGGCTCAGTGGTTGTGGATTTGCTTGTCAAGTTTGCCAGCCACAGTGCTCCGTGGAGCCCTCGTGCCTGAGTTCTAGTTGGGCAGGATACAAGATTATTATATTAACACAGCATGAGAAGTTTCTGGTTTCTTTATTTCTCAGGGTAGCTGTGAGGGGAATACTGCAGCTTCTAGGAGCACTTTCTTAGATCTAAATATTATTTTTTCCCGCTAGAAATCTCAGATGAGGACAACAGCATCGCTGCTATGTACCAAGCAGTTGGAGAACTTCCTCAGGCCAATAGGGACACCTTGGCTTTCCTCATGGTCCACCTGCAGAGGTACATTCTGATAGACAGGGAGGTTTGAACCTGATGATCTTGAAGGTCCCTCCCACCCTAAACCATTCTGGGTCTGAAAGGGGAAGCTTGCTCACCCAGAGGCCAAATGTGTGTGGGACCGGGGGACTTTTATTACAAGTGAAGGGGCAAAGCTACATTCTCTCTTAATTTCTTTTAATTCAGGGTGGCTCAGAGCCCAGACACTAAAATGGACATCTCCAATTTGGCCAAAGTCTTCGGCCCCACAATAGTCGCCCACGCAGTGCCAGATCCTGACCCCATGACCCTCCTGCAAGACACGAAGCGTCAGCCCAAGGTAGGACAAACCTCAATGGTTTTCTCTCTTCCAGCCCAAACCATTCCATGGTTCTGTGATCAGTGACTCACAGGTGTCTCTAGGTCGTGGAGCGACTTCTGCTGCTGCCCATGGACTACTGGAGCCAGCTGATGATGGTGGAGCAGGAGAACATTGACCCAGCACACGTGATCGAGAACACCAATGCCTATTCCACTCCACGGACACCTGAGATTCAAGGTAATCCATCCTGGCTTCTGCTCTGTTGCTAAAAACACCAACCCTCAATCCAAGCAGCCTGGGAGGCTCTCAGAGCCAGCTGCTCCTCACTTCGTGGAGGGAGAGGGAAAAGCAGAGCGTGCCAGGAAATGCCAGATTTGTCTAGTGCTTTTGACAGATGCCAGGGAATGCCTGATGTTCCCTGCACGGCAAAGAAAACTTCAGCTGTGCCCACAGCGTGCTGCTCTCTTTTTGGCAGTGAGCATTTTGGGACCTCTCACCACTCCAGAGCACCAGCTCTCCAAGACCCCCTCGTCCAGCTCCCTGTCCCAGAGGGTCCGCTCCACCTTCAGCAAGACCACCCCCAAGTAAGTGCTGCCATGCCATGTTTGGAGTGACTGCAGGTGATTTTGGGTGCTCTGACACATTTGGGGACAGCCTGCACTTACTGCTTGGTCAGCCCTCCCTTAATCTGCTGTGGGAGCAGCAGCTGATGGGTAACAAAAATCCTCTCGTGGTAGGGAGAGGTGGGTGAAATTTGGGTGAATGTTCCCTAGAAAATGGAGAGCGTTGGACCCGTGTGTCCAGAATTCCAAACTGATATTCTTGTGTTTCTCTTGAATTAGATTTGGGAGCAAAAGCAAGTCAACAACCCAGCTTGGGCATCAGGGGAACTTCTTTGCCTCTCCTATGCTGAAGTGAAGACCTGGGAGTTGGTCTTGTCCTGGCATTTGCACACCAATGCTCACAAGTAGAAGAAACACAGGTTGTCTCCATGGCCCCCTGGCAGCTTTAATGTCGTTTTTCCTTTTATCTTTCAGCTTAACGGAGACTTTTAATGGGATTTTATAGTGCAATTTATTTTTTATTTTCTAATGCTGTGCCGAATGTAGTATTGGTGAAGACAGTAACAAGCAGGATTTGTTCAGTGTTAATCATTAAAAATAACTCTAGACAATTGGCATTTTCACTAACATCTGGTTTTCTCCCTGTGTGAAGTAGAGCAGTCACAAGATGAGGGTCAGTTGGTTGGGGGTTTTTAGCACTCTGTAGGACATTCTTGACACAGCAGTGTCTGAACTTTGTCAGAATCCAGGCTTTCCATCTGGAAAAGTCTGTCCCACCTGGCTGGTGGTGCAGCTGGAATCCTGAGGATGGCAGTGTTGGACTGGGCTAGTGGGAAAAAGCCTCTCTTGAATGACCTGCCCGAGGGACTGTGGCTCCTCTAAGGGAATTCCCTGGTACTGTGCTTGCAAGGCTGAATTCTTTAGGGAAGGGTGTCGATTCAAAGCCAAAGGATTGCTGAGTAGCCCAAAGGAATTGGTGCTGCTCGTGCTGCTGAGGGGAGGGAGGGTGGTGCAGTGGGAGCTCTGCTTTCCCAGCTCAGGATCTGGGGCCTTGCCCAGAGCTGTGTGCAGACACCTGTGGAACACACACGAGTTTACCAAGTGGCTGTTTTTACTGAGCTTTGGAAAGTTGTCCTGTCTGTGCAGTTAAGTAAATCCTGATGTTTTACACGACCCACAGTTTTGTGTTCTCTGGCTCGTGGTTTTAACTTGTGCTGTGTATTTTCAGCCAGGCGTGTGTGGCCTCACTGGAGGCTCTCTGAGGAGCTCCTGTCCCTGGGATTGATCCCAGCCCAACTTTGCTGCTGGGGCTGTGGCTCCTGGGCCCAGGGGAGGAAGGAGGATGACAGGTTTGGTCTCCACTGTTGTGTTGGGAGGTGAAATAGCCCGGGGTGGGTGTGGTGGCCTGGGCTGTTTCTCTTTCCTCTAGATTGTGAGGTCTGGAGGGTGAAGTGTTTGTACACTGGTGCTGCCCCACTGCTGTTTCTGGCCCCTGGGTTCTCAGACACACCAGGTGTGCATGAGAGGGGCACTAAGGTGTGTTCTCCTTACCCAAATTCTATTTCTGGGCACACTTGGGCCTTTCCTGGATCATCTTCTCCCAAATTATGTCTCTGCCTGTCCCTCACTGCAGCAGAAACATTCCATGGTCACTGTTGGTGGGACCTGCTGAGGGACATCTGCCCCTGTCCCTGTGGCACTGCTCTTGTGGGGACAGGTAGGTTTGGGGACATCTGAGGGAGCCACCCCCACTCAGGTACTGCTGGGCACAAAGGTGACCCTGGCAGTGCTTGTGGGGGTTCCCACCTGTGCCTGCAGGTAAGGGCACAAATTCCAGGTGGGAAGGACCTGGAGGGATGGAGAGTGAGAACAGTGAGGACAGGGTGGATCTTTGGTGTTCCATGCTCGGGATGCTTCAGGCTGCAAGAAGACACCAACAAGGAGAAATCACACAGATAAATATTTATTTATCCAAGAATGTTAAAAGCCTCAGTCTGGCTCCAGAAACAGAGATGAAAATCCCTATTCCTGGTGGGAACCAGCACAAGAAAACTCAGTTTATGTCCAGGCAGGGGCAGGCATGCATGTGCTTCTGAGGATTAGTGGAGATAAAATCACTCCTGTGGGCTCCTTAATCAGCAGTGTTTAATGCATTTGGGCAGGCCAGTGACCATCTGTACAGAAGGACTTCACCCTCCTCATGGCTCCTCACTCAGCTTGTACAGGAATCCAGCTCCTGGTTCATTGCAAATGGCAGAATTCTTATAATTAATGAGTTGATTTCTCACACTACCCTAATCAGTATTTGCTTCAGATCAATGGCAGACATACAGGCCCACACTTGCTGAGGGCTGTGCTCAGACTCCAAAAGTCAAATTCTTCACTCTTTTTTTCATCCCCTCTGGGAGAAGCAGCACACAGCAACCTGGCTCAGGTTTGGACACTCGGTCACCCACGGGTGGGTCTGGATTTGGCGGCTGAGCGACGGGACGCCGCGAGGGGCTGGCAGAACCGCCGTGTGTGTGAGTGCAGAGCCAGGCCCGCCTCCTGGCCTTGGGAAAATCACACCCTCCTCTGTGGGATGGGCCTCTCCCCATCATCCACACTTTGTGCATCAGACTCCTCGTGCAGGAGCCGGTCGGCCTCCTCGAGGAAGCGGCGGATGGCGTCGGCGGCGTCGGCGTCGCCGTTGCGCTGGCAGATGTGAGCCATCTTCCTCAGCCTCTGCCCACAGTTCTTCCTGTGGCTTGTCTGCAAGGGAATGCTGTAACCAGCCATGAACTTTTCTTTTGCCATCTCCCTGGATCCCCCCTGGTAGAGGCAGAACTTTCCCCAGTAGAGATTCAGGGCTTGGCGGCATTTGAGGCTCAGGGTGTCGATTTGCTCCTGCAGCTCGTTGTAGATCTCCTCTTCCCGTGCCGGGTCTCTTACACCCATGAACTCTGCCAGCTGCAGCTTGACGAGCGTAATGTCGAGGTCTGGATGGTTGTTCACAATTTGCTGCAGGTCCCTGATGGCTGCATCCAGGATACTGTTCTTGTCTTCCTCCTTTGCTTTGATCCACAGTACCCTGTAGCAGTTGGACAAGGCCTGGTAGAGAAGGTGGTAGCCTGGGTCCTGCTGCAGGACCTTCTGGATGATCTCAAACGCTCGCTCTGTTGACTGTGGCATCCAGAAAAAAACTGTTTGTTTGAGCACCTCGGGGTCAGAGCTATTCTCTGTGCATTCTTCCACCAAGCTACTTGCTCTTTCCTTATCGACTTTTTCAAGTAGCCTGGCCAAATATATTTTGGCTCTGTAGTTGTTTGGCTGCTCGTTGACAATTCTTTCCAACTGGATTATGGCTTTGTTTCTGATATCAGGTTGCCAGGACAAAACCCAGCAGGAATAAAGAGCCATCCCAAGGCCAATATGGAAGGATCTGTTCTCTGGCTCAAGCATCAAGGCCATATCGAAGCACTCTCGTGCCCTTTCCCCATTTTGGGCTCTGATGGCCAGGAGGGACCAGCCTTTCAGGGCCTGCACGTGTGGGATCAGCTGCACATCCCAAGGAACTGGGCAGAGCCGCTGCACTCGTTCCAGGCAAGACTCAGCCTCCTGGTAGGAGCCCTGAAGGTGGTGAATCCAAGCATAATTCCCGAGGATGATCAAAGAGCCAGCAGTATGTGCTGGCTGCTCCTCTTCCTCGTTGTGCTCCTCAGCAGCTCTGAGGCTCTGCAGAGCTTCCGTGCTCTGCCTGTTCAGCTGGCGCAGGTAGGCCTGGAGCCCCAGGAGGGCCACCCGGTTCTGGTGGGCCGTGTGCCTGATCTCAACGTCCAGCTTCTGCAGGAAGTGCTGAGGGCTGAAAGAGTCAATGCCCAGGTCCCAGGTGAAGTGGCACTGAAGGGCGTCCAGCTTCTCCTGCAGCTGCTCCTTGCTGCAAAGGGGAAATGGTGAGTTACGGGAGGGTGGGACCCTGGAGTGCCCACACAGAGTGGGGAAAGAGGAAGGGAGGTGGAGGAGGAGACTCTCCAGCACTCAGGCTGCTAAAGAACCTGAAAATCAGCCCATTCCCATGTTCCAATCGAGGCCATTCCCATGTTCCAATCGAGGCCATTTGTCAGGGAGCTCCCTGTGAGCCTTCCCACTGGAGACCAGCATGGAATGGAGCCACCAGAGCCTGGAGCCAGAGCTGCTCTCTTACCTGAGGCAAAGCCCTGGGCTGGGCTGCAAAAAGGGAGAGTAGAGCCAGCCCACCCACACAGTGAAAGCTTCTTCACCTTCCATGGGGAGGAAGCAGGGGTTGTGTTTTCAGCTGAAGGGTGAAGAAATGGCTCAAAAAAGAGCCCAACAAGGCAAGGGAGGTGTTGGACTGGAGTGCCTCTTCCATGAGGAAAGGCTGAGAGAGCTGAAGCTGTTCAGCCTAGACAAGAGAAGGCTCAGAAGTGTCCTAGAGCTGTAGAAATACCCAAAGGGAGGGTGCAAAGTGCCAGGCTTTTTTAGCTGTGCCCAGTGCCAGGGCAAGAAGGGCACAAACGAGCCCAGGAAGCTCTGCCTGGACATCAGGAAACTGAACTGTGAGGAGAGGCCTTGCACAGTTTCCCTGGACAGGTTGGGCAGTGCCCACCCTCAGAGAGACTCCAAAGCTGTCTGGATGCAATCAGGGTGGCCCTGTCTGAGCAGAACCCTGGGCAAGGCGACTTTCAGAGACCCTTTCCAGCCTTACCCGAGGTGGGATCCTGAGCCAGGGCTCAGCTGAGCCTTGTCCCCCCTCACACCCTGTCCCAAGAGCAGGTGCTGTGCACTCACCTCATTTTAGCTGTGGGTGTCATGTCGCTGTCGAGGGATGATGGCTTGGCTGCACCTCTTCCAGGTGGCAGCAGATCCTGGGCAGGACAGTGTGTAGTCTGGGGACTGGGCTTTAAATAGGACAGCTTTCTCCTGGGTGGAGTCAGATGAAACCACTTATCTAGGATGAAATGAAACTGGAAGAGCTGAAACCAGAAATGAAAGTGTTCTCTTCCTCTCTGGAAGTTATCACTTTCCTGTCAGAAAATGATACTAGAGTCTGGAACCCTGTGCCCAGTGTTCTGAAATCCCTCTGGAGACCTCCCTGCTGGAAAGGACTTTGGTGCTCCAGCTTTTGGGGAGTACCTGGTGGAAGGTGGAGGATCCGTGGGTACGGAAATGCAGCATTACCATTATCAGCGAGGAGTCAAAGGCTTGTGACTCTGCAGGACTTTATCCCCAGGGCTCATCTGGATCCACCCTGGCAGCTTTGCTGGGGTTTTATCTCCTCTGCCTGCCACGGCAAACACCCAGCAAAAAGGGGATGGCAGCTGCGTTTGCAGGGTTTGGTGTGAGGTACAGGGGTGAATCCAAAACCCTTCCTTAAGGAGCACGAGATGGCCCCAGGGGGTCAGAAGTGACCACTGAGGACTTGGCAGGTGACAGAAACCCGTGGAAGTGACAGAAGTAAAATGCAGGACACGTGTAATGAGGGATTGTAGCCCTGAGAAGAATGATTCCAGTAGGGAGAATAGCAGAAAACACGTTTTAAAATGCCCAGCAAAAAGGGGATGGCAGCTGCATTTGCAGGGTTTGGTGTGAGGTCCAGGGGTGAATCCCAAATCCTTCCTTAAGGAGCACGGGATGGCCCTGGGGGGTCAGGAACTCACCAGGAGTGACCACTGCTGGCCACTGAGGACTTGGCAGGTGACAGAAACCAGTGGAAGTGACAGAAAAAATAAAATAGGTAAAATGCAGGACACGTGGTATGTCTGAAGTGTAACGAGGGATTGCAGCCCTGGGAAGAAAGATTCCAGCAGGGAAAAGAGTAGAAAACACATTTTTAAAGTGGCCTCAAGTAGACTCTAAACAGAGAGAGAAGAAACCACCAGCCTTAGAATCATATTCCTCCCAGCAAAGAAGAAAAAATGTGTCACTATTTCCCCCTCAGGATGCTGGTGAGTCACTGCAGCAGCGCAAAGCAAGGAGGGGAATTTACTGCTGGAGGAGCAGGGGAGATGCTTTTATCCTCTGTGTTTATTTTTTTTCTCCTGCTGACAACCTTTAACAGAAAATGAGTAATTTGGCTGTTAGTGTTAGCACTGCTGGGTGAACAATGAGTGATTGCTCCATCTTGATTAGGCTGAAGCATTAATTAGGCAAGCAATAACATCTAATTCTTGGATCCTCAAATCAGCGTTTTCTTTTCAGCATCTTTCCGTGCGTTTGGGCTCAACCAAGCTGCTCCTCTCTTGCCTGTGTGAGTTGGGTGCTGGGCAGAAGTTTTGGCTCCCTGGGCTGGGGCAGAAGGGGCAGGATGGAGGAGAAAATTCACTGCTCAAAAATCCCTCAGGCCTTGACAACAGCTCTTGGCTACTTCTGCAAATATTAGGGCTGGTTTGAGGATGATTACAGTTCTGTGCAACAGCTATTAATATCATACAAAGCTTGGATGGGAGTCAAAAATAACAGCAAATGAGAAAACTACCAAGCAGCTGCCAAACAGGAAGTACAGGCAAGGCTTGGTGTTGTGAAAGATAAATGGTGGGAAGGAAAAGCAAAAGAGCTGCAATAAGATGCAGAGGAAAAGAAAAAAAACACAAATATTTTTGTTGTTGGTTGGAAAACAGTCCTTGGCTTCAAAACATTCTGTTACATCAAATAATGCTGATCGAATTTGGAGCTGGTTGAAAGGAAATCCTGGTTTATTTGCCCAGAATAAACACCTGTTTGTTATGAAGCCACTTCAGCTGATTCTGGGCCACAAGGAAAGGGCTCTGAACCACCAGAGTGAGCTGCAAGGTGCAGCAGGACAGAGAGAACCTGGAAATGCTGCTCTGCAAAGCACCTGAGCTCTGGGAATCTTCAAGAAACTCCACCCGAGTAGCCAAGGCCAGAACTAAAAATATTTCAAGGTGTGGCCGCAGAATTTCCCTGGCAAAGTTTGAGTTGTGGCTGAACCATCAGAATTCTCTCTCTATTGGTTGTCTGTGACTTCCTTACTGGCACTCAGGTGAGGCTCCTGTGAGTAAGAGGACAGGTAATCAGCAGGTGTTTGCAGTTGGTCACAGTTTCTATTGCACGATTGCCACTCCCCTTGTGCACAAACCTCTCCGGGGAAAGAAGGTGGCAAAAGCAGACTTTAAACCTTTTATATCAATACTGGCACAGAGGGGTTTAATTCCTGGCTTTGCAGAAATCCCTGGCTGGAAGTTTTGGGCTTTCCACCTGCTGGGAAACTTGAGGAGAGAGAGAATCCTTTCCAATCAAGGTGCTGAGGCCCTGGCAGACTCACCCAGAGAAGCTGTGGCTGCCCCTGGATCCCTGGAAGTGTCCAAGGTCAGGTTGGATGGGGCTTGGAGTGACCTGCTCTGGTGGGACTGGAGCATTTTTTAGGTCCCTTCCAACATAAACCTTTCTATGACCTCAGTATTTTTGATGAGACCAAAACAGGTGTCCTGTTTCTCCTGTTTCTAAGCTTTTTTCTAGGAGAAATATGACCTGTTTTGGTCTCATTAAAAATAGAGAGGTCATGTATTAAGGTTTATGTTGGAAGAAAAGGCTTAGAAGCTTCAGAGATGCCCATTTCCTCCTCCTCTCTGTTGCCTGACAATCTCTCCTTATCCTTTACCAAAGCCCCAGACGAGACATTACAAGAATTCCAGCTTTTCTCACAGGATCCCTGAATTATTCAGGCTGAAAAAGCCCTCTGAGGGCAACCTGTGCCCTGTCCCCACCCTGTCACCCTCAGGAGCTGCTGCAGGACCCGGTGCCAGCAGATGGCAGAGGCTCCCCACGGATGGCACTGCTGGGTGCTGCAGCGCCCTTCTCTCCCCAGCCTGCGAAAAACAGCGACTTTTAGATTTCTTCCTGGCAGCTGTATTGTTTTTTTAACAATATTCCAACCCCCCTCCCCCTTTATTTGGCTGAAAATATCTGTATTTGGGAGAGTGGTGCTTTCCTGTGGGTGGAAACAGAGCAGGACCCTGGGGAGTGTGTGCTGCTTTGGATGGGTGTTCATCCTTCTCACAGCTGAGCTGAGCCCCAGGGAAGGACTGGGCAGCTTTTAAAATTAAAAAGGAAATATTTTTTTATGTAATATAGACAGAAACTGTGAAAGCAACGTTGTTGCCTCACCACAATATTTGCACTCTTTGTTTGCAAACTCTGGATGTGCAGCCTCTGTGCACGCCCTGGCTCTTCCTCACTCCCACAGTGGGGCTTGGATCTACTGATTCCAATAATCAGTCAAATTCCAGGTAAAGGTGGCCTGGACCTTCTGCCCTGCTAACCCCTGAGTGTTGAGGTGACACAGAGCCACCAGAGCCTGGATTTGGTGCCGTGGAGTGACACAGAACAAACAGAGCCTGGATTTGCTGCCATGGAGTGACATGGAACAACAAGAACCTGGATTTGCAGGTGTGGGGTGACACAGAACCATCAGGGCATTGATTTGGTGCCGTGGGATGACACAGAGCCACCAGGGCCTGGATTTCTGTCATGGGGTGACACAGAATTGTCAGAGCCTGGATTTGATGCTGTGGGGTGACACAGAATTGTCAGAGCCTGGATTTCTGTCATGGGGTGACACAGAATTGTCAGAGTCTGTATTTCTGTCATGGGGGCACACAGAATTGTCAGAGCCTGGATTTGGTGCCGTGGAGGTGACACAGAGCCACCACGGCCTGGATTTCTGCCGTGGGGTGACACAGGGAGCTCTGGCTGGAGCTGGCAGGGAATGGCTGCACTCCAGACACCCCCAGCTCCCCCCAAACTGGGCAGGGGATGCTCGTGATGCTTTTCTCTCCTGAAACCTGCAGAGAGCTGGGCAGCCACTCAAGCAGCAAACGGAGCTGTCATGCATTTCAAGACCTTGGGCTGCAACACCTCCTTTTCTCTCCTGAATTAATGCACCTCCAAAACCACGGGGCTTTGCCTGTTTACATCTCTGAGGTCCCTGCAGAGCCTTGATCAACACCAGGGGAACAATTCCAGGCAGCAGAGCACAGATGATAGCACGGGGTTCAGTTAACTGTGCCCAGCTCCTCACCATCCCCACGTACCCCCAGGCTGGGTCTGGAGGGGCTGGGGGACCCCGAGATACCAACGGCCTCCCCTGGCTGCTCAGGGAGGGTGGCTTATCTGCCAGAGCAAAGCCTTGGCTGCTATCAGCACCCCAGAGACACTCAACTGTCTTCCAACTGCTCTGATGGGTGATAAGCCCGGAGCTTTCACTGCTCAGCCAAGGCTGGGAAGCTCCAGAGCACCGGGGGCTCCTCTGGGGCAGGGAGAGCAGCAGCACCCTGGTGGTGAGAGCTAGGAGAGGATGGGATGTTGAGAGCTCTGAATTCTCCCCTTAGATCCAGCTCCTGGCCTATGAGGGGTTGTGGCCTTCACCCCGTCTGAGAGCGAGCAGGGCAGGTGGTAAAAAGTTCAGGAAATTCAGGAAGTTAAAAAAAAAAAGGGCAGTGAAAATTCAGGAAGAGTTTCTTCATGGCAGTGGAAGGAGCTGGCTCCTGGAGGTGTCCAGGGAGTGGCAGGAGTGGCACTCAGTGCTCTGGGTGACAAGGTGGGGACAGGTCCCGGGTTGGTCTCAGAGGGTTTTTCCAGCCTGAGTGATTCAGGGATCCTGTGTGAAACGCTGGAAGTGGCTCCTGCAGCTGCTCTTGGAGCTGTTCCTGCCCCTGAATTCGGACACCCCTCGAGGGTTGTTTTGTGGTTTTGCAGTGCTGGGAACATCCAGGGCCTGCTCAATCATTCCAGGGGGCTGGGAATGGTTCAGCTCAGAGCACAACGAGGGTTCACTCCAGAAATGAATCCATGAGGAGGTGACAGGACAGGGTATGAGAGAATCCACGGGATTTTCTGTGGTGTTAACCCATGAAAGCCAGAGGGAAAATCAGATCTCTGATTCCAGCAGCTGGTCCAGAGGCACGTGGCCCTGCTCTCATGGGACAGAAGTAATGAAAAATTGCAGTGTTCAGATTTTGATAAGATTGCAGCAGCTCTCCCTGGCAATTAACAGAGTTAATTAACAGGAGTTGCTGTATGTGGAAAGAATCAGACAAGAGGCTGATGGAGGGTAATGCCAAGAAGGCTGAAATGTGTCAAAACTTCAAAGGGTGATGGATCAGATGAGGATTGTAGCTGACAGAGGGGAGAAATCTCAGTGTAGTAAGGAAAAAACAGCACAGGGAAGCACTAGAATTCAGAGTGTGCTTTCAGGTGATTTGGGGAAGATTAAATTCATTCAGCAGGTGCCAGAAAGCCAAGAAGGGAACTTGAACCCAGGGAGTGTGTGGAAAATCGTCAAGGAAAAATGCCAAAGGTTTCTCTTAAAACAGAGGCTGGAGATCAGAGAGAATTCCGTGGTGTTGGGATGTGAGAAAAGAGTGGAACGAGCACTTAAACACATTGTTTGTCAGCACCAAAGAGAATGAGAAACTGCAACGGTAATTGGGCAACATCCAACCATGCCAAGCAAAGATAATTGAGCTAATTTACATCTACAATGATGTTCTGAGTGCTGTGCTCCCAGAAGAGGCTGTAAATACATAAAGTTTTATGGCTTTTGATGCTGTTCCACATGGCCCATGAGAAAGGGAAAAACATTTTGGATAAAATCACTCCAGAGCATATCCAAGGCTGTGACAGGCTCTGCACAGAGGACAATTATCCGTGATTTCCTTGCAGAACAGAAGGGTAGAAATAAAATTTGTTTTTGAGAGGTCAAAGAATTGGATCAGGAATGATGAAACAGGTTGGGATTGGGCAGGAGAATGTTTCCCTCTCCCTTCTGTTGGTGGAGGCTTCTGGAGGTAGCTTGGAAAGGAAGGTAATTTTAATTGCCATAATAAAATAAAAGTAAATAATAGAAGAAAAGAATTGCCCTCCCAACCAGGGATGGAGCCTGAGTATTTCTGCAGGCAGATCCTGAAAATCCCTGCTCCCTCCAATGCTGTGTTTCTCTTGGGCCGTTGCTCTCCCAAACGAGAGGGATTTTATCCTTTGCCAAAATCCCAAACGAGAGATTACACGATGTGATTTCCTGTGCGAGCAGGACTGGCTCTAACGACCCACTCAACCTCTACAGCCCTGAAGGTTGAGGTTTGTTTTCTTGAGCTTTAGTTTGGCACCACCCCAGCAAAGCCTTTGTGTCCTGACTCTTATCTAAACACACGCACAAAGAAGGGGGAGAACAAAAACACAGCAGCGTCTCCTAGAAAGAGAAAACAAACTCTCTCTTCCCTAATTCTGAGTTTTCCTCCATCAGCTCTCAGGAAATGAAGGGACAGAGGTGAGTTGTTTTCTCTAAATTATAATTTCCCCCCGGTGAGGTGACAGCTCCCTGCTCACTCCTCTGGCAGGAGGAGCTGGAGGGGGACATTTCTCACCCAGGCACGTCCAACAGCCTCATCCATTCTTTTTTTTTGTGGCCTTTTCCTCCTCTTTTTCAGCTCAGAGCACCTGAAGCTCTGAGAATGCTGTCAGAATCATCCTGAGTGGTTTATTTTTAGCAGCCAGAGCACGTTCCAGGCCCTGGGGAACGCTGTCAGTGGTGTAGAAACACTTGAAAAATACCAAACTCCCCCTTTTCCACACAAGTGAGCTCTTAAACCTGCCCAGACTGTCTAATGGCTTCATCCAGTCCTCGTGATCGTATTTCACTCAGCAGGGTTTGATTTGATGTTTCAGCCCCCAGGTGTTTCCCCCCACTCAATGTTTATCAGGTCCCTCAATCCCTCTCTCTGCAGCACCAAAATCCCAAAACCTCTCGCCCTGAGGGCCTTGCCCGAGTCCTGTGGCACCTTTGGCCTGTGAAAGGAGAGCCCTGATTGTTTTCCCAGGCACCGTTCCTGGGGAGCAGCTCCTCACACCGAGGCTCAGCCGTGTGGGCATTTCATCAATTCATTGTTTCATCCTTTCACCATTTTATCCTTTCATCCTTTCCCCATTTCATCCTTTCATTTTATCCTTTCCCCATTTCATCCTTTCCCCATTTCATCCTTTCCCCATTTCAGCCTTTCATTTTATCCTTTCCCCATTTCATCCTTTCATTTTATCCTTTCACCTTTTTCATCCATTCCCCATCTCATCCTTTCCCCATTTCACCCTTTCCATCCTTTCATCTTTTTCATCCTTTCCCCCTTCCATCCTTTCATTTTATCCTTTCCCCATTTCATCCTTTCATTTCATCCTTTCACCCTTCCATCCTTTTCTTTCACCCTTCCATCCTTTTCTTTCACCCTTCCATCCTTTCACCCTTCCATCCCACCCTTTTGTCCTTTCCCCATTTCACCATTTTATCCTTTTACCCTTTCCCCATTTCACCCCTTCTTCTTTTCACCCCTTCTTCTTTTCACCCCTTCTTCTTTTCACCCCTTCTTCTTTTCACCCCTTCTTCTTTTCACCCCTTCTTCTTTTCACCCCTTCTTCTTTTCACCCCTTCTTCTTTTCACCCCCTCTTCTTTTCTCCCCTTCTTCTTTTCACCCCTTCTTCTTTTCACCCCTTCTTCTTTTCACCCCTTCTTCTTTTCACCCCTTCTTCTTTTCACCCCTTCTTCTTTTCACCCCTTCTTCTTTTCACCCCTTCTTCTTTTCACCCCTTCTTCTTTTCACCCCTTCTTTTCATCCTTCCATCCTTCCCTCCAGAGCTGGAACACCACAGCCAAGCAGAATTTCCTTGCAGCTGCAGGTTCTGGTGAGAGGGAGGCCCCACTCGAGCAGCCCCTGGGCTTCCAGCTTTGAGGAAAGCCTCGAGGGCCGAAGGGGAAGGAAGTGTTTAATGCTGTGGACACAGGGCATGAAGAGAAAAAACAACACCCAGAGACCTTAAACACATTCCCTGAGTGCCCAGGGCAGCCATCCCAAAGCAGTCACGGAGCTGCAGCCGGGTAAATGTTTTCCAAGGCCGAGTTTGGTGAGAATTCCTCAGGAATTGGCAACTAAAAGTCAGCTCATTGTGCAGGAAGCCTCCATCAGCTGTGGAGAAAGCAGATCACATATTGAAAAATCAAATTGTCTTTGTGAACAAAGTGAATGATCAGGTTACAGAAAGCAAATGCCTGAAAAAAAAAACAAAACAACAATTCCAAACAATTCCAGGCTCTTCACCGAAGGCTGCAGAGCGTGGCTCGCTCCGTGCTGAGATGTGAAACGTGTCAGGGCATGCACAGCATCACTTCTTAGAAATCACAGCTCTTCTCAGCATCAGCAGAATTCAAAAATATGATAATTCCCACTTCCAGAGAGCACAGGGAGGTGGCACCCGGCGCTGCACGAGTGGTATCAGAAAGATGGAGCAGGAGAGCAAAGCTGTGGTCAAACCCAGCACAAGATGCTTTTAGTCAAACTGGTCTCTGAGAGAAAATCTTAGAAAAATCAATAACAAATCAAGGAGTTCTGGAGAATTGCTCCCGAATTTCAGGCAGATCCATCTGTTAAACTGTGGCTGTAAAATCACAGATTGGAGGGGGAAAATGTGATCCAAGGGGTTCTTTCCCTGTTTCCAGGGACACAGGAGAGAGGCTGAGAGTGAAAAATCCTCACTTTGGGGCCACCTGCCAGAGTAGCTGATGGTTGGGCAGAATATCCAGGAACAGATTTGGGCCAGGAGGGACAGAGCAGGACGAGGATGTGCAGCTCGAGGACCTTGAATCCCAGGTCCTGGGGGCTCCTGGGGGCTCCTGGTGGGATGGGAACCCCTCAGCCAGGAGTTCAGGGTCCTTGAATCCCAGATCCTTGGGGTTCCTGGTGGTTCTTGGTGGCTCTTGGTGTTTCCTGGGGGTTCTTGGTGGTTCCTGGTTGTTCCTGGGGGTTTCTGGTGGGTTGGGGACCCCTCAGCCGGGAGTTCAGGGTCCTTGAATCCCAGATCCTGGAGGTTCCTGGTGGTTCTTGGTGTTTCCTGGGGGTTCCTGGTGGTTCTTGGTGGTTCCTGGTTGTTCCTGGGTGTTCCTGGTGGGTTGGGGACCCCTCAGCCGGGAGTTCAGGGTCCTTGAATCCCAGATCCTGGGGGTTTCTGGAGGTTCCTGGTGGTTCTTGGTGGTTCTTGGTGTTTCCTGGAGGTTCCTGGTGGTTCCTGGGGGTTCCTGGTGGGTTTGGAACCCCTCAGCTGGGAGTTCAGGGTCCTTGAATCCCAGATCCTGGGGGTTTCTGGAGGTTCCTGGTGGTTCTTGGTGGTTCTTGGTGTTTCCTGGAGGTTTCTGCTCTCCAGGGAGGAATTTCTCCATGTTGGGAACCCCTCAGCCGGGGGTTCAGGGTCCTGCCCAGCCTGTGGGGTCCCCAGTGCTGGGTGCACCACCCCAGCAGAGGTGACAGAGGGACCCCCACGCCGTCCCCATCCCAAAGGTGTCACAGCTCTGCCCACGCCTGCCGGGAGCTGCCTCCAGATGGTGCTCCAGGCAATTTTCCGGGATTTGAAAGGATTGGATTTTGTCCCGAGGATGGACTTTCTGGGATTTTGCTCGGCGGTGGGGAAGGAGGGTGGCCCGGGCTCAGCCCTCGCAGGGAGCCCTCGGCTGCCTCTGCCAGCAGCTCCTGGTTCCCAGTTCGTGTACTGGGAGACCCTGAGCAGCTCCTCATTCCCAGTTCCTGCACTGGGAGCCCCTGAGCCTCTCCTCATTCCCAGTTCATGTACTGGGAGCTCCTGAGCCTCTCCTCATTTCCAGTTTATGTACTGGGAGCCCCTGAGCCTCTCCTCATTCCCAGTTCATGTACTGGGAGC
>VZTB01001851.1:277032-291777 GCA_013397245.1 Thryothorus ludovicianus
TTTAGTGGGGTTGTTTTTTTTTTTTTTGTTTTTTTTTTTTTTTTTTTTTTTTTTCCCCTATCTCCGGTGAGCGGCGCTGGTGGTGTTGGGTCCCTGTGGGGAGCAGAGCCTGGAGTCAGCACTCGGCAGGCTGGGGGTGCTGTTGGATGAAAATGGGACTGTTTGGTTCTGTTGAAAAGTTGGTTGGTTCACCTTGAAGTGAACCTTTTTTTTGTTGGTTGTTATTGAGGGGGACACTGACCAGGAAGGTGTGTTTGTCCCAGGTCACCCAAACCTGGGACACGTGGAGACTCAGGGAAGGACAAGGAGTTAAACCACACCTGAGTGACCCCTGCCAGCTTTACCTGCCTGGGTCCTTGCTGTGCTGCAGGACCTTTGGGCAGAATTGGGGTTGTTCATCCTGGAGAAGAGACAATTTGGTTGTTGCCCAGGGATGCTGTTGCTCAGGGATGTTGTTACTTGGGGACGTTGCTACTCAGGAACGTTGTTACTCAGGGACGTTGTTACTCAGGGATGCCATTATCCGGGGATGCTGTTACCTGAGGATGCTGTTACTCGGGGATGTTGTTACTCAGGGATGCTCACAGCCCCAAAATCCTGCAAATGCTCCTGCACGGAGAGGGGATGGACAGAGAGGGGATGGACAGGAGAAGGGATGGACAGGAGAGGGGATGGACAGGAGAGGGGATGGACAGGAGAGGGGATGGACAGGAGAGGGGATGGACAGAGGGCTTATCCCGAGTTGTGCAAGAGCAGCTGGCCGGGGCATTTTTGCTGCAGGGGGATGAAAGGGCCGGGGATGCACAGTCGGGAGCTGCAGCAGGAGGGAGCGGGCAGGACGCTCTGAGCTGCAGCTGCTCCAGCCCCGGAGCACTTGGGCCGCGATTTGTGCTCGGAGCCATCCAAGGAAAACTTTGCTTGGGTCGCTCCCATGCAGCCCCAGCCCTGTGCGAGCGTGTCCCCCCCGCACCTCCGCCCCTTCTCCTGCCCCATTCCTGGAGAGCTCCGCGTTCCCCAGGCCCCTCCGGATCATTGCGCGCCGCTGACATCACCGCCGGTTGCCATGGAAAAGCCAGGTTGTCCAAAACACGACCCCTTGGCCTCATCCCATGTGTGTCAGGAAATGAAGGGTTTATAGCACATCTCTGCGAGGGAGCAGAAACAGCCGGGGCAGGAACCGCGGCCCCGGCAGAGCCCCCCGGCACTCCCTGCTGGGGAAACGGGGAGCTGCTCCTTGCTCCGAGGCTGATTTGTGCCTCCTGAGTTGTTTCTGGGCTCTGAGATTTCTGCTGTGGGCTGGAACACCCCGAGGAGATGCAATTCCTCCCTGGGAGGGCGGGCAGGTCCTGGCACAGAGGCGCCCCCGGATCCCTGGGCTTGGAGCACCCTGGGATGGTGGGAGATGTCCCTGCCCACGGCAGGGAGTGAAATGGGAGCTTTAAAGTCCCTTCCAACCCATCTTGAGATTTCACGACCTGAAGCGTTTTGGGGAGAGGCAGAGAATCTGTGAGAGGCAGAAAATGGGAGGAAACAGTTCCTGGGGGCAGTGGGAGAATCAAACTCTGCTCACCCCCGAGCTGGGGCTCACTCTGCCTTTGGAGGGACCGAGACGTGCAGGGAGAAGCCCAAAGATATTTGGGAATCCTGGCCATAGAGATTTTCCTAAAGCTGGAAAAAGCTGTCCCAGAACTGACAGAACCTCACGGGCAGTGTGGGGATTTGGGAGGGAAACCTCAGGTGTTGTCCCGTGGCAGGGAAGGGAGGGAGGCTGCTCTTCAGGGCCAAGGCCAGGTTTGGGACACGTGCTGGGAGATGAAAATTTGGAGCCGTTTGGTTTTGCACACCCTCGTGGGGCTGGTGCTGGGCTCAGCAAGAGCCTGCAGGGCTTGTCCTGGTCTCACTTTGGCCAAAAACTCGGCAGTGCTGCAGCCAGATCACCCCGTGAGGGCACTAGCAGCTACCTGGGGCTCCAGAGCGGGGCTGGCAGTGCCACCCTCCCGTCCCCGCGGTGCCAACCGACCCCCGGCCCCGCCGCAGTGGTTAAAAATAGACCCCAGATTTCGGTTGGTGAAGGCGGAGGCAGGGAGCAGGAGCTGTTTATCAGTGCCAGGGTTTCCCCTGAGGCGCTGAAATGAGTCAGATAAGAGATGGGCACAACGTGCACGTCCCCCCTGCGCCGCTGCCGCTGCTCCCTCCGTGTGCTGAGGGGTCCCTGGGGGTGCTCCGTGGAAATCGTGATCCCACCTTGGCAGCTCCTCAGCATCCTTGGCAGCTCCTCAGCATCCTGCCCTCGTTTGGAAATGCTCTCTGCTGTCAATCCATCCTGCCCCAGCCACAGATCCACGGGGTGGTTTGGGCTGGCAAAACTCATCCTGCGCCACCTCCTGCCACGGGCGCTGTAGGAGCTCTGTCACTCCCACATGACTCTCCCCTGACAGGGAGGGATTGTCCTTTAAATCTTCATTTAGTAAAAAATGAACTGGACTTTTGGTTGATCTCATTCTCCAGGTTGTTTATTCTTTTCTTATCTGCAATTTTTGCACACCAGGCTTAATACCAGTGAGGGAGAAAAGACCCCAAAAAGCCAAAGAGCTCAAAAGCCTCCAACACACAGAATCAAGGCTCTCTTAAAAATAATTTACCCAATTATCACCCAAAATGTACATGATTTTTACTTTTCTACCAATAACTAACTAAACTTCTACTCATATAACACTGCACTGTGGCAAATTCTAACCAACTGTCCTGTGTCCTCAACTCTGCAGAATATGGAGGAGATGAAGAAGGAAAAAGAAGCCCAAAAACCACACGGATCCTCCATCTTGTCTTCATCTCCTTACTATTCTAATTCCCCAAAAACCTCAATTTCTCACCCTGTGATAAATTACATATTATGCTATTATCTAATTTTCTTTCCTGATAATTCTGTCTCATCCCAAAGCATTGGAAGCCCTTTCCATGGACAAAGCAGGATTTGTCAGAGGGTTTGGATCCTTTATATTCCTTTAGAGGAATATTCTCTGCATTCCAGATTCCAACAGGGCAGGGACACCTTCCACCCTCCCAGGTGTCTCCAAGCCCTGCCCAACCTGCGCTGCACTTTCTGATGCTCCAGAGCTTTTTCCCTGCAGTATCAGCACATTCAGAAGCAGCAGATGAGGGGCTCGGAACCACTCAAACCTCATTTTTTAGAGGGATGGCACAGGCACTGTGCAGGAAACCCAATCCAGGAGGAGCTGCAGGGCATGGGCAGCATCCCCTGGGCACTTCAGGTGGGTCAGTGCTGCTCCAACCTGCGCTGCACTTTCTGATGCTCCAGAGCTTTTTCCCTGCAGTATCAGCACGTTCAGAAGCAGCAGATGAGGGGTTCAGAATCAGCCAAACCTGATTTTTCAGAGGGGATGGCACAGGCACTGCTGGGCCCTGCAGGAAACAGGACCCAGGAGGAGCTGCAGGAGCAAACCCCGGCATGGGCAGCACCCCCTGGACACCCCAGCTGGGTCAGTGCCTCGGGCAGGCTGGGCTGGGCAGCGGGGCCGGTGCTGCCCGTTCACCCAGGGCATTTTTCACATCGAGCCCCACTCAGTCTCTGGCTCAGCAGCAGCAGCAGCAGTTTCCTGTTTGACTCACACCTGACACGAGCCGGGGCCTCTCTCTCTCCACAGCGGCTGAATGGGGCTGTTTACAATTAGAGAACGTGGGATTCCCAGAAAGAGGCTCAGACCGGACGTCCTGAAGCGAAATACCCCGGGGCGTCACCAGCTAAAAATAACCGTGGCAGAACAGTCACCAAACAAACACCGTGGAGCTGGGACCCCATGGCAGGGCACCCAAATTTTGGCTTTGGTGCCCCCCGTGCTGGTGGCTGCCCCTCGCTGTGATTTTTCTCTTGGTTTCTGTTTTATTTATGGGAGAGTGGGGGAGTAAGGCAAGGGTTAAAATGTGAATAATCGGAGTTTCAGCCAGAAGTGGTGGATGAAAATCAGCTGAGCTCATTGAAGGGCTGTGGGTGGGTGGGAAGTGAGGCAGGAGCAGCTGCTCAGGGATGGGGACTTTGCTGGGCAGCTCTGGACTGGAGCTGGTGTCCAGTGGCTGGGTGGTCACGGCCAGCACCAGGGAGCTGATCAGTTCAGAGGCTGAAATTTTTCGGGGTCTGAGTCAGAGCTGAGGAAAGGGAAGGTGCTAAAGTCAGAGGATCATGGAATCATAGAATAATTTGGGTTGGGAGGAACCTTAAAGCTCACCCAGTGCCACCCCTGCCATGGCAGGGTCACCTTCCCTGACCCCGGGGTGCTCCCAGCCCTGTCCAGCCTGGCCTTGGACACTTCCAGGGATCCTGGGGCAGCCTCAGCTGCTCTGGGCACTCTGTGCCACTCTCACACGCAGCAATTCCTTTCAAATATCAAACCTAAACTTCCCCTGTTTCACTTTGGTCCCTGGTCCTTGGTGCCGGGCTCACAAAGGGTCTGAGCCCACCCTGAGCTGAGCTTTGCTGTCACCCCCAGCCCAGAGCTGGGCTCTGCTGCCTTTGTGCCTCTCCCCAGCGCTCGTGGGCTGAGATAAGAGACAAAAGATGGGTCAGAGCAAAAGGGCACAGCAAGGATCCTCTGGAGCCAGTGACCCCCTTCCTAACAGAGATTTCGGGAGGCAGGAGCTCCCGTTAAGGCACTTATGCAATAAGTTGTTACCAGAGGAAGTTTCTCCTTAACCCCAGGCAGTTGGTGGTTGATTTATGTCCTGCAGCTTTAGATTTTCTAGGTTGCAGAGGTGTTGCATAACAAGATAATTTGATCCTACATTTCTTAAAACATTTTCTTTTTTTTTTTCTGTTGGGGACCATCTCTTTTATCTCCCTCTCGCATCCCTGGGGATGTAAAATGAAGGACAATTCCACAGCTCAGGTTGCTTTGCTAGGAGAGTGGATCCCTGAGTTTTCTCAGAGGTTGGGTTGGATTTGAGTCTTTTTCACACCAGGGCTGGGCACTTTTTCTGTGAGTTTTGCCCCCAGAATAACAGCAGCTCCATTGCTGTTCCTGCCTTTAATTTCTCCTGCTCTCTTCATGCTCTGGGTCACAGCCGGGGGCTTTTTCTCTTCAGCAATAAAAACTGCAGCGGGGAAAGCTCCAGGAATGGGATGCAGGGATGGACTGCTGGGGACAATTTGGCACCGCCTCAGCTGGGGTAGAGACCAGCCCTGGATTTAACAGCCCTGGGAGCATTTCCAGTGCAGGTCCTTCCTAGGGAAGAGCTGTCCCTGAGTGGGACTCAATTTGTTTCGTGGCGGGGGAGGCAGATGAGCCTTGTGCCTCGTGGCAGCTTCACTTGGGCTCTCCCCTGGTTTGCCATTTGCCTTTAACCTAAACCAGGAGTTATTTAGACTAAAAGCACACATTGGTGTTTGTGAACAGAAGGGCAATTACAGGAGGAAAGCAAATTTCCACCGGCGTGGTGGGGGACAGACGTGGCCCCGTTGTCTGAACTGCAGGGTCCTGCCAGCAGAAGGAGCAGCCCAGGTTCTCCTTCTCCTCCAGCCAGGACAATTCCTGCTCTTTTCCTGGGGAAACCCTCCACACCCATCCCTGCAGAACTGGGGGGACAGTGACCCCCTTTCTCCTTCCACATCTCAGGAATCGGAACCATTCCCGTTCTGAGTCGTGTCTGTGGGAAATCTGAGCTGAACTCCTCTGACTGAGGGATTTTTCCTTTCCTGGGTGAGTGTGGGTGGCTCCAAGGCTGCTCCAATTTTAGCCTCCCTGCACCACCCAGATGTTAAACTGGGCATCTTCTGCCTCTGAATATCCCGGGATATTCATTGTCCGGGAATCCCTGGGTGGCCAATCGTTCCAGCGGGAGCTTTCATGGAAACTGCCCATTTTTCCTGTGGCCAGCTCCAAGTGCTTGCAAAAGGCTGGAATAGCCCCCCCAGGAGCTTCTGGCAGCTTCATTTTATTTTGAAACGCAGCCTGTCCCCAGCTGGGTGTGAGAGCAAAACGAAAGGATGCGAGATAAAGCAGCGAGCGAGGGCAGCCCGCGCCAGGGCCCGTCATTCTGAAACCAGGCATGGAAACTGTGCCGAGGAGAAAAGCTCGAGAGCGGGGCTCGGGCTCCTCGCCACGCACGGCACACACCAGGCAGGAGGGTGGCTCTGCCTGGGCACCGTCACCGGGAGAGCGACCGGAGCCTCGAGGGCAGCGGCGGCTCCGACCGGGCCGATGAGCGGCGACGAGAAAGGTACAGACCATGACCTGTGCAGCTCCCCTCGTCCAACCCATCCTCTGTGCTCAGGTGTCTCTGGGGACTCCTCTCCAGATTCCCCTCTTCCAACCCATCCTCTGTGCTCAGGTGTTTCTGAGGACTCCTCTCCAGATTCCCCTCTTCCAACCCATCCTCTGTGCTCAGGTGTTTCTGGGGACTCCTTTCCAGACTCGCCTCATCCAACCCATCCTCTGTGCTCAGATCTTTCTGAGGACTCCTCTCCAAGATCTCCTCGTCCAACCCATCCTCTGTGCTCAGGTGTCTCTGGGGACTCTTCTCCAGACTCCCATCCTCTGTGCTCAGATCTTTTTGAGGACTCCTCTCCAAGCTCCCTTCATCCAACCCCTTTTCTGTGCTCAGGTGTCTCTGGGGACTCTTCTCCAGACTCCCATCCTCTGTGCTCAGATCTTTTTGAGGACTCCTCTCCAAGCTCCCTTCATCCAACCCCTTTTCTGTGCTCAGGTGTTTCTGAGGACTCCTCTCCAGGCTCCCCTCATCCAACCCATCTTCTGTGTTCAGGTGTTTCTGGGGAGTTCTCTCCAAGATCCCCTCGTCCAACCCATTTACTGTGTTCAGGTGTTTCTGGGGAGCCTTTTTATCCAGGTTCCCCTCGTCCAACCCATCTTCTGGGTTCAGGTGTTTGTGGGGAGTCTCTTTATCCATATTCCCCTCGTCCAACCCATCTTCTGTGCTCAGATCTCTCTGATCTGATCTGGGGAGTGCACTCCAAGTTCCTCTCCTGCAGCCCATCCTCTGTGTTCAGATCTTTCTGAGGACTCCTCTCCAGACTCCCCTCGTCCAACCCATCTTCTATGCTCAGATCTCTCTGATCTGATCTGGGGAGTGCACTCCATGTTCCTCTCCTGCAGCCCATCCTCTGTGTTCAGATCTTTCTGAGGACTCCTCTCCAGACTCCCCTCGTCCAACCCATCTTCTATGCTCAGATCTCTCTGATCTGATCTGGGGAGTGCACTCCATGTTCCTCTCCTGCAGCCCATCCTCTGTGTTCAGATCTTTCTGAGGACTCCTCTCCAGACTCCCCTCGTCCAACCCATCTTCTGGGTTCAGGTGTTTGTGGGGAGTCTCTTTATCCATATTCCCCTCGTCCAACCCATTTACTGTGTTCAGGTGTTTCTGGGGAGTTCTCTCCAAGATCCCCTCGTCCAACCCATTTACTGTGTTCAGGTGTTTCTGGGGAGCCTTTTTATCCAGGTTCCCCTCGTCCAACCCATCTTCTATGCTCAGATCTCTCTGATCTGATCTGGGGAGTGCACTCCAAGTTCCTCTCCTGCAGCCCATCCTCTGTGTTCAGATCTTTCTGAGGACTCCTCTCCAAGATCTCCTCGTCCAACCCATCCTCTGTGCTCAGGTGTCTCTGGGGACTCTTCTCCAGACTCCCATCCTCTGTGCTCAGATCTTTTTGAGGACTCCTCTCCAAGCTCCCTTCATCCAACCCCTTTTCTGTGCTCAGGTGTTTCTGGGGACTCCTCTCCAGACTCCCCTCATCCAACCCTTCTTCTGTGTTCAGGTGTTTCTGGGGACTCCTCTCCAGGTTCCCCTCGTCCAACCCATCTTCTATGCTCAGATCTCTCTGATCTGATCTGGGGAGTGCACTCCAAGTTCCTCTCCTGCAGCCCATCCTCTGTGTTCAGATCTTTCTGAGGACTCCTCTCCAAGATCTCCTGGTCCAACCCATCCTCTGTGCTCAGGTGTTTCTGGGGAGCCTTTTTATCCATATTCCCCTTGTCCAACCCATTTTCTGTGCTCAGGTGTTTCTGGGGACTCCTCTCCAGGCTCCCCTCATCCAACCCATCTTCTGTGTTCAGGTGTTTCTGGGGAGTTCTCTCCAAGATCCCCTCGTCCAACCCATTTACTGTGTTCAGGTGTTTCTGGGGAGCCTTTTTATCCAGGTTCCCCTCGTCCAACCCATCTTCTATGCTCAGATCTCTCTGATCTGATCTGGGGAGTGCACTCCAAGTTCCTCTCCTGCAGCCCATCCTCTGTGTTCAGATCTTTCTGAGGACTCCTCTCCAGACTCCCCTCGTCCAACCCATCTTCTGTGCTCAGGTGTTTCTGGGGAGTCCTCTCCAAGATCTCCTCCTCCAACATATTTTCTGTGCTCAGGTGTTTCTGGGAAGTCTCTTTATCCATATTCCCCTCATCCAACCCATCTGCTGAAACTGGGAATTTCCAGCTAAACCCAACTGGTTTTGGTTCTCTGGACTGTCGAGAAAGCCGAGCTCAGGCTTGGGGGCCCTGGCTTAGATACCAGGACATGAGCTGGAGGATTTGGCACCGTTGAGGCATCGGGACCCTTAGAGCTGAATCCTGTGAGCTGCAGACCTCTGGCGACAGGTGCCTGTGAATTTTGGAGGGTTGATTTGGCAGCACAGCTCTGTTTCGAGCATCATCCCCTGGTTTGAGTGACAGAGAGGGAGAGGGAGGAGAGGGAAGGGCAGCACAAGCAGAACGGAGCCTGTCCTGAAATGCTCGGGGGGAAAGGGGTGGCACTTCATAGACTGTGACAGGAAAACTTTCAGGGCTTCCTACAGCTGCTTCCAGGCCGAGAAAACACCTCCAGGGCTGTTCTCTACAGCTGGGAACTGCAGCAGATGGGAGCCTGGTGGTGGCCAGCAATTAGTGCAAATTAGGGTCAGTCGCAGCGTCTGGGAGGAGCGGAGGAGATGCAGCCGAATTTTCATCCCCTCCTTCCTCCTGTTTCTGTGCAGGAGAGGCAGGAGGGACCCGGGGGGGACTCTGGAGGTGGCTGAGGAGGTTGTGTCACACCTGGGGGGTGACAGCCTCTGATGCCAGTGAGCCCAGAGTGTGCCAGATGCTTCTCTTCCTTCTCCTGGTGTTTAGAAAAACAGAATTTCCCTGGTTATTTTTCCCTTCTCTGCCTACAAACCCTCTGGGCTTTAAATACAGGGAAATAACCAATTCCCAGTGACATTTGCAAAGCTTCTACGACTCCTTTTCAGTGGAAATATTCTGAGCTTCTCTAGAGAAAAACGTGAGGAAGAGGAGGGAGTGGTCAACATGCAGATGTGATGGACTTCCCTGGCTTTGCCATGTGGGAGCTGCTTTTAGGTTATATTTAAAAGGCAGAAATCTATAAAAACCCAGTAAAACCCCTGGCCAGCCTGGCCTTGGGCACTTCCAGGGATCCAGGGCACCCCCAGCTCCTCTGGGCACCCTGTGCCAGGCCCTCAGCATCCCCCCAAGGAGAAATTTCTCCCTAATAACCCATCCAAATCTACTCCCTGCCAGGGCAAAGTCATTCCCCCTGTCCTGACACTCCAGGAAAAGCCTCTCCAAGTCGGGCTGTGCCTCGCTGAGGGTTTGGAGCCCACCAGGATTTTCTGTGCCTGCAAACCCCATCGGGGATGCCTTGGGGTGCATTTGGTACCCCGTTAAACCTTCATTTAAAGGCTCATTCAAGGCCACCGAGACCCGGCCGGGGTCGGGAGGGGGCGCGGAGCCACCCGGGGCTCGGTGCAGAAACTTTGAGTCACTCTCTGGGTGTTTTGGAGCGAAATTCGGAGCCGCCGCGGCCCCTTCCCGGCCCATTGTTGTGGTTTGACAATCACATTTTCCTGTTTTTAAAGCAAATGTTTTTCTCTCCCCTGGGGACGTAACCGAAGCCCCGCGAGCACGGCGGGGGAAGGAGCCCGGGGGGATCTGGACCCGGAGAGACCCCGGGGGCTTCAGAACCAGAGAGACCTCGGGGAGGTTTGAGACCTTGACAGACCCTGGGGGGATCCAGAACCAGAGACATCCCAGGGGGATTCAGACCCAGAGAGACCCTGAGGGGATCTGGAATTTGAGAGACCCTGGGGAGCTTCGGAACTGGAGAGACCCCAGGGGGATCTGGACCTGGATTGACCCCAGGGGGATCTGGACCTTGAGAGACCCTGAGGAGCTTCAGGCCTGGAGAGACCTCGGGGGGCTCTGGACCTTGAAAGGACCCAGGGGGATCTGGACCCAGAGAGAACCCGAGGGGCTTCAGGACTGCAGAGACCTCGGGGGACTCTGGACCTTGAAAGAACCCAGGGGGATCTGGACCCAGAGAGACCTTGGAGGGCTCTGGACCTAGAGAGACCTCGAGGGGATTCAGACCCAGAGAGACCTCGGGGGGCTCCAGACCTTGACAGACCCTGGGGGGATCCAGACCCGGACACATCCCAGGGGGATCCAGAGTCAGAGAGACCCCGAGGGGCTCTGGAATTTGAGAGACCCTGGGGAGCTTCAGAACTGGAGAGACCCCAGGGGGATCTGGACCTGGGTTAACCCCAGGGGGCTCTGGACCTTGAGAGACCCCGAGGGGATTCAGACCCAGGACAAGCCCCTCACCCCTGGCATCACCCCTTCCTTCCCATCTCCTTTGCGCAACCGTGGCAGCAGGGGGGTGAAGGAGGCAGAAGTGTGTTTATTTTTATTTTTTACTTTTTTTTTTTTTTAATTTTTTTTGAAGTTGACGGTTCCTCTTTGCTGAGCTGTGGTTTCACGCCCGGCAGCAGGACACGGGGGTATTTTTGTAGGTCTTATTCAAGGAGCGTCTATTTAAAACAAACTTTTGGGCTGCTTGAGCACATGCTGGCCCTCAGTTCAAAGCCGAGGATGGGGCTCGTGGGGAAATGGGGTGGCTTGTGGCCACTTGGGCTGTCTGAGGGTGGTGGAGATCTCCAAGTCCCCACAGAGGGTGGACCCACCGTGGCGTGGGCAGAGGTGGGGCAAGACAAGGAGAAAACCCATTTATAATTCAAGTTCCTGTATGCAGAGTGTCTGCACGCTGGCAGATTTGCATTGAAAAAGGAATAATTTGACTTTCACTGAATGAAAGCCAAGAAGTTTTAACGCTGAGCTGTGGCTCCGCAGCCGTGCCCGGTGTTTCCAGGGCTAAAAACCACCAGGAGTGGGCAAATGCTTGCCAGGACCTGCTCAAGGCCGCTCTCAGAGCCGTGCTGAGCCCCCGGGGTGTGACACAAACCCCTCGGTGCCCAGGACCCAGCTCTCGGTCCCCCTTTCCTGGGCGGCTCCTCCCGCGTTGCCCAACGCAGGGCGGGAGCCGCTCCTCTCCTTTCCTACATCAGCAAATTTCAAAAGGCACCGAGAGCTCTCGGTTGCCCCAACCAGTAACTCACTCGCCCACCTGCCTGCCGGGGCCAGCCCACCCCACCTCTGTGCCCGGCAGGATGAGCAGCTTGGCCTCCAACCCTCCCAAATTCCGTCCCCAGCAGGGAAAAAAGAGAGGGGAAAAGGAGAAATCTGTGCTGGGAAGGTGAGGGTTGGGAGGAGCGAGTAAATCCCTGCCTGGATGGTGTTTGTCAGGGGACATGGGCAGGGGGACACCAGGTGGGCTCTCAGTGCACATTTGGTGAAGCTTTTTTTGGCAGAGGGACACCAGGGGACACCAGGTTGGTTCTTGGTGCACATTTGGTGATTTTTTTTTGGCAGAGGGACACCAGGTGGTTTCTCGGTGCACATTTGGTGAAGTTTTTTGGCAGGAGGATGCCACGCAGGGCTCTCCAGTGCCTCCAGTTCAACATCCAGGGTTTCTCCCATCACCTCTGCCCACCGTGGAGATCCTGGGCAGTTCTGAGGGCTCCAGGTGAGGCAGCCCCGTGCCAGGAGCTCGCAGGGCTCCACAAAGCTGGGGATGTCTGAGGGAAACTGAGTCACTCCTCACCTGTGTGGCCTCTTCTGCTCCAGGTGTTCCTGCTTGCCACGGGAAGGGGAAGCCCAGGAAGGGGAATGAGGCTGTTCTGAGCTCAGGGGGTGTTTGGGGGGTCTCAGAGAGGCTCCTGGGTGGGGGATGAACATTGGGAGAGCTGCTGAGTGCTCAGCTCTTCCCCGGGCATATCCTTGTGTCTCCTGCCCTCTGGGATGCCAGGCCAGCCCTGAGAGCATCCCCAGCCTTACCCTTGTCTCTCCCAGCCCTCTGGCTCGCTGAGCAGGGGTGGGAACCAGCAAAGCAGAGAAAAGTCTTTGGTGGGAACTCTTTCCCACCCATTTTCCCCCTCCCAGCCAGCCCCAAACCTTCTCCTGACTCTTGTCCACCCTTCTGAGCTCTCAGGGAGCTGTAGGAGCCTCCCCACTCGCCCTGGGCTGGCTCTGGGCTGAGCCCCGAGGGCTCTGGGGGTTGCACAATGCGAGGGGGTGAGGCACATCCCTCTCCAGGGATCAAAACAACCCCAACGGGCAGCGGGTTCTGCAATGTCCCCTCTGCTGCTGCAGGAAAAGGGAAGCTGTGCCTCGTTTTTCAGGCTAAAAATACCCAGCTGAGCTTCCAAAATAATCTCGGTTCTCTCATCTCTGATGCTCCCCCCTTCCCCGGGGCTGCTGGCTGCTGAAATTCCCCAATAATTCAGTCTGAGCTCCTCATCCCAACGGAGGAAGGTCTCGGTGGGATCTGTTTGCTGTTGGAGGCAGGTTTGGCTCTTCATGCACACGTAATTTTTGATTTGGTTTGTGATAGGACAAGCCAGGCTGCTGCTCCTTCTACCCCTTTTATTTCAAAATGGGATCGGGAAAAATTCACCGATTTCGAAGCTGAATGCAGAGACCAGGAAAACTTTGGTTTTCCAGCCCATCCCAAATCTGAGCTGTTATTTTGGAGGAGAAAAACACTGGTTTCCTCAGGGATGTGCTGGGGTAGATTGCCACGGGTTGTGGTGTGGTTTTTGGGGGTGCCCTGTGCAGAGACAGGGGTTGCACTCGGTGATCCATGTGGCTCCCTTTCCTCAGGCTGTTCCACGATTCCATTCCATGACTCTGCACCAGAGTGGAATGAGCTGCAGGAATGCTGGGGCTGGCTGAGCCCAGCTTGTCCTTCCTGATGAGTTTGAGCCTTTGGAATGATGAATTTGGGGCAATTCAGGGCTTTGGACAGCAGAAAGAGCTCGGTGGGAGAGGATGAATCCCATTTTCCAGCTGCTGTTCAGTGTAAACCGTAGGATGGTCCCCAGCAGTCTCACCTCTGGTTGGCTCCACTCAGTAAAATGCAAATTTATGCAGAGTGGGGCCCGCTGGGACTCAGTTGTGAAGTTATTGACTGTTCTCAGAATGAGCTGTTAGTCACAAAAACCTTGTCGGGGCAATTTGGGTGTTGCTGGGGCTCTGAAGGGCTGAAACTTCTGTTCTGGTGCTGTTTTCCAAACCAGAGAGGCATTAAGCGTAACCCCGGTAATTCTGAATTTTTAAAAAAGCTGCTGTCGCTGCTCTGCACTGAGCTGCCAGGTGCTGTTTGTGCCTCTCCTCAGGTGAGGTTTTGCCAGGTTCCATCGTGGATCAACAAAGCTTTGGAACCGAAAGGGAAGGAAATGCTGATCTTGAAGAGAACGAGCGTAAATTAAAGGGAAAGAGAAAGCCCCGGGGGTGGGTGAGATGCACCCTGAAACCTCCCAGCTTCAGCGGGTGCCAAAAATAACTGCCCTGCAAGCTGGGTTACAAATGTGCCGGCCCACGAACTCGATGTGTAACTTCCCAGAGCTGTTTTGGTGTCACAAAAACGAGCAAAATAACTCAGCAAAAGCACATCCCTGCCCACCCGCGTTTCGGTGCTGTCTCACTGCACCCACTGACTCCAGAGACTCCGGGGCTGCAGCTGGGCAAGGCTTTGCTCTGGGTCTGAAGGGATTTTTTCCTTGGAAAAGAGAAGTGTAATTCAGTGGTTGGAGAATCCCCTCCGTGTTTTGGATATCCTGGAAAAGCAGCTGTTCCCTCGCCCTGGAGCTGCTGGTGGTTCCCCGGCTGGCAGCAAGGGAACCTTGGGGTCTCGTTGTGTTTTTGGATAGGGTTTGAAGCCCCTGAGCACAGGCACCTCCCTCCTGCGCTCTGAGCTTGGTTCCGTTTCTTTCTTTGTGGTGCTCGGTTCTCCTGGTCACTGTGTGGGGATGTTCCCTCTGTCCTCTGCCCCGCTCATCCCCCGGGATGTTCCCTCTGTCCTGTGCCCCGTTCATCCCCGGGATGTTCCCTCTGTCCTGTACTCAGCTCATCCCCCGGGATGTTCCCTCTGTCCTGCCCCCTGCTCATCCCTGCTCGCCCCGGTGCTGCGGGACCGGCCCCGTCCCGATCCCCCCGGCCATGAGGGAGCCCGGGCAGGGTGCGAGACCCCGGGCACGGGCAGGTGCCAGGTGGAAGCGCTCAGCTCCAACTCGGCGCACGGAGCTCTCCCCAGGTTCAGCCGTTCCGCCGCCCCTTTCCCAGCACTTCGATGGCTCCGCCTTCACCCGGGATGGACGGGCTCGGGGTCGAGCTCGGCATCCAGCGGGCGGCCCTCGGCCCCGATTCCCGCTGCCCGGCTCTCTCCAGCCGCTGGAAGTCGCCTCTCCCNCGGAGTCCCCGCGCGGCCCGGCCGGGGCCGCCCCCGCCCAAGGACGCTCCGGCATCGCCTCGGTTGTCGCCGCCGCCAGCCCAAGGTAGGCACCGAGACACCGGGACAAGGGGACACCGGGACAAGGGGACACCGGGACAAGGGGACACCGGGAC
>VZTB01001851.1:301862-321994 GCA_013397245.1 Thryothorus ludovicianus
TGGGCAGTGGGCAGGGCCAGCAGTAGGTCAGGGCAGTGAGGGCTCTAAGGGTCAGTGGGCACGGCCAGCAGTGGGTCAGGCACTGAGGGTCAGTGGGCACGGCCAGCAGTGGGACAGGCTCAGGGCTCTAAGGGTCAGTGGGCACGGCCAGCAGTGGGTCAGGCACTGATGGTCAGTGGGCACAGCAGACTCAGGACACTGAGGGTCAGTGGGCACGGCCAGCAGTGGGTCAGGCTGAGGGCTCTAAGGGTCAGTGGGCACGGCCAGCAGCGGCTCAGGCTCAGGATACTGAGGGTCAGTGGGCACGGCCAGCAGTGGGTCAGGCTGAGGGCTCTAAGGGTCAGTGGGCATGGCCAGCAGTGGCTCAGGCTCAGGACACCGAGGGTTGCTGTCCTGCAGGAGGGTCCCAGCTGCAGCAGCAGACCCAGGACGGGCTCCTTTGCCAGCTGCATTTTCTGGCTGCTTCAGAGCGAGTTTCCCACCAGCTCTGCTCAGACCTGGTGAAGGCACTGCCTGGGGAGATGCAGGGTGGCCCCTGGGTAGAGCTTCCACGGGATTTTGGCTATTTTTGAGGGTTCCTCTTGGGAGGAACCTCATTCTCCAGACTTCCTTGAACATTTTCAAGCCGTTCTGCCTGACTCCAGCCTTGCTGGGTTTGGTGCGTTTCCATCTCGGGGTGCATCGTGAGTGGGGCAGGGACAGCATCCTGCACCTGGGGGATTTATGGCACGGGGGAAAAGGCCCTTCCTGGCTGGGGAAGGTTCTGCTGGTGGCTTTGGCTGAGCTGGGAGGTGGCTGGAGCTCTGTACGTGGGGTTGCTGGGGAGGGAGTGTTGTGTTCCGAGCTCGCATCCTGCCTACGCTGCGGGGAACGGTCACGTGCGCGCGAGGCCTTTGTCCTGTGCCTCGCTGCTTTTTTTAAAAGTTTATTTTTAGGTGCTCTCTGGCTTCCTCTTCCTCCTGCGCCGCGCTGCACTCCCTCTTTCTAGCTCCCTCTTCTAGGATTGCTTTCTGAACAGTCAGTTCCTCCTTAAAGCCATTTTTGCAGGCCTTTGTCTGCGCTTGGGAGCCAGCCCAGTGCAGCGGGAGCAGCTGCCGGCTCCTCTGGGTTAGCAAGAACAAATAAAGGTTTGCACTGAATGAATCATTTGAGCCTTATCTGTCGTTCCCAGTCGGGACAGCTGTGCAGCTCCTGCTGCAGCGCCTGCAGGGCACGGAGGCTCCTCAGAAAGCTCCTCCTGGCCGGCCTTAATGGGTTTGTGCTGCTGATCCCCAGCAGATCCTTCCTGTGACTCCCAGCTCTATCCCAACCTCGGTTATGGAACTCTGGAACGGCTCCTGACCTTAAGGATTTGCTCCTCTTGGTGCTTCAAGAGGATGTGTTGGGTGGCTGGGTGAAAATGCAGAAGTGTCGTGGTGGGTCTTGGTGGGATCCTGGTTCATGGTGGGATCCTGGTTCGTGGTGGGATCCGTGTCATGGTGGGAGATACATCATGGTGGGATCCTGGTGGTGAACGGATCCTGGTCGTGGTGGGATCCTCATGATGGTGGGAACCATGTCATAGTGGGATCCTGGTCGTGGTGGGATCTTGGTTCGTAGTGGGATCCATGTCATGGTGGGATCCTGGTTCGTGGTGGGATCCTGGTTCGTGGTGGGATCCTGGTTCGTGGTGGGATCCTGGTTCGTAGTGGGATCCTCATCATGGTGGGATCCATGTCATGGTGGGATCCTGGTGGTGAACGGATCCTGGTCGTGGTGGGATCCTCATGGCAGTGGCATCTTGGTCATGGTGGGATCCTCATGCTGGTGGGAACCATGTCATAGTGGGATCCTGGTCGTGGTGGGGTCTTGGTTGTAGTGAGATCCATGTCGTGATAGGATCCTTGTCATGGTGGGATCCTGTTTGTGGTGGGATCCACATTGTGGTGGGATCCTTGTGATGGTGGGATACTGGTCGTGGCGGGATCCTGGTCATGGTGAAATTCTCCTGGTGGTGGGATCCTGATTGTGGAGGGATCCTAGTCATGGTGGGATCCTCATCATAGTGGGATACTGGTCATGGTGAGATCCACATTGTGTTGGAATCGTGATAGTGGTGGGACCCTGATTGTGAAATGATCCTGGTTGTGATGGGATCCTCATCATGGTGGGATCCTGGTCATGGTGGGATCCTGGTCGTGGCGGGACCCTCGTGGCGGATGAGCTCTGAAGGCAGGCAGGGTGTGTGGGGCTGAGCTCCTGGCATGCCCCAGGACGCAGCGTTGCCCTCAGGAGCTGTGGTGTGGCTTTGCTGGTTTTAGAGGCAGGATTTGCAGATAAGTGGCAGTAGCTGGTTTGATTGCAAACGTGGGAGGAGGGAGGGGACAGCAGATAAAGCCTTGGGCTCGTGCCTGGGGAGTTCAGATCTGACACCAAGGTGAGGGGTTGGCCGGAGCTCCTGTTGGATCCTGGGCATGGAGGGTTCCTGAGGGATACCCTGGCAGCCACGGGGGGCCTGGATCCATCACCCCTTCCCTTCTCCCCGTGCTGGGCTGAGCCAGCAGGGCCTGCACAGCCCCACCAGGCTGGGGTGGAACCTGCCCGGGCTTGGCTTCTCTGCCCTTAAAAAATTTTTTAGTCATTAAGTGGACGAGGCAAAAGTCCTGCCGGGTTTGTCCAGGCAGTTTTGGGGCTGGGTTGTGACCAGCCAGGGATGGTGGGTCCATCCTGGCCCCCTTCCCCACGTGCTGCAGGCTCCAGAAAATGAGCAGGAGCAATTCAGCCGGGTTAAACCACAAATCCTCCCTCTCGTGTCAGGGCTCTGCCGCCGTAAACAGCCGCGGGCTGGGGTAGGTGAGCGGAGGCAGCGCGGCCCTGCCAAGGCCTCGTGTCCACAAATGACTAAATCCTGCCTGAAAAGTCAAAGTATGAAAACATTATTTTTTGGGTTTGGCTGAGCCTCGTGGATTGCTGGGCTCGAGCCACCTCGGCTGCCTCTGGACGCTGCCGCCGGCGGCTCTGCCCACCTTGCAGCCGGTGAGGAGGGTGGAGGAAGGCTGGCCAGGGTGTGGGGGGGGCTGCCAGGGGTTTGGGGGTGCCAGTTGTCATCTGAGACACCCAGGTTGTCACCCAGCCTCGCTGGGCCCTGGGGTGGGTTTGTCGCCCTGGTTTGAGCCCTGCCACTCAGCATCTCTGCTCCCAAATTGTTTCTCCTTCCTGTGCTCGCATCTCCAGCTGCCGGGGCTGGGGAATTTCCTGCTGCTGGGGATAGAGAGAGCTGATGTGGGGCTTTGTTCTCCCATCAAAGCCTCCCCGGGGGGAGCTAAGCTGGTTCCTGGCTGGTTGGGCTCTCGCAGTGTTGCCTTCTGGAGCTGAGCTGGAGCAGAGACTGGACAGAGCAAGAGGATAAAGCAGGGATTTATTAAAAGGCCTCACTGGCCACACCTGGACAGTGCAAGAGTCCAGCCAGACCACACCCAGGATGCCCCAAAATGGTCACAAAAATGGGTGACTGATCACGATGTCCCACACTTTTATAAGTTCTGGTCCATTGGAATATTTAAATCAATTGTCCAACCACAGCTTCAGGTTATGAAGCTCCATCCTCTTGGTTTTTCCTTCTCCCTTCACCGTTGGTTTTGTTCTTGGTCTGAAATTTGTCCTTGGATGGAGCTGGAGCAGGAATTGTTTTGTGTCTCTGCTCTGTGAAGAGAACTCAGTAGCACTGAATAGGAAACCTAAAGCTGCCCACTAAACCAGCCCAGGATCTAAAATATAAAAGCTGAAACCTAAAGCATTACAGCTGCACGGCAGTGCCTGGCTGGATCCGGGGATGGTTTGTGGGTGGATCCCCACTCTGTGATCCCCTCTCTGGGATCCCCACTCTGTGATCCCCACTCTGTGATCCCCTCTCTGGGATCCCCACTCTGTGATCCCCGCTCTGTGATCCNTCTGTGATCCCCCCTCCGGGATCCCCACTCTGGGATCCCCACTCCGGGATCCCCATTCTGTGATCCCCTCACCGTTCCCAGGTATCCAGAGCTGCTGGCAGCCGCCAGGCCCGGCGGTGAGACGCTGGTATGCGAGATGTAAACTCCATCCCCAAGTTTAGATTTCAGCCCTGCGAAAAACATCAGCTCCCCTAAATGGAGCCCAGATGGTGGCGGGAGCCTCGGAGCCCAGGGCCAGGAATTGCAGGAACCTGCGAGCAAAGGGCCCGGGGCCGTGGGGGAGGGACCTGGGTGAGGGTCAGTTCCTAAACCAGGCTGCTTCCTCCACCTCTGTCCCCTCCGAGACAGCCGGGGGTGACAAAAGGTGACAAAACCCGGGGAGCGCAGCCTTTCCAAAGCTGAGCTTTCCACAGGGCTGAGCCTGCGGGAGCTGAGACTGTGAGCACACGAGCTCTGCTCACACAGGAGCTCTGCCAGAGGAGATTCCCTGTGCCCTCACCTGGGACACGGGGCACCTGGAGGGACACAGGACACCTGTAGGGACACAGGACACCTGTAGGGACACAGGACACCTGTAGGGACACTGGGCACCTGTAGGGACACGGGGCACCTGTAGGGACATGGGGCAGCTGTAGAGAAATGGGCAGCCTGTAGGGAAATGGGACACCTGTAGGGACACAGAGCTTCTGTAGGGACACCGAGCTCCTGTAGGGACATGGGGCAGCTGTAGAGAAATGGGCAACCTGTAAGGAAATGGGACACCTGTAGGGACACAGAGCTTCTGTAGGGACACCGAGCTCCTGTAGGGACATGGGACACCTGTAGGGACACCCAGGTGTGAGTCAGGACTCGTGACTCTTCGATGCTCTCGCTGCTGTGTCACCTCTGTGCTCCCCACTCCAGAAAGGGCAGCAGCTGAAAAAAGGCTCAAAGCTGCAAACGGGGCTGGGCTGGATCGGTGCTGGGGATGTGGGATTGGACTGGGCTGGATCGGTGCTGGGGATGTGGGATTGGACTGAGCTGGATCGATNTGGGATGGGACTGGGCTGGATCGGTGCTGGGGATGTGGGATTGGGCTGGGCTGGATCGATGCTGGTACCAGGGATGGGGCTGGATCTATGCTGGGGATGTGGGATGGGCTGGATTGGTGCTGGTACCAGAGATGGGGCTGGATTGGTGCTGGGGATGTGGGATTGGGCTGGATCGGTGCTGGTACCAGAGATGTGGGATGGGGCTGGGCTGGGGGGAGCTGGGCGCTGGCACGGGGGGAACATCAGCTCCTCCTCAGCCTGACCCAGCCCAGCCCCACAGGGCCGTGCCAGCAGAGCAGAGAGGGTGCAGGGTGTGCCTGGGAGGGGCGCAGGGTGTAGGACGAGGTGCTGGCACATCTGGAGGTGGGACAGAGAAAGTTGCAGAAGGATTTGTGGGCTCGGCCTGGTTGGAGCTGGGGCGTGTGCTTGGATCTGCACGGATCCGAGTGTGCTCCCTGCTCCTCCTGGATCTCCTGCCTTGCAGGGGGAGGCTGGGGCAGATCCTTGCAAAACCCCCGCCGCCTTCCCTCTGTCCACGTGGCTCCTGCGGTCATCCCCTCTGTGAGAGCGGCTCTTGCACATTCCTGACCCTGGGAATGAGAGATGAGGCTTGGCCGGAGCTCTGCCGCTGACCAGCCAGCCTGACCCCGACAGCCCAGCTCGGAGGAGAGGCTCCCATCCCCAAGCTCCGCATTTTTTGGGTGTGCTCAGCCCCAACCCGTGAATCTCCCAGTCATGGGGATGGGGACGCCCCCAAGGAAAGATCTCTGGGATGAGCAGAGCTCCCAGAGTGACATCTCATCACAAAACCCGGTGGTTTTGATTTTGTCAGATTATCCAAATTAATGGCAGGAACGCTCTGACTTCACGGCAGGGAGGAGGGATCCCACCCCAAAAGGTCTGGCTGGGAATTGCGGCTTTCGTGCAGGATAAGA
This sequence comes from Thryothorus ludovicianus, assembly GCA_013397245.1. Lineage (NCBI taxonomy): Eukaryota > Metazoa > Chordata > Aves > Passeriformes > Certhiidae > Thryothorus > Thryothorus ludovicianus. Next base: position 307,758 of record VZTB01001851.1, read on the forward strand.
AAGAGCTCCGTGAGGCAAAGGCTGAGGAGGGGATTGTCTTTGGGGCTGGGTCGGTGGATTTGAGCCCGCAGTGGGGCAGGGGGGGCTCCGGGGAGGATTTGTGCAGCCTGTGCTGCTCCTGGCTCGGGCTCCAGCTCTGGCAGGGCCGGGCTGAGAGGGGCGGCCAAGCAGCTGGGAGAGGAGGTGCAGCTGCGGGAGCCAGCCCTGTGCGAGCTGATTTCTCTGGGAAGATCCCAAATTTGTTTTTATCTCGCTGCAATCGTGGCCTCCGCAGAGCGAGGCAGGGGCTGCTCCTCGCTCCAGAGCTTTCCCTCCACCTCTGCCAAAGCAGGAATCCACCCGGGCACTGCCCCGGGGCTGCAGCAGCCACAGGGGGCTGAAAAAGCAACCACGGCCCCTCCAGAGCCCGTCCCTCCCTCCAGAGCCCCCCTCTCTGCTGTCACCGACCCTCGGAGCTCCCTGCTCCCCGTTTTCCCTCCAGGAGCAGCCACAGGCTCCTTCCACATCCCACAGGGGTTTTGTTGGGAGCCCTGGCAGCGGGATGCCAAGGCAGAGCTCCCTGCCAGGCTCTGGGGGTGGTGGATAGACCAGCTTTTCTCCTTCCCTTATCACCCTGAGCTGAGGCTGCCGCACAGCTGCCCACCACGGAAGCCAGTGGGAGTTTTTCAGCTCTGGCAGCAAAGGGGAGAATCGTGGAGTTGGAATTAAGGTCGGGAAAGACCTCCAGTGTCACCAGGTTCAACCTCTGAAGGGTGGCAGTGGCTGCAGAGGTTGGCAGCCAAGAGGGGTGAGCAGAGGAAGGGCAGGCTGGTGCTGGAACCCCCGCAAGGGGAGAGGTTTTGCTGTGGAGGGGTGGAAAATGTGGAAGCACAGGAGTGGTTTCTATGCAGGGAACCCTCCTCCATCATCTCCTAGCCCTGGTGGGTTTTCAGGATCTTGGGGGAAGAGTTCAGGTTTGATTTTGTGAAGGGGCTGAGAGGAGCCCAGCGAGGATTTAAGAGGAGATTTACAAAGCCAAACTAAAATTGTTCTTCTTGCCTCTCCTTCCGTGGTGTGTCTAAAATCTCCTCAAGAAGGTTTTTAATTGGAGCACACCTCATTAGAAGAGTAATCCCAGGTGTGAGTGGAGTCTGTCCCAGCTCAGCTGGAAATGTTCAGCAAACTGGAGGACTCATGCCAAATTCTCAAGGGGCATTTGGACAAAACTCCCAGGGATGCACAGGGAGGGATTTCTGGGCTGTCTGCGCAGGGCCAGGGGTTGGACTGGATCATCCTTGTGGGTCCCTTCCCACTCAGAATATTCTATGATTCTGTGATTCTATGAAAACATTTGTTCCTGAAATTGGAGTCATTCCTGGGATTGCAACACCCAGGCTGTGTTTCCAATTAATCTGCTGAAGTCGTCATGTATTTCCAAGTGCATTGGCTCAGCAGAGAGAAATCTGGCGCTGGCTGGGGGCTGAAATGCCAGCTGGGATGTGCATGGAATGAAATGAGGGAATGGCCCCGGGGGCTGGCCCGGGGCACCAGGCCCAGGACCCCCGAGGGGCTCTGGTGGAGGGGGAGGATTCAGGACAGGGCAGAGCGGTGGGAACGGGACAGCCCGGAATTGTTGTGGAGTTACCGTCAGGTTTTTCCTGACCCCTCTGTTTGTGGGGGTGTGTTTTATCCTGGGTGCAGTGGGCTGTGCTCTGTGCATTCCCTGCTCCCCATCCTGGGGGGATTGACGGCCTCGGTGGGGACAGGGGGGACACGTTTGGGGTGCTGGAGTGACCTCCCCAGCCCAGCTCTTCCCAGGGCTGCTCCTGCCACCTGGGAAGGCGCAGGTTTGGGAGAGGAGAGATCCCTGGGGTGCTGTGGGGCAGTGTTTGGGTTTGGATGATTTGGGAGTGATCCCTGGGGTACTGTGAGGCAGTCTTGGGGTTCAGAACCAGCTTGGTTTGGTTTGGGAGCGATCCCTGAGGTGCTGTGGGGCAGAGTTGGGGTTCAGAACTGGCTTGGTTTGGTTTGGGAGCGATCCCTGAGGTGCTGTGGGGCAGAGTTGAGGTTTGGATGATTTGGGAGCAGTCCCTGGGGTGCTGTGGGGCAGCGTTGGGGTTCGGATTATTTGGGAGCAGTCCCTGGGATGCTGTGGGGCAGTGTTTGGGTTCAGATGNGCGTGAGTGTTGGGTGTTGGAGGATTTGGGAGGAATCCCTGGGGTGCTGTGGGGCAGTGTTGGGGTTCGGATGATTTGGGAGCGATCCCTGGGGTCTGTGGGGCAGTGTTTGGGTTCGGACCCGGCTTGGTTTGGGGTCCACATCCCCTCGCCCGTGGGTTTTCCCCTCCCTCGCCGCAGCCAGGATTCCTGCCCGCAGCTGGATGTGACCTTGCCGCATTCCTCTGCTCTCCCGCGGGGTTTTTGGAGGAGCAGGGCTGGATCCGGGGCCGGGTCCCCGCTGGGTGGGAGCGGCCCCGTGCGCTGAGCACAAACACTCGCGGAAAGGCTTGCGTAGAAATCTGCCCTTTCCAAAAACGAGGTTCAGGCTGAGGCTCCGCTCCCTCCGGAGCCAGGGGAGGGGTCGGGAGCAGGAGAAGGGGGGACAGGAGAAGAGAAAGGGGATGGGGGAAGGGGAAGAGGGTCGGGAGAAGGGGATGGGAGCAGGAAAAGAAGAATGGGAGAAGAGGAAGGGGATTGGAGAAGGGGAAGAGGGTCGGGAGAAAGGGAAAGGGGATGGGAGCAGGAGATGGGAGAAGGGAAAGGGGATGGAAGCAGGGAAAGGGGATGGGAGAAGGAGATGGGAGCAGGGAAAGGAGATGGAAGCAGGGAAAGGGGATGGGAGAAGGGGAAGGGGTCAGGAGAAGGGAAAGGGNAGATGGGAGCAGGGAAAGGAGATGGAAGCAGGGAAAGGGGATGGAAGGAGAGAAAGGGGATGGGGGAAGGGGAAGGGGTCAGGAGAAGGGAAAGGGGATGGGAGCAGGGGAGGGGTCGGGGAGGCTCAGGGCATCTCCTGCTCTGGAATCAGGGGTGGCTCTCCCCTTTCGGGGGACCCCTGCGAGCTGCTTTTGGGACAGGAATGTGCTGGGATCTTCGGGAAGCAGAGCAGGGATGGGTTCTGCTGCTGCTGCAGCGCTTCCTGGGGAGCTGGGAATCGTTAATGGGGACGGTGGGGACAAGACCTCTCCCAAACTGGATCGGGGCCGTTCCCATCTGCCAGGGCAGCACCGGGGCCGCGCGTCCCTCGCTGGGAGTGCCGTGCAAGCCTGAGCACCCTCCTCGAGCCTGGCAGCCCGAACAAAACCCCGGGGAGGCCGGCAGAGGAGGGGGAAGGCGAGTTTTCCATGGATGTTTGACGCTGCAGCGCGCCAACATCCCAAATTTCAGGATTCTGCTCTAACTTCCCAAGTTTCCCTGCTCCTGAAATAGAGCTCTGCCCCGTGCCTGCGTTCAGAGAGGTCCCTGCTGGGCCGTTTTTCCAGCAGGGAGGATGTGATCTTTCTATATTTGCTTGCAGGACAATAATACTGATGGTTTCTATTTTTAACCCGCCAGCAGGGAAGAAATGCACTCGGGAATGTTCGGGGAGCGGAGCAGCCCCGACCCGGCCGGGCCCCAGGAGCAGCTCAGAGAGGGTCTGGTCCCATTTTTGGGGGACCAGGCTGTGCTGGGATGGTCCCCCTGCTCCTGGGGGGCTCCGGGGGTGGTGGCAGGAGCAGGGACGAGTGGCATCATCCATCCCTCTCTTCGTCCCGTTTCCCTCCCTCCCTCCAGCCACATCTCTGGGGTGCTCATCCAGGTGTCACCGCTCCTGAAATCCCTAAAAGCGCTTCAGACCTTCAAAATATTTTTGGGGTATTTTTTTTTATTTTATTTGGGGGCGTTTTTGAAAGAAAAACAGCTCCTGTCACCACCTCGATGGTGTAAAAGGGCTGCAAGCAGTAACTTGCCCTCCCAAAGCCCTCAGAAATGGAAGGTGGATACCAAAACCGGCACCGACTTCAGTAGCAACCCCAAATTTTGGGGCTGATTTTGAGTGGTTCTGCTCCTGCTGTCAGCAGCACCCTCAGCAGGCCGGGCTTGTCTGGGTCCGAGCAGGATTTTCTGAGCAGCTGAACTCCTGCACCTTGTCTGGAGGAGAAAATCGGGATTTAGGGCGGAATCCACTCACCGGGGGCTTCTCTTCCCCCTCAGGGAAAGCATCTCCTGCTCTCTGGGTGTCCCTGGGTTTTCTCTGCAGGGGAAAATCCCCGCAGTCGTCAGTGCTGGGTTTTGTGGTGGATTATGTGGAGGATTCTGTGGTGGATCTTTTGCTGGATTGTGTGGTAGATTGTGTGGTGGATTCTGTGGAGAATTCTGTGGAGGATTCTGTGGTGGATCTTTTACTGGATTATGTGGTAGATTGTGTGGTGGATTTTGTGGAGGATTTTGTGGAGGATTTTGTGGTGAATTCTGTGGTGGATTCTGTGGTGGATTTCGTGGAGGTTTTTGCGAAGGATTCTGTGGTGGATTTGTGGTAGATTTTGTGAAGGATTTTGTGGTGGATTTTGTGCCGGATTCTGTGCGACATTCTGTGCTGGATTCTGTGCTGGATTCTGCTGTAGATTTTATGCCGGATTTTGTGCCGGATTCTGTGGTAGATTTTATGCCAGATTTTATGCCAGATTCTGTCAGTTTTTGTCTTCCCTGGCAGCCGAAGCCGAGCAGCAACCACAGCGCATCCACAGGTGGATTCCTGGCTGAACCTGCCTCCCGGACCCTGGATAGGGCAGCGGGTTTGGGTTTGGGGCCGCTCCTTTGGGGCCGTGGGGGGGTTCTGGCTCTGCCGTGCCGGGACAATGCTCGGAAGCCGGGACCGTGCGCGGCTCCCGCGGCCGCTCCTCCCGGGCTATTTCCATCGCATTGTCCGCGGCGCAGGAAGGATGTCTCCAGCCTTCTTCCTTTTTCTGCCTCAAAGGGATGTGGGAGGGAGAGGAGGGGATTTGTTGTGCAAGAGGCGCGATGGGGTGGCTGCTCCTCGAGGCTCCTCTGAGGGATGTGTGCGGCGGGAGGAGGGAAGGGGAAAGTCTCCTCTTGTTTTGTGCGGGAGAAATGCGGGCACAAAAGGGGGCTCTGGCTTTTGGGGGTGTTTTTAGGGTGGGCGAAGGAATGCTGCAAAGTCCCTCCTGTGGCCGGGCAGAGCCGAGGCTCCTCGCTGCGGCGGAGGAGTCCAAGCTCCAGTGTGCCAGGAAGTGAAAGCAGAATTAATTAAGATGGGAAATGATCTTAATTTGTTCTGGCTAAATCCCTTTAGCAGCAGCAAACCCCAAATACCTGAAACACTGCTCTTGGTCGGTCGGGGCATGGTCACAGCTCTCCCTGTGACATCCCTGGGGGTTTGTCGGAGAGGTAGAACCTTCCCAGTTTTACTGGGGGTGTCGGTGCTTCCTGGCGAGTCAAACTGGGAAATTCCCATTTCCCACTGACCTGGATCCCTGCTGAGCCGGGATCATCCTGGCACAGCCACAGGAGCCCAAACCCAGGTGCTGGCATCGAGTCTGCCCTGACACAGCTCCAGCTGATTTTTCTGTGGAGGACCAGAAAAGCTTTTAGGATCCCTTTTGGCTTTTTCCTTCATCCCAAAGTGGATGAAGATGGAGCCTGGGGCTGTTTCACCCTCCTCGAGCAGCGTCGGCCGCTCGTGGTCCCCGGGGATCCCTCCCTGCTCCTCTCCGGAGCTTTCTGAGCAGTCCCAGGGTCCGGGCCAGCCCCTGGAAGCTGCCGGGAATACCGGGAGCTCCCGGATTTCGCTGCTGACAGGAGGCGTCCGGCAGTGCCAGGGCGATGGGGCCGGTTCTGTGTGCGAGGGAAAATCAGGGATGAGCTGCGGCCCCCGTGGGTTTGGGGTCACACCCTGCCTGAGTGCCCGGCGTGGTTTAAACCCCCCCCAGTTTTTGTCCCCTCTCCAGGGGGGCTTGACCGTGCCTGGGGTCCCCAAAGGAGGAGGGATGGCGTGGAAGGAGGAGGGGGTTGAGCAGAAAAAATTTCGCTTTAGGTTGGGGTGGAAGTTTTTCCCCGCGGTTTTAAAATCCCGGCGAGAGTCGGGGAGAGGGGGAGCAGCTCCCTTGCAGTTTATCCTTTTCCATGCTCCCGTTTGCAAAGGGGAGAGGGTCTGGTGCTCTTCTCCAGGCCAAGGGGGCTGGAATGGGCACTCCCGGGAGCAGGGGGAGGGCTGGAATTGTGGCTGGACGCTGATCCACCCTGGATTCCCCCGAGAGACCTCGGCGTTTCCACCTGCTGCTGCCCGCTGCCAGCACCTGCCCGAGCCCACGCAAAACCTCCCTGTTTATTTTGTCTAAAAGCAAAATATCCCCCAGAGGNGAGCCTGATGAGGCCGGCTGCCAGCGGGGGCTTTGCCAAGGCTCGAATTTGCCCGTGAGAACTGCAAGGGTGTGGTGGCGGCGGCCGCGCCTGCCACCGCGGATCCGAGAGCTCCTGGCGCCGCAGGGCTGCTCTTCCCACAGCCTCGGTGGGCACGGGGACCCCGAGGAGCCGGGGGAACGCGATGCCATCCGTGGGTGAGAGTCCTGGGAGGGTGAGGAGTGTCCCTGTGAGGGAGCATCTCCCGTCCGGAGCGGGGTCCGCGGGCTGGGGCCGGGTGTGTGCCCGGTTCTTTGGGTGCCGAGTGAGCTTTAAAGGCCTGGTTGTTTCTGGAATTCTGCTGAGCTGAAGCAGCTCTGATGCTGAGAGGTTCTGAGGGCTCCATCCTCAGCGTGAGTGCAGATTCCTCGGTGTCCAAGCCATTACTGCCACGAGTTTCCCTGCTGATTCTTTCTCTTTTTCCCTGCTGATTCTTTTTCCTTTTCCCTGCTGATTCTTTCTCCTTTTCCCTGCTGATTCTTTTTCCTTTTCCCTACTGATTCTTTTTCCTTTTCCCTGCTGATTCTTTTTCCTTTTCCCCCATTTCCCAGCGCCTCAGCAGCAGCGGCAGCTCCTTTTTCTGGGTTAAACCCGCAGGGCAGTGTTGCTCCATGAGCGTGGAGCACTCACACACCCAGCTGCACCCTCAGTCCCCGCGTTCTCAGCCTCCTCCAAGGCTTCTCCTGGCTCTCTCCTGGCATTTCTTCACACCCGAAATCCCGCCCGCTGCCTTTCCCGCAGCTTCTCCATCCCGGATGGAATTCCTCGGCTCCAGCACCGTGGGGGGCTCTTCCCAGCATCTCCCCACAGCTGCCTGCAAGCCCCAGGTTTGTCGCAGGGTGGCTGTCCCCGCTGTCCCCGCTGTCCCCGCTGTCCCCAGGGTGTGGCTCCTCTCATCCCGGCAGTTTCCATCCTCCTCTGCCCTGAGGATTTGCCACCTGCACCTTCGCCCTCTCCGCTGATGCCACCCCCGAGCTGGCCCGGCTTCTTCCCGAGCACCAGGGAGGGGAAGCAGCGCCCGTGGGGAAAGGCGCCCGACGCGTGTTTGTGCAGGAAACTGAAAATGTTTGCGGCTTCCTCCCCGGGACAGAAATAACTCTCACCCTGGGCCCCAGGTCTGCCCTGGGGAGCTCCTCGGTGGCTCCTCAGGGCCAGCACGGGGCAGTTTTGGGGTGCTTGAGCAGTCCAAGGATTGAGTTTGTGCCTCTTTCCCTCTGTGTCCGTGGGGCTGGGGCTGCCCGTGCTTCTCCCAACTCCATCTGCTTGTTCTGGACCTCGGTGTTTTTTTTTCCTTAAATCGTCTTTTCTGCCCCCTAACCCAGCCCTGGACCTCGACCAGCGCTTGCCAAAGGGATTTCCTTCCCTGCGGCTCGCAGCGAGGCTCTAATTAACGGGCAGGTCTCGAGTAGCCACTTGCCGGGAGTGGGTATTGAGTGTTTCCAGCTTTTTTTTTTTCGTCTCAGCGCTTCCAGATCGAGCAAGAAATCACTTCGGGCAGCGCTGAGCTTTCCCCGGGGGGCTGTGACTCAAGCTGGGCTCTTGCACGCAGCAATTAAAAGAATCAATCGGTGCCGGTCTCGGCAGCCCCGGGGTCTGGGGTCCAGCCGGGTGCTCCCGGGAGGGAGAAGCCTCCGAACCCCCTCGGTCCAAACCGGTTGGAAGCGTTTCTCCTGCGCTTGGGTAACTCAGGGGAGGTTCTGCAATCGTTTGATCTCTCCTCCTCCTCCTCCTCCGCTTCCCTCGGCGCGGCGGCCGCATCCTCCCGTGCTGGTGTAACCGGAGCCGCCGCGGGATGAGCTCCCGGAGCTTCCACGGCTTCCCGGGAGCGTCCCGGAGCTTCTCTGCCGGCAGAACAGAGAGCTCGTCCCGCCAGGAGTGCGGCTGGAGAGGGAGATGAGGCTGCCGGAGGGCACAGGGCTGCTCCAGCCCGGCCAGAGCCGCGGGATTTGCCTGCCTGGAGGTGCTGCCCGTGTCCCAGCCCATCCCGGCCGGAGCTTTTCTCACCTGCGGAGCCCTCAGGGAGCCGAGCTGGGCGGTGCGGAGGAGCCGCAGCTCCCCGTGGGGTGTTTGGTGCAGGGAAAAGCCCTGCGGGACCATCAGGAGGAGCAGATTTTGGGGACAGGGCGATGTTTGGGGCTGCGCGGAGCTGCTCTGAGCAGGGAGGAGCCGGCAGAGCAGCAGGTGAGGGGAGGGATGCGCTCAGGGGGATGTTTCCCTTCTGGAAAAGGAAGACTTTTCCCAAATCTCAGGAGTTTCTGCGATCTGAGGCTGCCTGTCCCGCTCTGGGGAAACACGAGGAGCCGCCTTGGCTCCCTCCCCTGCAGCAGAGCCCTGCGGCCGCGGCTTTCCCGCTGCTCCTCAGGAAGCGGCGGCTGCTGCGAGGTTTCCTGGGGATGCCTCTCCCTCCTCCGCACAGCCTCTCATCCCGCGGGATGCTCTCCGGGATGCTCCCGGTGACCCGTGGGGGTGGGAGGGTGCAGGAAATCACTGCCAGAGCTTCCCAGCCGTGCCAGGGCTGCGGTGGGGATGGAGCCACCCCGCTGTCCCTCCGCTCCCCTGGCCGGGCTGCGGCTGCAGGAGATGAGCTCTTTGATTCCTGCCTTGTCCCTGGCGCTGCCCACGCTCAAACCGCATTTTGTGGGACTCCTGAGGCAGCTCTGTGCCCAGAATTTCCTGTGGTTTAGTACCTGGGTGTCCCTAAAATCTCAGATTTAGGCCCAAAAGGTTTTGTTTTTGTGTGGTTTTGCCTCAGCACGTTCTGGGTGCTCCAAAGGTTTTCAAAGCTCGTCCTTGGGAGAGGGGCAGCGTCCAGGGAGCTCCTCTGGGAGCTGGAAGGAATGGGAAAAAGTTGTTTGGTGGTTTGGGCAGAGCCTGAGGTGAAGTTTGTGTCCACTGTTAAGGTTTGGGGCTTTGGGGTTACCTTGGGATCCTCTGGACCACCCTCGCCCTGGAAGGCAAAACATTCTCAGGGCCAATCCAAACACGGATTTGAGAGCCTGTGGAAAACCTGCCTTAAAACACAGACCTGGGTCACCTCCAGGAGTGCCTGGTTTAGCCCTGAAGAGCTCCCCGTGGGTGCAGTGGGAACAGCAGGACCGGGATTTGGGCTGGGGCCGGGAGTGTTAAACCCAGCAGCACACCCAGGCCCAGGGGTGTTTCCTCCCTGTCCCTGGACTCTGGGCTGGCCCCGAGGTTTTTGGGTCCCGGAGCAATGAGTTTCAAAACAAAATGTGCGCATTTGTGGGGAGAAAATTCCAGGGAGGGCTATTAAATGTCTGACTCAAAGGTCACGAGCTGCAAACAAGCAGGGAGAGCAATCAGGGGAAGCATCTCGCCCTCATCTGCCTCCCCAGGCCTGATGTGGAGCTCGTTTCCAGGCTCCAGCAGGGAATATTCCCATTTTTGTGCTCGGAATGCCTGGATAACTGCTCTGCTCACAGGTGCACGGCGTGCTTGGGTGTGTGGCTGAATCCTGGTTCGTGCCTTTTGGTTGTGGGAAGGGTTTTGTGCTGCTCCGCTGACTTGGCCAAACTTTTAATCGTCGTCTGTCTCAAATATTTTTTTTTTTTTGGATACTGTCTGCAGAAGGAAGTTTGCAAGAATCAGAGCAGAAAAATTCGGGTTTTCCCTGGTGGAAAAACTCTCAGGGGCGGGGGGCTTTTCTTGGAGTCTCGTTTTGGAGCAGGAATTTGGTGTCTGGTGGGGAGGGGAGGGATCCACCCACATCTGGCTGAGCCGTAAAGTCCCCGAAACTCCCAACCCATGAGCTCCAGAACGAGTTATCACAACTTGGCACCCGGCTGCTCCAAACATTACATCTTCCCTGAGCATCATCTGCTCTCTTATGGCTCCTGCGGGACGCGGCCGGAGCTCTCTCCGTGCGGGGACAGCTGAGGCGCTGCGGGGCTTTTCCCGGAGCCGCTTTTCCCGGAGCCGCTTTCCTGGGAGCTGATTTCTCTGGAGCTAATTTCTCTGGATCTGCCATCCCAGTGCTGCTTTCCCTGGATCTGCTTTCCTGGGAGCTGATTTCCCAGGGGCTGCCATCCCAATTTCTCTGGATCTGCCATCCCAGTGCTGCTTTCCCTGGATCTGCTTTCCTGGGAGCTGATTTCCCAGGGGCTGCCATCCCTAGAGCTGATTTCCCAGGAGCTGCTTTCTCTGGAGTTGATTTCCCGGGATCTGCCATCCCAGAGCTGCCATCCCTAGAGCTGAATTCTCAGGAGCTGATTTCTCTGGAGCTGCTCCCGTCCCCAGAGCTCCCACCCCCGGAGCTCTGTTCTAAGCACAGGAAGGAGGAAAATGCTCCAAACGCTGGGATTTTTTGGGATCCTGCGCGGAAACCCCTCAGGGACACACGAGCAGGTGGAGGTAGGGGATAAAGGGAAGCGTGGGCACCTCTGGGGGTCCCCGGTGTCCCCCCAAAAGCTGCGGCTGGGCAGGCTCTGGGTGGGTTTGGTGATTTTTCTCTCACCGTTCCGGGAGCAGCGTTGGGTCCCTGATTAAAGCCGGCGCTCCGGGGCCCGGCGGGGTTAAACGAGGTGCCCCAGCTCCGGGATTTCCTATTTCTCGAGCTCTCCCTTTGTGATCTTCGCGTTCTTTCAACATCGTCCTTTTGGTGTGGTTTCTTATTTAAGTGTTTTCAATTTGGGCGAGCTCCCTCCAGCTCATTCCCGCTCCTTGAGGAGACCTTTTCCCTTTTATTAGGGAGGAATGTTTTTAATCACCCGAATTCTTCAACCCCGCCTGAACTCTGAACCTTTCACAGCAAATCGGCAAAAGATGGGAAAGGCGTTTCTAAAAGGGAGTTTATTGCAAAAAAACCCAAAATAGCCAGGGATTAACTGCTGCTCCACCTCAGAGCCGTGGGGACAGGGATGGGGAATGGGATGGAGACAGGGATACAGGGAATGGGGACAGGGATGGGGACAGGGATACAGGGAATGCAGACAGGGAATGGGGATGGGGACAGGGATGGGGACAGGGATGAGGGCTGGGATAGACAGGGATAGGGACAGGGATGCAGGCAGGGATGCAGACAAGGATAAATGCAGGGATAGACAGGGATACAGGCAGAGATAAATGCAGGGATGCAGGCAGGGATAATTGCAGGGATAAATGCAGGGCTGCAGGTAGGGATGCAGGCAGGGATGAGGACAGGGATGCAGGCAGGGATGCAGGCAGGGATGCAGGCAGGGATAAAGGNCAGGCAGGGATGCAGACAAGGATAAATGCAGGGATAGACAGGGATGCAGGCAGGGATAAATGCAGGGATGCAGGCAGGGATGCAGGCAGGGATGCACAAAGCAGCAGTGCTGCGATGCCACTGCTTTGCTCCTCAATAATCTCCCTCCCCAGCTTTGTTTGCCCCTTTCTTTATTCCCCTCTTACACAAGCCCAGCTCTGCTGACGGCTGATTTGCCTCTTTAAAAACAATCAGGAAATGCCAAAGCAAAGATTTCTGCTCTGGGTTTTTGGGTTTTTTTTTCCTTTTCCGGGCTGGCTGGCTGGGAGCAGTGTGACCGCTGGTGTCCCGAGTGCCACCGCCAGCCCGGGGACCTTGCTGCCACCCCTGTGCCAGCGCTGCTCAGGGCTTTGTGAGGTGCTGCAGTGCAAAGTGGGGCTCCCCAGCCCGCCCTGGGCTGTCCCTCCGCGCCTGTCCCACCTCGTGGCCGCGTTCCCTGCTCCGTTCCGTGCCGGCAGCCTGGAAAATGCGGGTAAGCCGTGCCGGGCTGGAGCACAGAGCCCTCATTCATGCCCAGGGCACCGCGGGGAGGCTCCGTGTCACAGCCTCCGCTGCCCATGGAGGATCTGCGGGCTGCGTCTGCCAGCCCAGGGGTGCTTTGTGTGGTGGGCTCCTGGCCCCACGGCTCTCACAGTCCCAAACTGTGCTCCCAGACTGTGCATCCCAGTCCCAAACTGTGCATCCCAGTCCCAAACTGTGCATCCCGGTCCCAAACTGTGCATCCCAGTCCCAAACTGTGATGCCAGTCCCAAACTGTGATGCCAGTCCCAAACTGTGATCCCTATCCCAAACTGTGATCCCAGTCCCAAACTCTGCATCCTGGCCCCAAACTGTGCTCCCAGACTGTGCATCCCAGTCCCAAACTGTGATCCCAATCCCAAACTCTGCATCCTGGCCCCAAACTCTGCATCCTGGCCCCAAACTCTGCATCCTGGCCCCAAACTGTGCTCCCCGCCTGTGCATCCCAGTCCCAAACTGTGCACCCAAACTGTGATCCCAGTCCTAAACTGTGATTCCAATCCCAAACTCTGCATCCCAGCCCGTACATCCTGACCCCAAACTGTGATGCCAGTCCCAGACTGTGATCTCAGTCCCAAACTGCGACCCCAGTCCCACCCCGTGCATCCCAGTCCCAGTGTCCTGGCCCTTCTGAGGGTCCATTGTGGGCGCCAGCAGGACCCTGGCTGGGTTGGGGACAGGGACGAACCCCCCAGGAGCCGCAGTGGCGCTTTGCTTTGGGCGTTTTTGGGGCGGGGGGAAGGGGAGGAGCCGCCGGCCCCTGGATGGTGCGGGAGGGGGGCGTTGTTTACTGTAACTCCTGGCCCGGGGCCAGCAGCAAACCCCAAATGAGTTCAAGCTGCGGAGGGAGGTCCCAAACAGCTCCCGAGGCAGGAGGGGATTTGGGAGGGGGGTCCGGAGCTGGGGGTTGTGGAGCGTCACCCCACGTGCGGTGGGTTCCCACATGGGGACACTGGCCCAGAGCCTGGGTTTCTCTCCCAGTGCTACCAGCCCTGGCACCCGGCACGGGACCTTTTGTGTTCCCAAACTCTGGAAAACCGCCCTGAGTTTGGTGGCCTCAGCCTGGCCAGAGCATCGGGGCTGGGACGCCTGTGTCACCCCGGGGGCACGTCAGGCCAGGCTCTGCTCCCTTTTCTCATCCCATCCTCTCCGAAAATCCGCTCGGACATCCCAGAGCGGCGCGGGCAGAGCTGGGGGCCGCGGCAGGAGCGGGGTCCGCGCAGCCTCTCCTTCCCTGGCTCCAGAGCCTCTTGGCCCTGGGGATGCTCGGCAGCTTTTTCCTGGCTCCGGCCGAGTGCTGAGGAGTTGTTTTTCTGGCTGCGGCTGCTGCTGCCCGGCCTCCCTCTCCCCCCCGACACCCCCCATCCCTCCCTGCCCCGCTTCCGCCGCCTCGCAGTTTTGTTTTTGTAGGGACCGAAACAAATGATGCGGAGAGAGATTCCCAGAGCCGGAGCTTCCCCCTCGGCTCTGCTCCACCGCCGCGGCCCCCGCTCCCTCCCGGGGGTGTCTGGAGCAGCCTCTCCTTCACCTGGGGTGCCCCAAGCCCTTCCCACCCCTTTTTGTCACCCTTCCCACCCCATTTTTCCCGGGAAGGGGCAGCAGCAGACCGTGCTGAGCCTCCACGGGGAGCTCAAACCAAACCTCGGAGCTTCCCGCGGGCGTTTTTAGGGAGCAGGGAAAGGCTGGCACAACTTTTTGGGTGCCTGTCTGGGCTGGTCCTGTCCCCCTCGTAGCCCCCCCGTTGCCATCGGGGCGCTGATCCCAAACACAGCCCCCGGCAGCGTCCCCAGCTCCTGGCGCGGTGACATTTGGCCGGAGCTGGGGGGGACACGGGGCCGGCCGAGTTCCCGCTGACCGGCGGCGTCACGGGGCGGGATTTGGCCGGGCCGGAGCGGCCGGAGGTGCCCGAGTGTCACCCCGAGATGTGCCGGTCACAGCGTGTCCTTGTCCGGCTGCCAGCAGCCCGTGGTGCCACCGCCTCTGCGGGCACCGCACTCCTCTTCCTCACGGGGAGGGGACGGGAGGGAGGGGACAGGTGAGAGGGGACAGGTGAGAAGGGACAGGTGGGAGCAGGAGGGGGGAGGAGAGAGGGGAGAGGCGGG
>VZTB01001853.1:0-36262 GCA_013397245.1 Thryothorus ludovicianus
AGACAAGCAGAGGAGAGGAAGAGGAAAGAGCACTGGAGAAATGCTGAATGTACTCTCTCAAGAAAAGTACCCACACAAGATTGGCTTTGTGGGAATTTTTATTAGTTCTAGAATTAGAAACAGGGCACGGAGGTTGGGGAGAGGGGAGTGTCTCAAACCAGCTGCAACTCATTTTAATTAAGGGCTAATTAGCAAGTAGAGCGTGCTGGAAGTGGGAGAAGTCAATGTCCCTATATAATACAGAGCAGCTCACTAAAGCATTTTTTCAGCACTTAGGGATGCCAGCAGAGGGGAGAAGGAAAGAGATAAAATGTAGAAGTGCTTATGTATTCTGTAGGGAGTTTCTTTCTAAAAGTCTGTATTTCCTTAGAAGTTCTTCTGCTGTTAGTAGAAAAAGGTTAAAGATGGATACCTAAAGAACTCAAGTTTAGAAATCTAACTCCCTGAATCTATGCTTGAAGTTTATGAAATTAACTTTATTTCCTCTTTTTCTGGTTCCTTAGTTCCAATGGTAGTTATTCAGGAAGTTATAATTTGTTATGGTATGGAAAATATCATAACTTAAATTTTTAGTTCAACCACTGAGAACGGTAGTAGTATTTTCCTAATGCTAAGATAATTCTGTGTTGCCTGGGTATTTGTAATCTGTACCTACTTACAAAATATAAAGTAGATTTATGTTTTCAAAATCTGCTTTAATCTTCATTTATCTAAATCTAATCTCTTTCATATGTGAGATTTTAATAGATGCCTACGTGATATTTCCTGCTGCACTAAATTCAGTTTATTAAGGATATGAAAAAAAAGTGAGAAAAATGAATTAGGAAAGTTTCACTGGCTTGTTTAGTCTTTTGAAATTTGCTAAGAATAATTAGCTATTTTTATGAGTAATAACAGCAGAGGTATTCCCTGTCTGGAAATTGAAGTGTGGTCTCATATTGTGAGTTCTGTGTGTATTTAGAAAGAGCAATTTACTGAGGTCCAGCTGTTCTTTGTCACTCCACAAATGTTTTATGAGGGTGGTGCAGAAAAGGCTGCAGTGAATCCTGGAAGTGTTCAGGGCCAGGCTGGACGATGCTCTGAGCAGCCTGGGACAGTGGAAATGTCCCTGCCCATGTCAGGGGGTTGGAAGGAAATGATCTCTAAGGTCCCTTCCAACCCAAACCATTCCCTGATTGGAAGAATAAAAATCTTTAACCTTCGTGTTGTCCAGTCTGTCTGCAGAACAACTGGGTGAAGGGCAACAGCTCTGAGGGATTTCTTTTAATAGGAAAGAAACTCCTGTATAAAACTTAAATCTCACAGGGCTGTGAATGTGTTTGTCAGTATTTAATGAGGTTTGGATCAAGAGATGGAGATAAGGAGGGTTTTAGTGACTGGAAATGGCAATCGTGCTCACAAGTGCTCACCTTGTTAACAAGTGAGGTGCCAGAAAAGAACATGAAAGGGATATAAATCTTTTAAATTTCAGTTCCTTGGAAAAGTGTGTAATAAATGTTCTTGAAAGTCAAAATTGGGTGCGTGAGCAAAAGGAAAGTGACTGCCAATGGGAAGTGTGGATTTCAGTGTAATTTGTGGGTAAGCCTTTTGGGATTGTTTTTATGGCTCTCATTTACCTTAACTTCATTAAATTTTTGGTATGTTCTTTCATAGCATCCTTTTTGTCTATAATCTAAAGAAAAGACAACCCCCACAAATCAACAGAACAGGAACAACAATGAAAGAAAAACCCATCAAACAAAAATCAACAACCAAGTTATGAAGAAAATTTCTAATGCAGTTTGGGTAAAAACACACTGTACCTGAATGTGGGAATAGTGAAAATATGAGAACAAGAACGCAGATTAAACACTATACTTTTAAAAATTATACCATCAAAGAACCAAGCAGAGGCATATAGTGCTAATTCATAGCATTATATATTTACTCCTAATCTTCAAATACCTTCCAAGTAATATCCAAATAAGAAATAAAAGGAAGCAGCATCTACCATTTGGAATAGCAATATTCTTAATGTAGTGCCTTCAAGTAAAATAAATCTGAAATCCAAATCTAAAACAAGAGAAGGAATCTGGTAATTCAGATAAATAGTTGTAGGCAGGTCCTGGCAGGACCTCAGAACTTTGAAAATTACTTTATCATTGTTTGCTTGCCTAGAAGGAAGAGGAGTTCTTATTTACTAAAGCTGTGAAACTATCTGTTTAGAGATGTGCCTTCTCATGAAAAAGGAATTTCTTCAGCGTTGTAATGAAGGGTTGGCTTCTGGCTATGTTAATTATAATTATTTTCGACATAATGCCTTTGTATCTGATGGTTCTTGTCTTATCAAGCTGGATAGCAGATGCAGAATCAAAAGGAAAAGTACATCTAATGCTTAATTCATGGTAATTGGTTTGATTTTTTTAATGATCTGAGCAAAACAACCTGTATAAGATAATGTATTTGATTAATTTTTTTTTGTCCTGGTTTACTGTATTAATTAAGAAACATCAAATAACTACAAAAACCTGATTTAGTTGACGCTTATTTCCATAAATAACTTATTTGAATTGTTAGTTTGGGCAACCAATATAAGAAACTGAGAATCACATGTGACATTGTTGAATATGTGGAAAGTCATAATTTTCTCTATAAAATTATATTTGGCTACACTTCTCCTGATTGTATTAGGGTGAAACAAGTTCATGGTAATGTTATGCTCTGGAAGCATATTTGCCAACATCAGTAAGTTAGTTAAGATATAGAGATTAATCTTATTTGATTTTTATTTTTTTTCTAGACTAAGGTCAATATCATAACCTCCTCTAAAGTTTTGCATATATTAATTTTCATCACTCTTAGTAACATTTGCCTATTGTGAATCAACAGCTGATGGGCAGTGTGGTTAACACACCCAGATCACTTCCTGAACCTGGTCTGGGGACTAACGTGGAGTTCAAGCACCCTGAAAAATGATGCTAATTCTTCCAGGAAAACAAGATATATATATATTTTTTTTTTTCAGTTACTAGCAATTATTTTGTTTGCTTTAGCCTGATTTGAGTGTAATCAGAGCTACAAAATAGAAAAAAACAAGACAATTTTCCTGCCAGCTTGGTTGCCAGTGTTTTAAGTGGAAATTGGAAATCAAGCTCTTCATCTCCTTGCTGCTCTAGCACAACACTACAACAAGGAGTAAGTTAACTATACCTCTTTTTTAGCTGCTTTTTGCTTAAGTAGCAGACAATGGATATTTCAGGGGTTTTATGTTCTCTTTCACAATGGCGAAGCAGCTTCCTTATGAAGAAATTACCTCATGTTTTATGAGGAGTTTCTATAAGTGTGCTGCTCCTGAGGAACAGCACTTGGATAATCAGGACACCATTTATTTCTCGTTATTTTGAGGTCTGTGAGCAGCCAAGTTGATGGTCAAAAAGCTGGAAATAGAAAGTATTGACTCAGATGGTTGATGTGGGCTGGATATTGCTCCATTGTTAGAATTAGAAGTCTTTGAGCTGTAATGAGACCTTCAGCACTGCTCTTTTGGTCGTTGTATTCACAGAAAAAGCCTGGAAGTGTCTTTATGACAGAAATATTGAATGACCAGCTTGTTCTCGAGCTTGAAAGAGGCTTCCTGGAGAGACTGAATTCTAAATGCATAGAATTGCAGCTTAGAGTTACTGCCAAACACTAAAAGAGAAGGAAACTCTTATTCTGACAATTCTGAGAAAACAAAAAAGCCCAGAGTTTGGGCTTGTGGATGGAAGCTCTGTTAGGGAGCTTTGATTCATGGCCAAACAATCATTCTGGTCTGATTTATTTGGAATTTTATGTTGCTTTGCAAAATGTTTGCTATTAAGTATAAATCCACAACCATTCAGCAGCCAGATCTGCTTTTTGAAAGGGGCTCTTCAGGGGCAAAGGGAGCCTTGTAGGAACAGCCACTCAGTAACACATTATTGTACTCATGACGTCTCACAAACCTCTTCTGAAGAGATGTTCAGATCTTCACAGCTCAGTAGATCAAGAGAGTTCAACATTACCTGTGTGAAAAAGAAAACAACTTTTCTCTATGAAGTCTGGCTATGGACAGGAGACGTTTTCTACATGTTTCTAAATATCCAACTTTGAATATTTGGATTATTAAATTGCCAAAAAGGTTGGTAAAGGCACTTTGACTTCAAGCAGATTTTATGGTGCTCATTGGCTTGATTTAGCTTTATCCAATTCTAGCTTTTAAGCTCTTTTTTTTCCCCATCATGCCCGGTATGATTCAATGTCTTATTTCATACACTTGGTGAGACCTTTAGAGATAAAATACAAAGGATTAAGTTCAGGGCAGGATTGAAGCTTAGGTAACCATATCTTCTGTAGGGCTAAATCCAGGGAAGCAGGGAAGTGGCGCATTTCTGATTTATGGGACTCACAGTGTGTTAAAATGTTCTACAAAATATATTGCAGCATTTATTTACTCCTACTTTTATGCCATAGGATTTCATTTCTGCACAGCTTAGGAAATAACTTCTTAATTTGTATCTGCAAGCAATTATGTCAACATCTCACATAAACAACTTTATTACAAAGTATTAAAACTAGTATTTGGAAAAACACTGGATATCTCCCATGTGTCTGTCATCTTATACTGCTTGCAAGTAATAATGGAAAAAAGAGTTTCAATGTTAATTCTATATTTAGCAGGGATTTTTTGTAATATTCTTTGATATCTCTGTCTCCAGCTGGACAGAGAAGTCAGAATCCACCTCAAAAATATCCCAGCCGGTAATAATTTGAATTCCTTTTTTATGCTAGTCAGTCACTTCAGAGTAGGAAGGCATTTTTGTGTTCAGTAAGGCACACTGAGCAGTGCCATGTCCTGCCGTTGACCCAATGAGGATTTTTGATTCTTGTTAGCATCTTAAATGGAATTATTTCTTCCCATTTGGAATAACTACAGTGCAACACTGATCTAAAGTATGGTCCCTGTTCTCAGAAATGAGGCTTCAAACCAACTTCCAGATTTATTTAGTTCTGAGGGAAAATTATGATGGGAATTGCATCTTGGGAAAATGTTGTAGTCTTTAATTCAGTATTTGTGGTGTTGAAGGCAGGAGTGGAGCTTGCAATGACTTCAGATGAATCAGACTAGAGCTGACTTCTCCAAATCTAAACAGCTGCTCTTAAACCCTGCACAGATTTTTGAGCTTTTTTGGCATCAAAGCTGCTGTGGTTGTCTCTGCCTGCATTTTACACACCATGTATTTGAGCTCTTGGTACTTCAGAAGTTGTAGGAATAAGGCCCAAAGCAATGAGATATGTGGTTGTGCCTCTGAATACATTGGAGGATACCTGGGTAAAATTAAACTTAATTGATGGAACAGCCAAGCTTAAAGAATCGCCAGACAACGTTAGAATTATTGTTAGAATGTTGTTCTGGTGTAACATTGTCCACTCAGAGCAGACATTTACCCTGGCTTATTTCTAACAGCAAAACTCACTGAACTCAGCAGCAGAAACAGAACCCTCTTTTCTAGAACAGTTTTAGAGCATCTGATGAAATCAGGTAGAATGCAAGCACATTTTTGCTTTATAAAATCAAAACTCCAAGTTTATCAGATTTTGAGGAATAAAACTGGAAGAATTCCAAGCTGGTACATGACTATCTAATAAAAAAAGAATTGATTGCAGCTAAATTTTAGACTAAAGTTTAGGGTAGCTTGGGGTTTTTTACAAGTTTTATGCAAAAAAAAGCCTTGCCTCTAGGTTTAATCAGTTTGGAAATCTTTGTCTTTTCAGAGAAAGGCCAGGCAGAGGGTTTTAGTCACAGAAGATTAATGCACGCCATTGGGGATTTTATTATTAGTTCATTCTTCTTTCCTCTTGTCTGCAGTGATGTCAGTTGCTCGTGTTTTCAACCAGTAAAACACAGGCTAAAATTATAGGTTGCTAAATATAGATAACTTGCCACATCATTTAGTTTGACAACTTGTTTGTAATGAAGCCCCCAAAGCAAAATCCAAAATGTTAATTGGGGCAGAAATGAAACCTTGCAATAATATTTGCTCATTGCTTCTTAATTACAAATTAATAACGGGTAGAAAATATGATTATAAAGCCCAACAATAAATGATATTTGACTGCTGTTATGTCTGAGGAGAGTTTTTCTCTCTAGATTCTGTTTAAGAGGCAAGGGTGACAATTTCAAGGTAAAATATTCTGCAGCACAGGGATCTTTGTTAAGAAAAGTTAAATAAAATTGAATTCCCTCTTTATAAACAGATTAAATCACTTTTAGCAGTCTTAGGGAAAATAAATAATGCATATTTTATAACTCTAGGTTGAATTTAACTGCCTTGAAATCAAGGTTATTTGTGAAGGGAATTCTTAAAATCTCTAGGAACTGGAATTCTAAGTAGGAACTATTTTGTTTATTTATGCACTAACATAAGTACAAAAAGATGTAAATTTACGATCCATTAACTTAAAAGATTTGGAATTATATAAAATATATAAATAAATGCAACTGAATATGTTATATTTGTCTTGAGGATACCCATGGCTATGTGCATGAAAACAGGGAATTGCAGAGATTTTGGAAGAAATATTGCAAAAAATATTCATTTGCATTGAAGTTAAAATTCATATGACTTAGAAGTTAAGATTCAAGCTTAGAATTTTAATTTTTTTTTTCATTTTTTCTAGAAAGGTTGTCTTTTTCCATAAATATCCATGTTCAATGAAGTAATGATCAGGTAAATCACACTGTTAGAGGACTGTGGTCCCAGGATTTTCCCCTCCAGGTGAGAAATTTTGCTCTTAGATTATACAATCATGATTTTTGCCTGAATAACCCAAGCCCATTTTTACTTCTGTAAATGGTAGGAGTAAAATTAGTGGTGATAGCAGCAGTAGATTATTGTAGGATCCTTAAAGGGCTGTGCCCATCACAGGGAATAATGGTAAAAATATAAAAAAAAAATCTGCTTTAAATTATTTTAATATTAAATTAAATTTTAATATTAAATTATTTGTGCTTCTACAGCTGACAAAAATACAGAAATTATTCAGCAAAACCAAATAAAGACTAATTTAAGAGTAAAACCATTTTGCTCTGCTGGTGACCAGTTGGCATTATGGCTGAGACTGGCACAGGTGGCAGATTGGCTCCCCTGACCCTCCCTTTTTGTCCCAGGTGTATCAACCAGAACACTTCTTACTTGGTTGTTTCTATTCCTAGAAACATTTTCACTTCTATTACAGCTTCACTCATGCCCAGTAAAGTCCTCTTTGCTATTAATCCTGCAGTAGACACTTCTGCTGTAGCTGATTCTTATTTCAGAAATATTCTCACAATGTCTAATTTAATCTTTGCCTTATGGACTGGTTTAGACATAGGCATTTTTTTTCCCTTGCACATGGATTTTAATGAGTTAGAGGATCTGCATCACAATCCTGGTTACCTGTGCAGGGACTCACCTGAGTAATGGAAATCCCACAAGTTTAGCAGCAGCTGCCAAACCTGGGAGCGTGCCAGCTTGGCTTTATTTGTGCTTCTACAGCTGACAAAATTGGTTAAAAGAATTATTTAAACCCCATGCTCTGACAATTCTCCTATAGATAAACTCCTATAATCAGTTATGTTTTCAGATCAGGATAGAAACTGCTTGTCTGATGTGTTTTTTAGGATGCTATGTTGAGGCAAGTTAGCCCAGAGGAATATGTTTTTCTTTCTTGCAAGGCAGTACTATACTTATAATTCCTGTACACAGAGAAATGCATCATCTTGGAAAGGCTTTCAACCCTTCAGGGTGAGAGAATGGTGGTTAATGTAGTGACATGAACATCCTTGGTTATTACAGTAAAGATACTAACACAGGATGTTAGAGTAAGGCTATTTGTAGTAAATAGCTTTGCAATAAAAGCACTGCCTTTTGCAATAAAAGCAAAGAGTGGAGAGCAGGTGGAATTGTGTCTTGTATTCAAAGTGTCAAATGGCTTTTTCTAAGCATCTCTATAATAAAGGAACAAAAAAGTTATTAATGTAGTTGCTAACTAAAAATTCTAAACTGCCTTTGGAGGCTATACTTAAAAAGCTAAATGGACTTTTCCATTCCACCTATGTGGCATTTATACAGTGTTAAACCTAAATGCATAATTTTCATATTAACTGATGTTGTAGATCATGACACAGTTATAAGTGTAGATGCCTCCCGTGCATATAAACATGAACTCTATTGTCAGCTAATTCCATAAGTGTCTGCTTTGAATGCTAATGGAATTGACATTTCAACTGTAATGCAAGAATCTACCTGTCTGCTAATAAAAAACACTGATCCATGCACAATGTATGAACATGGAAACTCAAGTTTTTGTCCAGGGTCACACCAGGTTGAAGGTTGTTATTTTGGATTTTTGTCAGGGAGCACACTCATATGACTTTTTTCTTTTTTAAATTTTTATACAGAAACTAAAACTTTGAATGGGGCTCTGCTCACTCCTGGACTATTAAATATAGATTCATTAAAAGAGCAAGAGGAGAAATTGTTGCAAAATTGAGAGAGAAGAAGCAGTAGAGATATGAGAAATTATTCCGATGACTCTGAAGCTTTTTGCCTTCATAGTAACAGTTATATTCTGGTAGTTTCTGTCATTACTGTAATACCAAAAAATTGTTTCAGGCAGCCATTTGGGCTTAAGATCTATTTTACAGTGTAAGGTATTGAGAAGAATAAACTCCCTCCTTTTCACCAGAATTCTTTGAGGTGTTCTAAGTTAGACACATGCAGGCAGAGTCATTTTTAGAGAGCAGGTCTATAATTTCCAATATTCAATGTATGGAAGCCTGAAGAGCTAGCTTCAAGTTGATATCTGGACAGTTCATAAATTTAAAGGTGTTCTTCAGGCCAAAGGATACCTCATGATGATTTATAATTTTGTGTAGTTTGGCTCATGGAAATTCAACTAATGTTTCTTTATTAGGTCAAATGATTTTATCACTTACTGGTTCATGAGCTGAGTATGTGACATTGGGAAAACCTCAGATCACAGTCCAGTCACAGCAATTTGCTAAATAATTCATTAACACTTTCTGCAGCTGGACCCCATTTGAACAACCTCCTTCACAGAAAAATCGAGACATATGAATTCTTTTTTTGTCCTGTTTGGGGAAATTTTCCTCTGATATTTTCATATAACGAGAAATATTAAAGTTGGTATCAGCACTGCTGTATTCCATAATGATAGAATCCTTGAGCTAAAGTTTCAGGGTCTTGGTACCCTTTTTACAGCAGGATAAATCTAGTCTGTGCACAGTTACTATATAAGTAGGAGACTTTTTAAGATGTAAGTGATATTATGGCTTGTGACCCAATTTTATTTACAAGATTAGTACAATTTTACCAGTTATGTATTTTGAATGCTGGAGAATTTATTTTAAAGATTAACCTCTTAGAGGACATTCAGTTCCATCACTGAGCAATGGTTCTACCAGCAGGGTTTGTTGTGTGTGATAGAGGTGAGTTATTTAATTGACATTCACAAAAAAAGATGTATTACCATGAAGTGACTGTGCCTCCAACTTAGCCATTATTTGAATTCTACCTGCCCTGCAAGAAATTAAATAATATGAACAGTTGCTGGCCCAGGAAATATGAAGAAAAAAAATTATTCAATAGTAAAAATTCTTAGAAAATTACTTATGTGTAATCTAACCCAATATTGACTTATTCTAAATAAAGCCACTAGGAGAACTGGAGAAAAGAACAAAGAAATAAAGCAAAAAGGACAATAGTTACTGGTATTGCCTTGTACTTTTCACCTCACATAATTTTGACAGTCCTGAGATAGTTCTAAAAGCTTCTAGATTTCTCTAAAGGAGAAATACAAGCTCTTGTGGTTTTTTTCAGTAAGAAATGAGGTTTACTTGATCTCAGTTAAAGTTAACTTTGATTGGATCAAACTGGATTTAATTGGATTTCCAAGTGTATTGGATCTCTTGAAAACAGTGACACACTGGTGTAAGTAGGGATAGTGTTTCATCCTGTGCTTTCAGTTTTCAGCATCACACCTCTTCAATCTTATTTTGGGAGTTCCTTTGCAACTCTTTTTAAGCGAGACTTGCTGACAGGAACAAAAGTATTCCCTCGATCTGCTGTTCTGGTTTCTGAGTGGTGCCAGCACTGTGTGACACCAAACCTGTTAAATGTGATGGTAACCCCTGATGGGTCCCTTGGTGGTGGTCTCTGGTACCTTAACAACACCTGTCTGGTTTAAAGGCAGAAATTGGGAGGTTAATGCTGGTTCTGCCATCCTCTGGGTTTAGGAATTGCATATCACTGATACAGAGAAGAAACTCCCAATCAGTTTGCAAGGCTATAATCAAGATTTTGAAATCATCTCTTCCCTGGATCAAGAGACTGTATTTCCAAATCCTGAACATTCTTAACTGTACAAAGTTTCTGGTCAGGCTGTTTCATACAGAATCCACACAAGGACGAAATGGGAAAAGGGGTGTGCACGTCTTTATCAGTGAGCATACTTTAGTAATATTTCATACTTCAAATGAGTTTGCAAAGCATTTAAAAAAATCTATTCCTGGCATGAAAATGTGGGTTATTTCCTTATATCTTCCTGTCAGGATGTGATACTTTTCCACACAGTTACACTAAGGGAATGGCAGTAGTGCATCAGAGGAAATGTGCATCTCACCTTGTATTCTGTCAGACACATGACCAGGATTTGGTAAATGGAGTAAAATATAGGAGTGGGAGAAATCAGCTATGATCCATTTCTGGAGTGTTTTCTCCCAGTTTGATGAAATTTCTGTTTAGATTCCCTCTAGCCAACAGAAGTGCCTTTACTTAACAGCCCACAGTGAATTATTTATTTTATTATTGTCTTCAACTTCATCAATTGCCGTTTCAATACTTCTGAAAGTTTGTTTCACAACTGCCTGTGGCAAGGAGTACTCTTCTAACCCTCCACTTTGAAAATGCATGCTTATTTTGGATCTACCTGCTTTATATTTCATTCCATTGAAAGAGACAATGAATGACTTGCTATCTTTTTATCTTTTATATGTCACTGATGGCATCTGTCATGTACTTTTTCACTCATCTTTTTATTTTTTTTTTTTCTTTCCAGGCTGAAAAGAGCTGGTCTATTATACACTCATCATGATGATGCCATCCTGTACCTTTGATCAGCCTCGTATTTCTACAAGCTCTTGGAGAGGTACTGAGAAGCTAAATGACATTTCAGGACAATTCTGAAGATGGGTTTGCAGGTCTCCCTAAAAGATCTTGTCCTGCAATACAGATTGCTTTTGAAGCCATATATTGTACCTCTAACTACCTCTGCATCAGCTGGAAGTGGCTGTAGCAGATTTTCTTTGTGATTATTATTGACATTACATTCTCCTCCCAAAACATGTGAAGCCAGAAAAGCACAGGAAGAGAGGAGAGGTATAAAGGAAAGTGGGATTATAGCCTTGCTCATGTAGCTGAAGAATATTAACATATTTTAGGCAAAAGTTGTTTCATGATCTGACACTGTGAGATGAGTAAGGCAGCTGGATCTATATATCTAATGTGATCTGTAAATCTAAGGCTTCATACCTCTAACATTTAAATGAGTGCTAGGAGATTTTATCATTTGAACAGTTTAAAAGACACTTCAGGCACGAAAATTATTTGAAATTGTTTATTTGCTTTTCTGAAGACCACTTTCTCACCAAGAATGTGCTTTCTTCCTCCTTGTTTTGCATTTAATGTGTTGATTCTCTCAAATATGTGGTGTTTTTAAGGATTGTCTCTTTAAACTTTGCCTTGCAGATTGTAATCCTTTAGAGCAAGAGAAATTGACTCCTGTGCAAGAAAGACGTTTCAAAACAGGCATAGAATTTACTTTTATTGCCTGAAGTGATATTTTGGAGGCGTGCTTGTGGTGTACCCTGGTTCTAATAACTTTAAAGCCCTTTACCTCCAATCCTGTCTCCATATGCAGTTCAAACTGCTTGAGCTCCAGCTCCCCACAAATCCTGAGTGCTTTTGTCAGGATGATTTTTGTGGCCTATAAGGAAGGAACTCTGTCTGCAAAAGATGGGTTATATTGGGATGATATACATACAGTTCTGAAGACACTCTCAAATGCATTCCACTTGTAAAATTTTGATGTTTTCCCCCTCCTGGCAAAAGCCACGAGATCTGCTCTAGAAGAGACCACAAGGACCATTGCAGAAAAGCAGTGAAGGAAGTTTGCTCCAAAATTGACTCTCTCACATCCAGAAATACCATGGGGTAAATGTAGATCCTCCACCCATGCAGGGACAGTTTTCATAGATATTGAAGGGGAGCTTCCCATACATCTCAGGATTTACTGAAATACAAGAAAACCTAAGTTCCTCTTCTTGGCAGTCACTGGCAGGAGTTACAGTGCTGGGCTGTTGCTCATTTACTGGTAAGTCAATGATGCCCTTGGAATTGTCATCTCATTTCAGCTGACACTTCTGGGAAGGAGAGCAAAATCTTCAGGGGAAAAAGCTGACACGGTCCTCAGCTGACACAAGAATTCAAGCTTCAGTACTTCTGTACTTCAGTAGCCTTAGTTTAATCCTGCAGAAATAATCTTTGGAGAAGGTGTAACAATCCCAGGTACAATGTTTCACAACTTGTTTGCCTGTTGGATTACACATTTCTCACTACTCTCAAAGAATTGTGATAAAATCCTGCAGAGGTGATTTTCTAGTGGGAGAAAATGCTCTGCTGTTTGAACAGTTTAAGTGGAGAATATTGGCTCTGAGACCAAAGGTGCCTTTGGAAAAATGATATTACAATAAGAAGATTTTGATATACATCATAATGGTCCCGTTAGAATGGACAAAGTTTGAGTAAATTAAAATCACATCTGTGGCTTGGTATCAAGATCTTCTAATATAGGCTGTGAGGTTTCATCTTAAATTTCAAGGTCGAAATATTCCCCAAATTTTGTAGCATGAGGGTATCCTGGGATACAAAGCATGCTGGCAAATGAGGAGGTTTTCAGATCCTACAGGTGTTCTGATATTTGGCAAGGACCATGGAATTTGATTGGAAAATGTTTTAAGATTATAATCCAGAATCTATCTTGGTGACATGCGCAAAGAAAATGCTGAGGGAAGATTTAAGCAGAGGTGTACAGGTGACAGGATTTACACTGTGTGCCTCAAAATTACTGCTGTAAAATATTTGGCATTCAGATGCTTTTTATCACACTTATTTAATATTTCCCATGCCTGTCTTACACTGTGCATACAGAATTCTCTCTAACAACCTTAGCAGAACTTTGGGATCATGGAGACAGTTTTCTTGCTGGAGACAAATCAATACTGCAAGATCTTGATTAAAAGATCTGGTAAAGAGACTTTTATTCTTGATTTACACCACTACACACCTCATATACAGGAAGTAATTAATTACATGCAGGTAAACTCCTCTCAAATTCTTCCTCAGCACTGATTTCCAGGAAAGAATCCTCCTGAGAAATGAAGTAAATGAGATGAAAAGAGCAGAGAAAACCTATATCTGATTGCAAAAGATTCTCTTAAATTGACATAAAAACAGTGTAGGAATTGGATGGTAAGTAAATGTATTGAGCTGGCTGAGGGTGTGTGTATAAACAATCTTATATTCCATGAGAGGATAATGCACAGAATCTGTGCATTAGTACTTAACACTGTGCTTCTTATTCACGTATTTTCTGAACATATTTAAAAACCTGGGCTTTACAGGCTTATGTCTGATATCAAAATATACTTAATCGGGAAGACTGTGGATGTTTGACCTTTATTCCAGAAGTGTTCTCCCCACCTGCATCTCCTACCATAGAGGAATAGAGAAACCATTAATTTTTTGTGACAGATTGTCCAAGTCAGTGATGCCATAGAAGCTTTAACTTTCAGAATTCTTTGTCTTCTCCATCTCAGATTTTTCCCTTTCCCTTTTGGCAATGGTATTACGTCTGGATTTAACAATGGGTTTTTGTTTGTAAGCCAATAAGCACGGGTGCCTGGGTTCAACAAGGTGTTTATCCATTTCTGACACTCTGAACTTCTCAAGAACATGGCAGGGTGTGAATGCAACATGTACTGAAATATTTTTAAACTCAGTTTTTGCAGACATTCCCTTCAACATGTTGATGATGTGGTAAACAGCAGACATTTATAAGATTTATAATAAGAACTCTTCTTCTTCCTTGACTAATCTGCCTCCACACAGCCTTTTCCACAATGGATCTGATAGCACAGAGAACCACAGTAGTGCATCCTAAAATCACTCAATGCATCTCAGACCTGAACTAATTAATTTATAATAATCATTTATTTCTATGGGAATGGAGTGAATCTACTTTACCAAAAAATCTAGCATACTCACAGACTACAATTTAATAAGATTTTTGTAAAGAAGAAGATATGGCTTCGTAGTAACAACTGCAGTTCTAATAATCATTGTTCATATTGATCACTGTCTGCTGCAATTACTTGGATAAAAGGTTATCAGAAATAAATGCAACCTCCCCCCCAAAAAAAACCAAAATAACAAAAACCAAAACCCAACAAAGACAGCAACTATGAAATATTTATATTTTAAAAATAACTCAGACTTTCTCCTGAACCAGATTCCAGATTAGTTGCAAGAGGACTTCCTGAAAGCCAAAAAATTCCAGCAAACCCCATATAAAACTTTCCAGATGTTGATGTTCTGCAGCCAAAATTGGCACACAGAAAAATCAGTATCTTGTAAGATTTTGATTTCTTGGCCAGTTACCCTAAAATACAATCATCCATCAAAGTGCAGTTTACCTGTTTCTAATGACAGTGTCTTTAAAACTGATATTACATCTATTTTTCTCACTGTCATGATGAACAGAGGCTTTTAAATTAATGAAGATTTTTCCTTTTCCTTATAGAGGCCGTTCCCTACAGTGGTTTTGAATGCACTGATGGGCCATACCCAGAGAATTTGGGCAGTTTTGTTCTGTGTGGGTGTCCATTAAAATAAACCCTAGTGTCAATGTGATTTTATAACCCTTGAGAAAACTGAAAGGAAGCTGAAGAATACATTAACAAATTTCTGAGAGCACAAGAAGAAACAGAATGTAATATCCTGAGTTCTCCCATTGGAGTGCCCTACTTGTCCAAACATATAAAACCAGAAAGTCTTTCAGGTTGGAAAAAATTTTTTAAAATCATTAATCCTGACTGTTAACCCAGCACTGCCATGATCACTGAAAAAACCACGTCCTTAAATGTCACATAAGTTCATATTTTAGATGGTAGGTTATTTGCTTTCCTTTAGGTGTAGAGTTGTCTTTTAGGGAAAAAGAAATTTCATTGAGATAGAAATTTTTTATTATAACATACATTTTAAAGAAATCCAACATTACTGCAAATTGCTTCAAATCCATGTTGGCTTCATTAAAAAAAAAAAACAAACAATAAACCAAACAGAAAACAAACCAACTTAAGGCTAATTCCCTTTGGCTTAACCTATTTTTATTTAAATGGTCAATAACTTTGCTTGAACTTTGTATTAAAATATTGGCATCAATTTTATGTAACAATAAAAACAAGTATAAAGCTATAAGTATGTGCTGACATTGACTGGAGCTCTCTGTGAGACACTCTGAAGTGTTTCATGCAGAATTAAAACTTTCCCACTTTGTCATCCCAGGGTTGTGTGTGTCCCTCTCTTTATCCTGAGCACATGAATTTGGATGAAGGAAATAACTGATTCCCTTATCACAGCTTGAGCTGGTTGGACTGGGTCTAAAAAAGCTCCTGCCATAATCCAGTGCTTGTTCAAAGTATTTTTAAGCACCACAAGTGTGGGGTTTTGGGGCCACGCCAACGCTGTCTGGCAGTGCCTGGAAAACTCCCACCTCCTTCAAATGAGTTGGATTCATGGCATGGAGCCCTCAGCACAAGGAGCTGCTTCATGTGGTGACTGTGCAGTTAGCAAAGGCTTTTTGGTTTGTTTTATTTTAATTCCTCCTCATAAAGCCCATATCCACTTTTCACTACACTGTGGAAAAGGACAGACAAGTTCAGGTGCATCTACTTAACAAAATAACTGAGCCTCTCTGCCTGAAATTATAGTTTGTTCCACCAAACACTAGACATATGTTCAAAATGGATCTGTTAACCAAGATATCAATTTCCAGTCACAGTCAAATGAAAAATCTGAAAAGCATTAATCAAGAATGTTAGGATAATCATATTTAATTGTCTGTCTGTGCGAGGTGCTCTACTCCATCTCAGTACAAAGTAAAAGTTGTGTAGGTGAATAATGAAATCACTTTATATCTCAGAACATTTAGGGGAGAAAGCTGTGTTAGCTTTTGATTAGGCTTCTGTGGGAGTGTTTAAGGATGGCTTAGTGAAAGATTTTCCCTGTAGAGTGCATTTTATAGCAGGTTACAGACTGGAGTAGATACAGATTGATGGGCATGCTTAGGGCTCTCCTGGGATCACAGCTGGATGGATCCTTTGGGTTCTTCTTTGAGTTATCTATATGAATTTTTTGCATTGAAAAAACGCAAAACAACTGCTCTGTAACCAGCAACCAAATCAAAAGAAAAGAAATTTAAAAAGAACAAGCTAAAAGAACAAGCCAAAAACACAACAAGACCAAAAGATAAGCCAATAAATCTGATTTGTAAGACTCTGGTTCATGTTGCAGTCTTTATGATTTAAACAATACATTTAATGTTTTTGTGTTTATGCTGCTGCAGAGAAAAAAAAAATATAGGTGCTCTGTGAAAGATAAATGCTCTCATGTTTTCTCTTCTCTTGGAAACACATCAGCATCCAATAATCTCAGCCCCCTCTTTACTTGTGTGTTGGTCAGAATAGTTAATGAAACCCACAGTAAAGAGGAGGATAAAAGCAAACTTAATATCTGTTATCTTCTAAATATCCTTTTGAAAAAAAGATAGTTATCCCCAACGCAGTTTGAAGCCTTGAGGTAAAAAAACCACAAATATAATTATTTGCTGTTAAGTCTGTCTTCTTCAAATTACAGCCAAACTCTCAAAGACCAAATACCAAGTCCTATTTCATGTTTTAATCACCATAAACTATAACGGGATTCATATCTGCAAACATTTATTGCACTGTATCACAAGGATATTTTTAGCTACTTTGAAGGCTGTTATGAAAAAAAATTCCAACAAAGGGAAAATGATAGCTGCTTTCAAATTAGATATTAATCTGGAAGCAACACTTATGCTAAATAGTGAAGATAACTTTCCCAGGAATTTAAAACTAAAACTTCTAATGTGCAATTAAAGAAAGGGTCGAGTACTCCAGGTTTGGTTTTTTTTCTGGTTTTCTTTTGCTTGCTGAGTTTTTTGCTTTAAATTTAACCATTGTGAAAGTGGGATGCCTGAGAAGTCCAGCTGGATTATCCAGCATGAAGGCTGGATAATCTTAGGTAAATGTTAGTAAACAGGAATCTGGCATGGAGAAGAGTAATAAACCCAGCTCTGCTGAACACAGCATCCACTCATAAAAGAAAGAAAGAAGTAAATGGGGTGAAAATAAAAAAAAAATAAAAGAATGTATGTCTTGACTTGCCTAAAAACCCACCTTTTCAATGCATCTGATGTCTGTTTTCTCCTGGGTGAACTGAACAGGGTCGTGAAAGGGACTCCTGACATTGCTCATCCCTTCAGCTGCTGCAGAGCACTGGCCAGAGAATTCCCTGCAGAGAATTAAAAAACTGTCTTTGAACAGGAGTTTCTAGAATTTAGTAAATCACTTGTGTGGCAATGATGGGCAATAGAGAAGCTATCCTGACCCTGGGGTAAACTCTGCTCATTGTGGTTATTTTTCTTCACTGTTTAAGAGTGCAATTAATTTCTGGATTGAGCATGTCTGGTTTCCATCTCCAGCTCACAGCCAGAGAACACCTCTGATCCCTCCCTGATAATTTATCACAGAATATAATCCCATTTTAAATGGTGTGTTGATGCTTGTAGAGGCTCCCTGGAACAGAGGCTGGACAGTGTTAAAGGAATAAAGTTTATTATATATTATTTATTAAACTGCCTTCAGAGGATGCACCTTGGGCAGTACAAGAGCCTGGCCACGGCTACACCCAAGATGGATGCCAGGTCATGAGTTTTCACACTTTTATAAGTTTTGGTCCATTTGCAACTCCTGTGATATTTTAAAATGAGTTCAAATATTAAGGTAAAGGAATACTGAGGTTAGGAAAACCTCAAGAAAGGAAACAGGCAATAAAAGGAATGAGAGAAAATAGATATTTTCAATACAGCATATTTCCACAGAATAAAGGAATAGGAGTGGGAGAAAATAGTTGGATCTGAAAGATGATGGGCTTTAAATTTTCTGAAAGGTATCTAAAATTTAATTATTTTCTTTTTTTCACACTTTCATTACCAATATGCCTTGAAAGATGCCAAATCTCCTTTCCAAATATGGCTTCAGATTTATTACCTCGATGACCTGATCTTACTTGACATTTGCTTTGCTTTTCGTTTCCATTTATTTTTACCTGTGTGCCAAAAAACCTGCAGTTTCATGATAACTCAAAGTATCCGTGAATCATTCATGAATATTTGCTGAATGAGCAGTTATTCATTTTTATTTTCCCCCATTTGCTTCCCTGTCCCTTACAACATTTTGCCAGAATAAAACTGAGAGGAACTTCTTGAGTCTTCTAATTTCTCTACAACCTTTTGGTACAGAACTTAATTAGATGTAAAATTTAACAAAAAAAGAATACTGTGGTGTTTGTAAAAGAAAAAGGTTGGCAGGGTTTCTCTTTGGGTAGGGAGTGAAAATTGAAAGGTCTGTCATAGAGCAATATAGAACAAATTTTCTTTTTATAGTCACAAAATCTCCTTGTGATATTTTGATGGTGAACATTTTCATGAGCTTTTCCAACAACCTTTAGTAGGCAAAGAATAATTTGAACTATACGTGACATTAATCTAATCCAATACATTCTTGGAGAATTCACAGAGCCAAATTTTAGAGTTTTTTACATTTCCATAATTTTCAACAGAACTGGGTCTCTTAAAGACCATATGTGTGTGTACATATATATATGTGCTTTTCTTTGACACTGTTCCATTGGTATTTCTACAGACATTTTAATCATCAGCTAAGCTTTCTCACAGTGGCTGAGTAGCTTCCTGAGTAGTAAAATATAGTGTATTACTGAAAATTAAATAGCTACATTGAAAGATTTAGCTATATTTCATTACATTAGTCATCCTAATCACAGTAGCACTACTTTTCTGCTTGATATTACAGCTCAATGGAATGACATTCTACTACCCAGCAGCATGAGAAAGAACCTGAACCACCAAAATATTGTCATGAAATTTTGTTTCCAGGACCAGAAGCGGACTGTGTCACTCTGAGGTCGGTTCAAGCCCATATGCCAAATCCTAAACGAGCAGCCTTGAACATGAAAATATCTTATTGTCTGTTAACCATGAATGACTTATCCCAGATCTGCTGAAAACTTTACACATCTGGGAAATGAACACACATGATACAGCAATGAGTGCAAATCTGTGTGTTCCCTGTCCTAACAGTGCTCTAAATTTTTGCAGAGTATCTGCTGTTGATTGAGAGGAGCATAAACGAGACTAATAATTACCTTTGTCTCAATGTCACTGCTTTTGTTTCAAGAATTGTTCAGCTTCATCCATCTACAGCATCAATATTTCATAGAGATTGCCACTTTGGAGCTATTGCTGTCATTCATGTACATGTTCTATCCTCTCAGTCATGTCGATCTATCCACAGGATTGGGACCTTGATTTACATATTTGAACAGTATAATTATGAAGGATGTTATCTGGGTAAAAATGTGAGGCTGCCAAATGTTGGATAATTTGCAAACAACACAAATTCAGAGCGTCTGCCTCTTGAGTATTTTTGGAAAGGTACGGGGAACAACCAATTGATGATTAAGAAACCTCCCAATAGACAAACTAAACAAAAGGTAACAATTTATCCCAATGTTTTGGTTCACTGCTGATGAATTTTCTTAGCATCTGCTTAAATGTTTGATTATTCCACAAGCCCATCTGTTTCTGGCTGATACGAAACTCTGTGTGATGGGGGAATTTTTAACAGCTTGCACACCTCATTTAGCAGAGAAGACATAAAATTAGTGCCCTGATCTGTTGAATTTTCGAAGGGTAAGCCCACTCTGATAACAGCATTAATCAATTCATTAGCTTCATGTTTTGCCAGTTAAGACTTCATGGCAATACTGTGGGGTTTGAAAGTCCAAGTACCCCTTCCAAGATCCTCAGACAAGAAATTTGACTAAATGAGAGTTACAATTCCAATTATTTTTTCCTAGTCTGGCAGTACAACATGATGTTGGATAAAAAATGGAGAGGACATGCTTAGGATGTCTCCTAAATGTTTTGTTGTTCCCATGGGGAACTCCAACTCCAGATGTCTGCTGGAAATGCAATCCAGCAGAGAGGAAACAGTCTGGGAAGATCTTAGAGTGTGTGGAACTTGCTGCTTTCAACCAGAGAAGGACTTGAGGGTGATATGATGGTCAGAGGTCCTGTTGGGGCACAACAATCACAAAATTATAAGAGCGTGGGATTTCTGGAGGAATAACGAGAACTGCCAGCAGAACAATTGCCTCAGATTCCAGAGGGCAGCATTTGGCCTGGTGAGAAGATTGGTTGAGAGAATCCCTTGGGAGGGAGCGTCCCTGCTGAGATGTTCCTGGAGGGTAGAGCCCAGGAAAGCTTGAGTGCCATCACACTGCAGGTACGGGACAAAGCCAGCATCAGCTTGGGAAAGGCAGGTGCTGCTGGCCACCTGATCTTCTGTGGCAGGATGCCTCACATGGGGAAATGAGGGAAAGGCTGTGAATCTCATCTGCCTAAACTTTAGGAAAGCCTTTCTCACCGTGTTCTCCTGGAGAAACTGGCTGCTCATGGCTTGGATGGGTTCACAGTGTCCTGGGGGAAAAACTGGCTGGATGGCCAGGCCCAGGGAGCAGTGGGGAATGGAGCCACATCCAGCTGGTGGAGTGACACTGATGTTCTCCAGGAGAACAATTCAGGGGCCAGTTCTGTTTAATCTCTTTATAGATGGTCTGGATGAGGGAGGATGANGCAAGATGTGTTCAGACGGCCAAGAAGGCCAATGGCTCCTGGCCTGTGTCAGCAATGGTGTGGCCACAGGACCAGGGCAGGGATTGTCCCCCAGTGCTGGGCCCTGGTGAGGCTGCACCTCAAATCCTGGTGCCAGTCCTGGTGTCCCTGTTCTCTGGGAGAAGAGAATTCAGCCACCATTAAACTTTTCTGTGCCTCCTACCATGGGGCTGGAGAATGCACTTAGTGCTATTTTATTTACAATTGTAAAATAACTCCAAGAATTATGGGACTGTGCCATGCACTCATTCTACAGGCAAATTAATAAATCTTTCTGCGTTCCAATTTCCTCTCTGTAAAGTTAATGTCCTGGTACTGTTATTTTTATCAAATCTGTTATAGGGTGCTGGGGAAGAGATTTTTCCTTTGCGAGAATGAATTTTCAGGGTGTAGAGAAGGTGACAGCTAAGCCTGAGATTATCATGACCCCAGGTCAATGTGTATTTCTTTACATGCAGAAGTCCTGTTCCTGTGCTGCCATCTCTATCAGCAGGAGAGCTTTGTTCATCTGTTCTATTTGTGCAGTTTCTACACAGGTTCCCATCTCAGGTGAAGCCCTTAGATAAGGCTTTAATGTGAAGAAAAAGGTATAAACATTATTGGCAGGAGGCTCCTGTTGAGGCAAATTCCCTCCCACCTTATGGCAGCAAAAGGAAACCACTTAAGGTTTGCTCATTCCTTTCTATGGCTGCACTAAAATGGATCCTTTGCTTCAGGAGCTCCTGCCCTACGGAGCACAGGGGTTCCAAGGGGTCCATATCATTAGGATAAACTTTTCTGCCTGCTCAGAGTGTATAAATAGTTTAGAGGACATCAAGGGCTTGTTTTTAATATCAGGAAACCGGGCACATGCTGAGCTCACAAACTGTCACTGGCAAAGTTTGAATTAGGGGTGAGCTCAAAGCATTAAATCCTGATCCTGGACAGAAGCCTGAGAGCATTACAGAGAACTGACACATGGGATTTTTTTCTGGGGTCCTCCATAAAGTAGAAATGGAGGTATCAGCCTCATTTACTTACAGGCTCAGCTCATATACCTAATCTTTACACTGTTATCTCTTACTTTACAGGTTCAGCCACATTTTCATCGTGAGTGGAAAGGATAATAATAATATATGGGAAGCTGCAATTTTCCTCTCTCCTAATGTTTGTCATTACAGAGCATATACAATTCGAAGTGTCTGCCTAGAACACACAGTGATATTTCCTCTAGCAATGCATATTTCTGTGCATCTCTTCTCATGGTGTGAATTCCATGATTTCTGTTGTACAGTCATCTGAAAGCAGCCTTTATTTCCCTTCATTCACAGGTGTTTGTTAGATTTCAGATGTTCTCTCTTTATATTTCCCCATGTCTGCCAAAGGATAGCCTAAAATTAAATAGAAATATTTTGGCTTTAATTCTAGCATATTGATATTAAATTTCTGCTTATGAAAAGAATGATCAATTTGCCTTTTTTTGATACTTTTAAATGAATGAGCAGTCAAAACAAAATAATCTCGATGCTGAGATAATGTGACTATAAAACCTAACCTAGAAGCTTTTCTGAAGTTCATTTTTTCCTTATGTATAAGAAAACATTCTAGCTAATATTATCAGCCTGAATAAAACTAATTATATTCTTGTTTGTTGCCCTATATCATGTGTGAATATTTGCTTTTTCCTGTAATTATGAGACATAAAAAAGCAGAAAGGTTGGTTTAGTAATTAAGCTACTGGAAGCCAATGTGCATTTTCTTATGTAAATGCAAATAAGTGTGGGTCTAAGACTCTCAGTCAGCAGAAGCACTGAGAGCCTTGAATGGCAAAAGGGCATTTCAAGACTGCTGTGTCTCTCAGACTGTAATTTTGATCATTTCATACAGGTAATTTTTTTAATCCAATTGCTTTCTCTAACTTAGAGACTTGGGGAACCTTTCCTTTCTCTGCAACAAAACCCTGAAGGCAATGATTGGAGATATTTTCTCTTCCAATCAGCTGCTACTTGTTGTTTCAATGTTCAGCTGCACAAGTGAGGTCTCAAAGCATCAAGAATATTCACTTCCGCCAAAACTGAGGAAATTTTCTTCACATCACAAATTACAGAAAACAGAAATGCAATAATAAAACTATTGTGGGTTTAGGCCCTTATATTTGTGAGTTCCTCAGAATTAAATCAGAATTTGCAGGTATTCTTTAAGTTTTGAAAGTTCCTAGATTTTAATGTATTGCAATTTCTCCCTCGAAATCTGAAGTTTTGTAATAAGGAGGAAGAAACCAGGATCAGGCAACTTTGTGAATCCGTTATAGGAGCATATCTCAAATATGACATGCATTTAAAAACCTTGTTCTCTACTTGCTTATAGCATAAACATTTGCATGTGTGTTTGTTTTAATGTGGTGTGACTATAAATTATCAGTGTTATGGATGAAGCTGGAACATTTTCAACAGCACAGAAACCTTCAGAGTCAGTAAAGGCCAGATAGGTGTGTGACATCTTTCAGAGAGATCCAACTAAATTACTGATTATTAATTTCAGTATCTGCTCTGATCCACTACCATGTTTTTCTAGGATGGAAAACTGAGAGAACACAGTGATCTTTTCAAGAAAAAGAACAGACTGAAGGAATGCAATCTTCAAGGGCTCAGATTGTTTTTTACAAAGATCAATAGAAATACCTACTCACTACATTGGAACAAGTACCAGTGAGCTTCACTTCTTCTTTAATATTAACAGATTAAAAACCAGACAAGCCTGTGCAAAAATATTGCAGGATTCTTAATTGGAGTTTCAAAAAAAAATTTAGAAAAATTTTGGTCAGTGAAGATTTAGATCTAGTTGGTGCTGTGGAGGGAGCTGACTTCTAATGGTGCCCTCATGTTCATGCACAGTTCTTTTCTGCAGATCATGTTTTTCTCTGCTACATTAACTCTCCTAATTTATGGTTGAACTAAATAGAGGTTTTAGATATAAAAGCAAGTGTGGCATAACAGGAGATGAACATTCAACTGTGGAGACAAAGATAGCAAACAATAATAAGGCAGCAAATGTACACTGGAACTTACTTAGAGTGCACCTCAAATCATTTTAGAAGAAGTCTTTGTATTCTTTCCAGGTAATTCTTTGTATAGATGAAACTGAATAAACAAAACATAAAGACATTTAGAGAAGGTCTAGAAAACAAATTTGAAACTATAATAATATCATCACATTTTCCTGGCTTAACCTTTTGTAGCACTGTTCCTTCTCCATTATCTCATCTCAAAAATGTATTGCACAGATGGAAGGGATCCAAGGAAGCCTCATGAAGTTCTTGAAGGCAGAGGAAGAATGCTCAGTTTTGAGGTGTTTAATACAGGATGTTACAGAACCTTGCAGGGTAATAAATGTCACAGAAAAGATAAATTAAGAAGTCCTTGTTTAATTTTTCTTCTAATAAAGCCCAAGGGTATGGGTTTAAATAGAAAAGAAATCAGTATGAAACCAACAACATGAACATCATATATGACATAATCACACTGCTGAGCTCATTGATATGCTTCTTAATGGAGGATCAAACCCTAGAACTGTTGATTTACAAAAAAAGTCTAATTTTTTTTTTGCTAAAGGAAATGCCTACTGTACCAAAAGATAGTCAGTGGAACTATTGGGATTTGCCAAAATTCAGGCAAGAAAAAAAAATATCACTTAGTAGTTAGGTGCCTAATTGTTCAGAACTATGTACTTTTGAGTCCAAGGCAAAGTGATTTAGCCATTGGTGATTTCTGTGTCTAGTGCATGATGGGTCTCACCTGGTTTCATTTTCTTAAAAGTTTCTAGAAGTTTCCACTCAAAGCCAAACATCCAAATTCACCTCTGAGGTCACTGGCAAGAGGCATCTCCAGAGTTAGGCTGTTAAATCTCTTCCCTCAACAGTGGCTGAAACTTAGATAAATTAAACTGTATTTGAGTTGCATTCAGGTAACTCAAATGTCATTCATGACATGATAGCAAATATCACAACCAGCCAGTTTGTTCAGTTCTAGACAGCCCTGAAATTAGTCCACTGCATACCTGACCTTCTGTGGATGACTCCAGAGGAACAGCAAAATTGTCTGCAGCCAGAATTTCTTTGAGAAAACCTATTCTGCTACCCAGCAGTAAAATATATGCTCTTCAGATGATGTGACCAGCAAATGAAAGCATTATTCAGCAAACAGGATCTTACAGAACATTAAAAAATAAAAACTGCAGAGCTAGCTGCTGAAAGTGTCCACTTTGGAAACACAAAAGTGGAAGAACAGCGTTGGTCATTTCCCAAATTGGGTTGTTCTGCTTGCAAAACTACATTTTTCAGCTTAAAGGCATTCTTTTGTAACTCTACTACTTCAGATGATTGAAAATGAAATATTCAGCAGGTTTCCACTACAATCTTGTAATGCATATTTCAGAAATATTACAACCCACTTTTTGAAGGATGAAGAAAAAGCACCTGAACACCTACTGAAGTCTGCAGTTTATAAATTCTTAGTTCCTGAAGTTTTGGTCTCTTTTCTATGTCATTGGCAATTATATCACCACCATCTGCTGATCAAATAGCAAACACAGAATTCCAGGATGACAGCATTATCTGTTATGAAGTTTCCCTGGTGTGTCACATTACAAGAGAGTCTTTTTATTAGTTCTAACATCAAACAGTAATAAATTGGACTGAGCAGACTTTTGTACTCATTTTTCCAATGCCACGTGTCTGCCTCATCTTTCTTTGCATGGGTTTTCTTAGCTGAAAGGGAGTTTTAAACATGCATTTGCTTCAGCTGAGGAAGGGGAAAATGCTTTACTCTTTCACACTTTAAATGCAGTTTCTCATCTCAAGTGTAGGCACCCCAAAAAAGCAAGTTATCTGACATGGCATATTTTAAGAAGGGAGGAATTACCCTGTGGAGATGTCTGTGTCATCTTTGAACACAAAGACAACATATATGGCTAAAGATTTACCTTTATTGTCTGTATGTGTAGTGAAGAGATTTCAACCTCAATAATAATGCACTTGAAGTCAATGAGATATTTGTTGGTGTTCCTGATGACATTGGCTCCAAATGGGGAATGAGTTTGGTCTTAGAAATTGACAATTTTGACACTTCCAAAGAGGCCAGAGAATCTCAAATGTTCAATTCTGTGCCACATAGAAAATATTCTCTGTATTTGCAGAGATGCTGGCAGATCTGTCCTGGTGTGTGCATCAGAACAGTTGAGATTATGATGTGTATGTCATTCTCTCTACAGCACCACAGTTTCAGGCTGTTTTTGTTTTATATTGCCAACAGCTGCAGTTGTGGCAGCAATGTGAACAGCCTGATAGAAAGAAATACAGCATTTACTTAGGCAGAGGAAGGAGTTCAAACTATTTCTTCCTATTCATTGGAGTATTATAGCAAGTCCCAGGGACTGACATCTTGCCTTTTGAATTGCAACCTGTTTCATAAGCCATCTTTGGAAAGAACTCTGTCAGAAGTTTTGGCACCAGCAAAAGGATTCCAGTATATTTCTTCCACTCTTTCTTTTGGTTGTCTTTAAGTGGCCTCCCACTGAGTGACCTCTAAATTGATAAATTGAGTTAACTGATCTCAAAAAGTAATAAA
Organism: Thryothorus ludovicianus; assembly: GCA_013397245.1. Lineage (NCBI taxonomy): Eukaryota > Metazoa > Chordata > Aves > Passeriformes > Certhiidae > Thryothorus > Thryothorus ludovicianus. The sequence continues at coordinate 26,781 of VZTB01001853.1, forward strand.
CTTTATTGATTCTATGCTGTTAGTGAGTTTGTCAGTGAACTGAAAAAAGCCTCACATTGAAATTGATTCAATCTTATCAATGAAAATTCTACACAAGAAAAAGCTTCTCTAGTACAGCATTTCTCAAAAAAAAAAAATAGTGCTCTAATTATAGCCTTACATATAACTCTAGAACAATTCTGTTTGGAAAACAGGCTTTGAGTAGCAACCAGTAAAAACACTGATACATCTGTTATCAAGTTAAAAAAAAAAAAATAAAAATAGTAGGTTATTATAAGACTGCAGGAAGTAATTTTCATTCCACATTTCAAGAATTGGTCCCAGGAGAAACTCATCAAGTTCCACGTGGCCAGTGCAAGGTCCAGTACCAGAGTGGGGGCAGTCCCCAGCATCAGTAAAGAGTGAGTGAGGAGGGGACTGAAAGCAGCCCTGCCAAGAAGGCCCTGGGGGTAGAAGTGGATGAAAAATGGACATAAATTGCTCTGGTGGGATTTCACCTGGAGCAGTGTCCAGCTCCGGGGCCTCCATCAGCTGAAAGACATTGCCTTGTTTGAGCAGATCCACAAAGGTGTTCTGAGGGCTGGGGCTCCTCTCCTGTGAGGTCTGAGACTGAGCTGTTCAGTCTGGGCAACAGAAGGCACTGGGGACACCTCAGAGGAGCTTTTTGATGCCTAATCAGGATTTAAAAGGTCAAGAGATGTAGGAGACTGTTGGAGAGTGGGATGGACAGAGATGAGAGATCTCTGGAGTTGGGTCCTGGAACTTACAGTTTATTGCAAAGGGCGTGGGTGCAGGGGCCCTGCTTGGAGCTGCCAGCCACAGCTCAGAGCAGGCCCAAGAGAGAGTAAGAGAGCAAAAAACTGAGTGTAAGAGATAGGAGCAGAGCAGAGCAGAGTAGATAAGAGCAGAGAGCAGAAAAAGCAATTGAAAAAAAGGAGCAGAAAAAGAGAGTGAGGTNAAAAGCACCGGAAAAAAAGGAGCAGAAAAAGAGAGTGAGGTTCCCCTTACAATACAATAGGTCTTCTTCTATGTTGAATATTCTAATTTCCACTTACCAATCTAGTACAAGATACAAATCCTATAGTGTTTACATCCAGCCTATAAGAATCCTTACATTACCTTACTTATCTACAAGCAGAGAATCTTGTTTAAACAAGAGGGGATTACTTTCAGCCAGACATACCATTGTTTTTCAGTTGTTCAGTAACTAAGGCTTGGTGTGTCAAAGGTAGCTTTCATTTCAATTTTGCTTATATTTCCCATATTCTTAAAATCTTTTGTCAGACAATCATATTTATAAGGCTTTCTTGTTTCATCTTCCCCAACAAAGAGGATCTTTTTACCAGAGCCTCTGAAAATAGCACAAATGACAATTGTCCTAAACTTAAAAGAGGAAAATTTAGATTTGACCTAAGGAAGAAATTTTTTACTCTGAGGGTGGTGAGACACTGGAACAGATTTTAGTTAGAAATTGTTCATGCCCCATCCTAGGATGTGTCACACCGGACTGGACTTGGAGCAAACAGCTCTGCTGAAAGATATCCTGCTTGTAGCAGAGGGGCTGCACTAGATGACTTTTAAAGGTTCCTTCAGTCTCAAACTATTCTTTAATATTCAGCCCTGAATTAGTCAGGGAAAAAAAGCTGTTCAATTTTATGGTTAAACTCTACCTTCTAGTGGAAAAAACATGAGGGTTCCAATCTCTTGCTGCTGGAACAAAAACAGTTTCCTAAATTTCCTACATTCCTACATTTCAGTGTCTGGGTGGATTATTTTCCAAGCCAGAGTCCTTTCGATTTGTTTTTCTGTGGCTATGTTAAACATCTATGTCAACAATATAGCTGTATTGATGAAGTTTCATAAATACAATTGTATTTCGTACTGCAGTGTAAAATATTTTGCCGAGAGGTTTAACGCTTCATATTCTACAGAAAACATATTGGCTAAAGATATTTTTGTCCCTCCATGGGGAGGGAAAAAAAAAGAAAAAAAAAAAGAGGAAGACCAAGCTTTTGTGATACAAGACTGGTTAATCGAAAATAAAATTACTTTTTTACTTAAGTTTTCTTCTAACAGAGTTATCCAGGATATTTTGTCATTCATAGGAACTGCTTGTCTGTCTTTTCACTTCCTATTACCACTTGCTGTTTATTCTGGTTCCTACTGTGACATGTTCCTACATGTCAATACTGGGCTGTGCCAGCCATTTTTTGTGTCCATATTTTGGGATTCCTCTGATCTTTGGCAATTTTATCTCAATGCTTTGCAGTTGTCTTAGAATCAGAGTATAGCCATTGTCAGAGCAGATGGTTTTGTAGGCTTTGTTCTGGTTCTGTGTTTTTCCTTTCTTGCATCCCCAGTGACAAATTGTGTTGCCATTTCCTCTGACTTTTCTCTTGGCTCTGTATTGGCTTCCAAGTAATGTGGATTTCTGAGATATCTGATACCCTGATGAATGACATTTACCAGGGTTTACATATTGTAACTCATCCTATACACAAATAAAGACACACAACTCACTGCAGCTGTTTCTTGGATCACTTTAACCCATCCAGCAGCTTGAATCATGTGCTCAGAGTAGAGACATCAGGATGAACAGTGAAAAATTCATAACCAAAATAGTCTGGAAATGTAAATCCCATGGCAGTTATCTCACTCAGCCCTGTTCATCGTGTCAGTGCATTCACAAGGGGTGCTGAAGGTTCAGGCTCAGAAACTGTCCTGGGTTGATTCTGAATTGCATCCCCATTAGTCTGTTTAGCTCAGAAATAAATGTTGTACCTTTAAAACTGGATCTGAGAGTGAAGGAGAAGCAGTGCAGTGTCTGAGGTGATTGTTTTCTAAACATAAAGATCAGAGTTTTCAGCTTTCCCTCACACACGGCCTGTGCTGGCTGCAGTGTGGACAGCAGGACAGAGCTCTCCTTTGCTTTTTGTCAGTTTTTGGCCGGCTGAGGCACAGAAGTTCTCCACACTGTGTTTTTTTCCCTTTTCCTTGGCACTGTTTGACCCTGCTCTGGTTAAACACCCAAAGGGCCCCAGGAGCTCCCACCTGTGTCCCACCGGGCCTGGCCTGGGCCCGGCCTTTGCCAGCCCTGAGGGACCGACAGCAACTGAGCCGAGCTCCAGCCAGGGAGAGACTTTCTGAATTTGGCATCTCTGGGGGCACACAGAGGGTTTGCTGTTCAGAGTTGTTCATTTGTTGTGCTGGGGGGTGCTTTGAATGTTAAATAAACAACTTTTTTCCACTTTCCTCCAAGGAATTTTTTTTTTCTATCCAAATTCAGCTATGGGGTGCGGGGAAGTGGTAGGGATGGTCCATCCAGAGGTTTGGTTTTTTTCCTCTCCCAAATTTGCCTTAAACCAGGACAGAAACCCACTTTGTGCAGTTCTGAGGGAACAATTTATCATCTCCCCTTTCATCTCAGGCTGCACTGGAACCTGAACTTCATTCATCCAGGTCTGAGTGATCCAAGCACATAGACATGAAAGCAGTCTCTTAGCAAACCTGACTTTGCAGATCCCTTTGCTATTTGAGGAGCAGCTCCATGAACATGAGGCTGATTTCATGACTGGTGTATTTTCCCTGCTGCATTTGTAATGACATTCACAGTATAGAGCCAGATGTGTATAGAAAAGGGGTCAGCACTCTGTGACAGAGTTGGTGTCTTAGTGACAGGAGCACATCACTGAGAGCTCTCCACACCATTGTGCAGTCAGACTGTTTTCCTGATCCTCTACAGGGATTTTTCTGGGCCTAGAAAAATTTAGTTGACTCAAGGAAATTCCTACATCTAAAATCCTTTTATCTCTCAGCCATGAGATTCCTTTCTGTCCCCTTAATTCTCCTTCACTGTGTCAAGAGATCTGGGTCCTCACACTGTGAAGAGGCAGTTGTTGCAGAGGTCCCCCCAGGTGACAATGTAGTCTCTATCAATAAAGGAATGGGAGGAAATACATTGTTAATGTACATTTTTGTTGAGGTTTTCTTTTTTTTTTTTTCATTTTTTTCATTTACTGTAAAGAGATCTATAAAACACGAGCCCTGGCTGATCTTTGAACCCTTAAATGGCTCATGAATCCCCTGCACTTGCCTCTCACCTCTGGTCTTTGATTCTTTTATATAAACATCATCTTTAGGTGGTTTGCAACAAGATAAATCCCACAAGAACAGAGAAAAAAATACAAATGTAATGTCTGGTTTGTTTTTATCACAGCCCATCAGCAGATTAAGAACTTATTTCAAGCTTTACATAGAGCCAGGGTAGTTTTGGGGCTTGGTGATGTTGACTCCTCAGTACTCCATATGAAACAGCTGTTTGGGATGCATTTCTTTCACTACATCTTTCCACTGAGATATTTAAATTTATGATAATTTATATTTAATCAAGTTTGCTGATATTTGAGTATGAGTTTCTTGCTCTGCCATACTATCTGAATAACATTAAGTTTACTACAGATTCAGAAAATCTGGATAATTAAATCATTCCTGTTGCCAAAGAAAAACAACAACAAAACAGCACATCATAAAAATTATAATGCTACAACACCAACCAAACAAAAAACTTCTTAAAGAGTTTCAAAAACTCTGTATTCAGATGAAAATAATTTTCAGATTATTAGTCATGGAGAGATTTATTTGTAAATAGATATATAAATGTCAAAATCTCTAAAAGAAAGTGGAAGTTACTCTCAAAGTCCCAATGCATTCTTTTCAAAGAAAATAGTGTTTAAATTTTATTGAGAAATCACTTACAAATGTATGCAATACTTCTCACATTTTTCCATAATCAGAGCTCTTAAAAATTTAATCAAACCACCACCTGCCTCAAAAATTCATCATAAAAGTGTTTAAATTTTAAAACAGAATTATCTGTCAACAGCACTTGAGCACTTCCATAATAAGAAATTGTTCAAAAAAGTTCTGAGGATGCTTCAATTAACACAATTATTCAGCAAGTGAATGAATGAGCAATACCTCTTTTAGGATAAAGCAATATCAGTACACTGTTACTGAAAATATATATATTTTGATCTCTATATATATTTTGATGCTGTTTGTCCATCCCCATGTGATTTAAGGTCCTTCATTGTAGCCAAGCCATATATATTAAAGGATTTAAATTGTCTTCTCTAGGTTTAATTCCTGCAGCCATGTATCACTCCTGACTTTGCAACCTCAGACCTTTTCAACTAAAGTCAAATTTTACACTGGACACTTTTCAATAAAAATATAAGCAATGGTGAGTCCTGCTTGAAAAAAAACCACAAATATGTCAACCAGCAGCTTCTGAGCTTGACAGCCAATTTCAGCCCTGTTTTAACCATTCCAGGGAACCAGTAAGGCCAAATGAGCCATCCAGAGCTGTGATCCCACCTGGAGCAGGGATTGCCAAAGGAAAAATGACCGATGGTCACTGCTGGGAAGAGCTTTCAGCTCTCTCCACTCTCTGGGTGTGACCAGGTCATTCCTCTGGTGGTTTGATAGTTCTGCTCTGCTTCACCTCACTGTGGAAAGCTCTTCAACAGCACAGTCAGCTTCACAGAGCAGCAGATTTTTTTCACTGTTTTCAGGGTCTCAGTCAACAAAGGCAGATACCAAAGAAGTATTTCTCTAGGGGATAAATTAGTTGTCCATTCTGAATTTTGCCTTTTATTCTTGTTTTTTGTGTCCAACAAAATCTGTGTGTTCTCTTTATCATTAAATAATAACAGAAGGATTCAGAGCCATTTCTTTGCCTAAAGCTTTAACTAAATATTGGTTTGAGAAGCTCTTTTATTTTGCTTTTCATATGGCAAGGATATGGTATGTGATACTTAACATTTGCTTTTTTCTGACAGACTTTAAGTGAACTTGGGTGTGTTACATGTAAACTAGAATTAATTGATCAAAACTGTCAGATCCACATAAAAAGCACTAAGAAATAAACTCAGTTACAGGGGTATAATGAAAAATTACATGCTACGACCTACATAATATATATTAGCTGCCAAGTAAATTACAACTAGCACGAAGACACTCCTTGGGAAATTGGAAATCTGCCATTAAGGGTAAAACTGAAGGTAAAAACGTGCAATGGGCAAGGAAAACATGAAATACCCCCCAATATTCAATGTAAATATTTATTTAATCTTATTTTCTCTTTCCTTGAGAACGACAGGCAAATCTCCTGCTGCACGAGTAAGTGAAGGAAATGAACTGTAGAGAAATACTAAACAACCTAGAGGTACCTTATGGAAAAATCTGAATAAGTGCAGGGATTTTGCCTCTGTCAACAGCGGGGAGCCACTTTAGTTTCTAATATAGTATAAAGGTGTTTTAATTTCCACAGTACATGGCTTCTGTGTTAACCTAGCAGCGTCATCAGAGCACCAGAGAAAAAAACTTCGGTGTGTCATGAGGCATTTGAATGAGTTTAAATTTTTTATGCATGTAAATAGAAGTGTGGCTGTTTAAAAAAAAATAAATCTAAAATACCTTTTTTTTCATAAGCCTGTATTATTCTGTGGTTTTAAACTTCAAACCAATGCATGTGCATTTTATCTGATGCAAATGTTAATTGAAATATTTTATGAACTGGCGCTGTATTAATGTGGAAGCACATTACAAGAGTTGCAGAATGTTATGGACATATATTGCCACCTTGTCAGGAGCTCTGAGGGTAGGATGTGATATTTGTTACTCTGCTCTGGACCTGGCTGCAAGCTCTGCCCTGATTTAAACTCCCCTGAGCTGCTGCCCAGACTCGACCCAGAATTTTGCACATTAAAATTTGCATAAATCTTACTAACACCGACAGCACAGCAATACTTTTATTGTACTTTCCACAAGTGGAATCATTCGCACAGGTCCTTGAACACACAGAGAAGTCCATTAAAAATTAGCATGTTTAGTCTGCTCCTGTGTCCTTGATAGTCCTGCTGTGGAGGCACAGAAAGGATTTGCTGTTAATTATCCGGCTGCCTGCTAAAGGCTGCCTAATTCTGCAAAGATGAGGCTTTATGGCTGCATTAGGAACAAGCTGAGAGAGCTCCCTGCTCCCCCTTGGAGTGAGCACAGGGTTATATTTGGGCACAGGCACAGCAGCTCATGTTAACAGCAGCACTGCTGCAGCAGAACCCTCAGAGAGAGCTGCTCAAGAGCTGGGAATGGCCCAGGGTTCCACGTCTGACAGTTCCCAGCTGGGAGCTCATCCCCTCTGTCCTACACAAGATTATTTCAGTGACTTCTGAGTCAAATCCAGGCTCTGCGCCTCTGCAACTGTAGCAGCAGCCAATTTTGTGTAGGAAAATGGAATTTCAGGTCTTTTTGACTGTCACATTTGCTCCAGATTTGATGTTAGAAATCTTGGCTGTCACAATTATCCCTTCTTCCTTTTTTTACATTATCAAAATCTAGCAGTATATCTCTCTGAATTCATCAGATCTGTTCAGAACTCAACAGAGGCTCACCAGATCCTCAGCAAATGTATCCTTCCATGCCCAAAAGTGATATATCTGCTGTACATGTACAACCACTAGAACTTAAAACTTCACTTTCCTTCAGTTCACCTTGGATATGAAATAAGCCTACAGACCACTGAAAAAGAGACAGAAAACTCTATGGATGTATCAGAATCTTCTAAAACAGAGAACTAATCTAATTATGTATTATTTTCTCTCCATGCCATTTATTTTAAATAATTTAATTAATTTTTGCCTAATTTCAGGACTGAAAACACAGATGAAAGTCAACAGGAATTAATCTCCTCCTAGAAATGGTTTTGTGTGCCTATACAAGCAGCAATGTGAGTATTCTTTCTTACCATGAATATTCATAAGAACTGACTGTAAAGCAAATGCAAAATGGCTTTAGAAAACAGAGACTAAAATGAAGAATTTTAACATTTCATGTCTAAACTATTTCCTTATTCCTGACAGCTGATCTGTCCACAAAGAGAATGAACAGAAGAAGCAATTACTGCATTTTAACACACAGGGCAAGCACTGTCCGGGGAGGAAGATCTGACTTTAGTGAGGTACAAAGGGAACCACCCTTGTCATCTGAAGTTTCCTTCCAGAAAATAAACATTGTCAGCTCCAATTAGAGCTGGATTGTCACAAGTGTTCAATTTGCTGAACATCACGTTGGCTGCCTTGAATGAGCCCCTGAGGGTCCCCTTGGGGAGTAGAGTCAGTCACTCCAGCTAAAGAACCCTTGGATGATAATTAATTAATGATAATAAAAATAAATAATAGTTAAGCAGTGAATTCTATGAGCTAGTCACGAGGAAAACACAAAGACAGAGGTGAGCTTGGCCACCTCAGCAGCTAAGAAAAAGTCTTCCTCTTTATTATCATTCTCACATTTTTTATTCTCAGGGAGGCTTCCTAGAGCTTTTTGGGTTTCTTTCTGCCTGTGAAAGAATCCACAGGAATTAGTGTGTGTGTGTGTGACCTGCCTTTGAGGTGGGAGAGTCGTCAGTCAAGCCACCCAGGTTCTACAGAAAGAATTCTGCTGCCTGCATACCAAGGCACAGATTAATCAAGCTAGATATTTTAGCAAGACATAAATTAAGTTTTTTTCCACTGGAAAAAGAAAGATGGATTAAATATTTCCTTGGGAATAAAAGGCAAATCCTGATGAATTCTTTAAGAGGCCAGGTACCTCACCTGAGCATAGCATAAGTCAGATGGCCTGAAGAAGAAAGGGACTCCCATCCACAGACAAGTTTTTACCACTGTAATCTCTATAAATTACTGCTTTTTAAGCACAGCTTGATTAGTGGGAAAAGGGGCTGTTTCCCTGGTGACAGTGTGTATTAGCATAAAGTAAATATAGTAGTTGTAGAAAATATTCCAATGTGTGAAGATAGAGTAACTGGATTTCTTTTGGCTACAGAGGATGGGTATTTAGAGTCAAACTATCCCTCCTATGATATCAATGTAATATCTTAGGTTCTATTGTAACGTTAATTTTTCCTAAGGTATTCTCAGCTACTCAGTGTCATGCTCTACCACAGTCATTGCTCTGCCAAAGTAAGAACTGTTAAAAACATAAAAGATGGAAAAAATAAATATTGCAGTGAACAATTGTTCAGCAAGGAAGTTAGGGAATCAGACACAAATCACTTGCAAAAGGGGAAAATAATCAATTTTAAAATGGCTAAACTGTCTGAAATCTTACTTTCACATCAATGGCTCTGTTCTCAAATCTGATTTTTTGCTGCACAAAGGGCACAGGGAAAGGAAAGATTCACACTAAAGCCAAGGTTCAGAAACAAGTTTCTCCACACCTTTCACAAAGATATGGAGATTTCTATTAAAGCAAGAGGGAAAGGAAGAATTCACATCTCTGATCTATATAGAAATGTCATGGGTTGCAGAGTAAAATGTAATCAGGGGTGTGTTATTCCATCACCATCTCTTAGAACTGGGATGGGGGCAGTGATGTGATCTTCTGTTGATGAGCAGCTAATCAGAAACCATCCAGAGCAGTTTCCT
>VZTB01001853.1:46266-65510 GCA_013397245.1 Thryothorus ludovicianus
CCATGAGCAGAAAATCTGTGCCTGGAGGGAGGATGGGCCATGGAGGAGATCAGGAAACTGCTCTGGATGGTTTCTGATCAGCTGCTTATCAACAGATCACATCACTGCCCCCATCCCAGTTCTAAGAGATGGTGATGGAATAACACAGCCCTGATTACATTTTACACTGAAACCCATGACAAGGATATAAATATTAACTTGGCCAGTCCAGGGCTTTATATTCTGCAAGTGCGACATTAATTTTGTTTGAAAAAAAAAAAATTCATGCTATCACCTATAGATCCTCTTCCTGCCATTGATCAACTTTATTTTTTATGACACAAATCACTCTGCAACCTACCAACAGCACTTTTTGTAGTCTGTCAAAAGCATTTTTTTCTACAATTTTGATAGAGTTTCCAGCAGTATTGTTTCCTTCACTCTTTCTATTATATATATTTTTTATAGGCTGCTTTTTTTTAGAAAAACTTTTGTGCTTGTAAACCTATGAAATGCTGGCCTTGTCAGATCTCTAGAAGAAGAATAGTTGTATACCTTATCTCTTTTCACAACAGGAGTCATGCTAGATATATATAAAGTAGTGATTTTCAGCACACACAAACACAAAAAAAGTGAAACCTGTCCTCTTCTCTTGACAGCAGGAATTTAAAAAGCAGAATACAGCAGAGAAATTCTGCCTGAGTGTAACAAACACGTAGATCTGACCTTTGTCTTTTAAAATGAAAAGGCAGCATTGCTCTGTCAGCAAGAGGCAACCTATGATTTTTATGCATGTGTAGTTAGATGGGAAGAACTTTCAAAAGAAAAAACAGGATCTGGTAAAATCCTTGGCTGCTGTTACTTTTGAAAGCAAGCATTAAATTCATAAACGATAATGCAGTGTTGCTCACAGATTAATACATATTTTCTCTAAGGAAAAAAGTATATTCCCCATAGTCTACCCTTTAGATAAGACTTACATGGAGAGACTGTAATCTCCAGGAGCAGCTGATAACTTGGAAAACTCTTCCCTTATGATTGCAGCAATCAGCAGTGGCCATGCTGCACTGACTGGGAAAGGTATCTTTTGGTGCTGTGTCCAGTCAGGTATTTAATGTAATATCTGCTCCTTTTCCAAACAGTTAATTTCCTAAAAATGGGAGATAAATCAAGGTAAAAAGTATATTTGACAAATTTAATAATTCGGGGTGGAGGAGGTTAGGGGGAGAAGATCAAGTTTACAACACCAAGGCTGTGTGTTTCCATACAAATAAGGATTCAGAAATGTACATGTGAAAATGCCTAAAGAAATATAGCTGTAATTTGTTATTTCAGTCAGCCAGTGCTCAGTAACCCACCAGAGGCAAAAAAAGGAAGAGCAAAACTAACTCCATCATTTCTTGAATCCCTAAAACCCCTTTGTTTTCCTACCATGAAGCAGCTTTCATCTACTCCTAAAGATTTCTTGGGGTCATTCTGATAGTCAGCAAGAGTGAGATGAGAATGTGTTTGGGTTGATAGATGAGCATTTTGGGTAATAACATTAATTTGTGCTGGGCAATAACCTAACGTGCCGAACCTGAGCCTTATTACTTAAATGCCAGAAATGATCAGTTCTAGTGGTTCTAATAATTATTCATATGTTGCAAGACACAGTAAAAGTTTCTGAACTGAACTTCAGGCCGGGTAAAAGTTGAAACACTTCAATATTTAAGACCTGTAACAGTAATTACTTGGAATTGCTTTGCCACACCCAAGAACTAAAAGTTTTGTGGTGCCACTGGTTTTCTACCAGCAGTCCACTCATGAAAATCTCCTTTACTGATGTGTCACACTGCCCTCTGCCTACAGACTTTTGTAGTATCCTGTTACATCTCTTGCAGGAATCAAAACAAACAGTACAGACTCAGATAAGAGACGAATTCTTTCATTGTCCTTGTGTCTAAGATGACATCCGGTGGTGAAATGTTATTTTGTGCATGTGGCTCTGAGCCATCCATATGCAAAAGTTAAATTGCTCAAAGAGAAAACGTCCTTGCAAGGTTCAAAGGTCTTTTATGATTTTGCTTCGCCAGCCCTGGTAGTTTTAAATGAGTTATTAAGTTCTGAAAAGCTCATCTGGATGACAACTCAGACACATTTGCTGATGATTTCCGAAAGGAACATGAGAGAGAATAACTTTGTTTCATTACCATATAACCTCCTTAAGAGAGAGCTCTCAGTGACTCTATAGCAGTAACTGTGATTAATTACAGCTATTGAGAAGATCAATCTGACAGTTAAAATAACATTTGTTTTTCATCCCTTAATATTTCCCTGAGAAGAATTCACCCCAGATATCAGAGCAATGCCATATGTGTGTATTCCACCCTTCCCATGGCAAATAGATGTGAAGGTCTGCCTCACAACACTTTGAAGACTTTTTTTGCCTTAATCCTTAAGAAAACCTGCTGAAACATGAAAAGTCATGTTTCAGTTTTCCTTGAAAATCACATATTTATCCTGGGTAGATTTAGAATTAAACCTGACAAATCGTGGCTGGTTTGGTTTTGTTTTCCTTTTTTTTTTTTTTTTNTTAAAATAAACCGGACAAGTCCCAGCTTGTTTGGTTTTTTTTTCTTTTTTTTTTTTTTTTTTTTTGTTTGTTTTTTAAGTATTAATCATTCCTTTGAACGCAAATGAGAACAGCATAAAACCAAAGAGAAGCAGACAATAATTAAAGATGGATAATTAGATAAATTTCACTGCAGGATGAAAAGACTGAGCCTTCTGAGGAAACTTTGCAAAATGTGAGCACCCACAGGTCTGCAGATCTGCTATTCCTGGAAGTCTCTGGCACTGCAGTAGTTTGAGCTGCATCTTTAATGTCAGCTCACCATGAAGAGTTTCTATCTTTGCACTGTGACAAAGCCTATTTTACAAAGGGAAAATTTCCAGGAAATATAACAATTTTGTGACAATTTCTTATGGAATATGAAAATGTTGCTGTAGCCCACGGGGAATGTCTTTGTTTAGTCCATTCAGTCAGGCAGCAAGTCTCTGCTGTCCTCTACATTTTCCTCCTGTCTTGTTCCTGCAGCTTTTCACTTGGCATGTTTATGAAGATTCACCATGCATCCAGATTTTGTCCTGTGCTTTGGATGAGAATTTTAAACACACAACTGACACCCCCATGTCCCCAAAGGGGAGGAGAAGCTCCAGGTGTCCCCTTAGGGCAAAACAATGGGGCGCCCTTTTCCGCATTTTCCTACTCCAGTGCAGCTCAGAGAGAGGGAAAATTTGGCAGTGTCAGTGCCCTGGTGAAATGGGAATGAATTTTGTTAATCTGCAGCCCAGGGATCCTCCTCTGCTTTGAAAGCCTCCCTGGAAGGATTTGCTAGAGCTGAGAGTTGCCTTCTGCCAAGCTCAGAGGTGTTGCAGATTCCAGGTGAAACACTCTGGAATTGCAGATCATCTGGCATCAATCTGAGCAGCAGGCAGAGTGTCACACATCCAGGTGACATACAGCTGGCAGGAAATGGATTTAGAAAGGAATTCCACAGCCCCAAATTGTGGAGGGTTTGTCATTTTCTCACCTGGCATTTCAAAGTTCTAAAGTCTGGCAGAGTCTTCATTTAGAGTTCAGGTGAAAAGCTTGAAATACCTCTAATAGGTAGCATTAAAAATAAATATTTTTTCTTTTTTTCTTCCTTCTTTTCCCAAGTGGAGTATAAATATTTTATTATTTTTTTTACTTAATCCTTTAAAATCTTTATAAATGAACAGACTGGTTTGGTCTCAAAAGCAGATTTCTAAATGAGTGGTGCTCAAAAGACAATCTTTAGGCAATGTGAAGTAATTCCTTTTTTCCAGATGGAAAATACATTGGATCCCTGGTCCTGCTAGATTTTCAGGCTGTGGGACATGGATCAGAAAAGCTCTGGAAAGCTCTGAGAGTTGGACTAAGCTTTAATGAGGCTTTAAATGAGTCTTAAGTTATTTGTGAATGGAGTTCAGAACACTACAGTCAAAGCATGATTTTCTGTTTCAGGATTTTTTTCCTGTTATTTCTCGTTATTTGATCCTTTTATGCCCAAAGTGTCCGACATACTTTGACTCATATACGCTAAATCTTTTAATTCAGAGTTCAAAGGTTTAATGGAAATTTAAGTGGAATTTAGCCAGACCATTCAGCTGTTCAGCAATTTGAAGGATTAAGTCCTTTTCATACAGCCTACTTTTCTGTATTACAGAACTACCACTTATTTCCTTTTTTTTTTTTTTTAATACTAATGTTCTGGAAGGATAATATGAAATATTTAATGTCTATAATGTCTAGTAGCCAAATTTCTGTTCCAACTGATGCCTGCATCTAAAAAATTTCCCCAAATAATTTACAAAATCAGAATGTGGAATATCAATGCTTTTTATTCATCTGAATTTCCCAAACCACTTACCTGTGTTTTGACATAAAAAAATTCAAGATTTTCCTCCTTGTGAGAGCTACAATCTCAAATGCTTTTAGAGACATCAAACCAGAAACTTGTTTTCCACTGAATCATTCTTCCACATTACAGCCCTAGAACCCTTAGCCAACACTTATACATTCTGTATTTGCCAAATAACATACCATAAACTTCAAGAAGATTTAGCAGGACATTGAGGATGACAAAAAAAAAATAAAGAAAATATTGATAAGGAGTTGGCAAATCCATGCTTGCATTTAGACAAATAAGCATAAAGAATTTTACTTATAAAAGTTTGGTCCCAACTGTGAGGGACATGAGAACCACTTGGCCAAGTAAATTAATGTACATGTGAGGTACAAATCCTTGTCCAACCCTTCTCCTGACTTTGATCTGTGCAGAAGCTGCCTCCAGCCCACGGGCTGTGCAGTGCAGGTGCTACAGAAAACAGAATATTTATCCCAAGCAATTCGAGACAGAGACTGCACATCCTCAGTTTGCTGCAGGGCCGGAGTCACTGCAGTGAGAGCAGGGTGCCATCACCAACATGAAGGTTTTTGGCTGAAGACCAGTGAGAATTCTGGTTATCAGGGACCTGACAGGATCTCAGCAATGGCAAAATGATAGACCAGGACATTCAAGGACACGTGTGAGTCCTCATCATCCTCACAGATCTGGATACTCAGTGCACACTCAAAAATGAACAAATGACTGGAATCACCAGTTTCAAGCTTCCTTGGCTTTTTTAACATTTCCCCTCACATGTAAAACCATTAACATTGCTCTTTTTGTGTCTTCTCCACAGCAGTGAGAACAGGGTTACACATCTCAGAAGAGGAGTTTTGGGAGAACAGCTTTTTTAACACAGGAACCCACAGGCAAAAATATTCTCACATTGGAAGAGCAGTCAAGGAAATCTGTTACCAATGACATTGATAATCCAAATAATCTATGGATGGAAGTTCTGAAAAAAAATGAGTAGTTGGGAGAAAATGAAAGTGGATTTAAGGTACTTTAATGAAAGTTTCTAAGGGTAAATTGCAGTGATAAGGTACTGATTTTTTTCTTCATCTTTTTTGCTGTTACACAAAAACAACACTATGATTCTTTTTAATAGGTTTTAGAAACATCTGTTATGATACCAAAGAAAAAGGTACTTAATCTTAAATGACACAGTCTTTTCCATTTAGCATGCAGTTTGCAAAATGAATACTAATCTCTTAGAGAATAATGTGTCACCTTTACCTTATTTATTACAGACACATTNATTTTGGACTAGACTACCAAATAAAAGGTTTTAGCTAACTCTGGTTTGTTCATGGAAAATGTCCATAAGATGAGGTATCCAGCTACTAAAAGAGATCAGGACACTTTATCTTCTGAGGGCTGGAAAGATTCATTGCTCTCAACCCAATTCGCATGGCAGAAGCTGTTTTAAGTTATTGATCCCTCGCTGCTGTCTAGTGGCTCCTTCAGGGGTGTGCAACTCACTCCTCTCTCTCCATTTTCTCTTCCCAGGCAAAAACATCTAAAGTTCAAAACAAGCCCAAGCCAGCAATATCTTTCCCTGCATCAAATCCTTTTTATTTTCAAGGCTATAATTACTTTCTGTCCACTCAGTAGCACCAGTATCTGCATTAAGATATCATTATTAGTTGTAATGTTATTCTAAGTGATGTCTATGACATTTTATGATTTAAATTTATTCTAGACTTCCCTAGTCTGTGCTCTGGACAGTCCATAAAAATTTATTTTGATCCCTGAACCCCACTTTTATGGATTCATGGACACAGACTTGCTAATGAAATAAATACATAAACTGGCTTTTGGCGTTCAGGGGGTGACTGGTTTGCAGGCAGATTGTTTGTTTGTTCAGTGACCCTCAATTGTGCAAGTTAAAACCATGGCATAGAAAAAGTTATAAAGAGTTATTGAGATTTTTGCAACACTGTCCTTACTCTCTTTTTGTTGTACTACCTTCTGAAATATATGATATATAAACACTCCTGAAAGCATCTCCCTCTCAGAAGGAAAAGAACATCGTGTTTGAAAGTAGTTCTAAAGGACAGGGAGAGAAAAGAAATGGCAAGAAGACTTTTCATATATAAGTCTATTTTTTAATACGTGTCTATGTGTACATATTTCTCATTTGTGCAAGGTACTCTTGTTTATAAACATATATATATGTCAGAGCATATATATATATGAGTGCATCTAGAAAGAGCAGAAGGCCTGCACTGTGCTGCATGTGTCTTTGCTATTACAAAGTGACTGGTACATTATATTTATTAAAAATCAATATGTCTTTTACAGATACATCCCCAAGCCATTGCTGTCTTAATGTTCTGCCTCTAAAGAACAAGACTCTCCCATTCAGCCAAAATACAATTTTCTAGCTTGAACTCTTGGATTCAATTTGTTTTTAAAGAGAAGTCATCCATAACAGTAATAGATATTGTAGCAGTTCCTTTAAAATGAAAGAAAAAAAGTCTGTTCTGTAGATTTAAGATAAAAAAGATTAGAGAAGTGCAGGAGTTGTGCACAGTGCACACAAGCTTATTCTGCTTATTTAATTTCCAAATTAAATAATGGTGATGTTTAATAGAGCATAACCAACAGAAGTGTCCAGAACTGATACAATCCTGAACCTTGCCCAGATTCCATCATCACTAATAACAAACAGGAGGATGGGCATCGTGCAAGGGCGTCCACTTTCCCCTTGGGAGCTTGTTTGATCAAATATTAGTGCTGCATAAAGAGAGCAATGCTGCTTTCAGACTTTGGAGGGTTGTTCAGTGGGTCCAGTTCAGAACTCAGTTTTGGATTAGATTTTGACACCTTCTATATTCTTCTCTCAGGGGACGTTCAGGCTGGACATCAGAAAGAATTTCTTCATGGCAAGGGCTGCTCAGCATTGGAAAGGGCTGCCCAGGGAGGTGGTGGAGCCACCAACCCCTTGAGGTGGTTAAGGAATGACTGGATGTGGCATTCAGAGCCATGGTTTAGGTGACAGGGTGGTGTTTTTGTCAAAGGATGGAACTGATGATCTTGGAGTTCTTTCCCAGCCAAATTGATTCTCTAGTTCTGTGATATGACATTTGTCCATTTTATACAATTTCATAAAATGGCCAGTAGCAGACACCTGAAGACAAGTGTAAGAACTTGTGAAAATTTCTCTATAATTTCAGAGTAATTGTGCAGAGACATTTTTCCCAAACACTCCAATTTCCAGCAGTGTGTATCGCAAAGATATCCTCTTATAGATTTTTCTTCTATTAATTTTTTTTTAATTTTATGCAAGCACTCAGCATCCAAACACTTTGAGGCAAAGAGTTTCTCAGCTTATGTGTATTTAGATATCTGTATATTAAATTAAGAGAGCATTAAACTAAACCTATCAGGGTTTAAATGGCATTTGCATCGTCAACTTGAAGCTCAGGCAGGAAAATTCTTAGAGTTCGGTCATAAACACACCTTCTTAAAGTAGGAGTCACAGTCTTTAAAATCTGCAAACTTGATAGGTGGAATATCTCCTGTTAATTCTGGGAACAGCAATTCCACATGCAATTGGGTTAGTGGATCATTCCTCCCAGTTTGCCCATCAGCTTCAGTTTGTTATTCATGACAAAAAGGTCCCCAGCACAGCAGGAGCCTGCCTGGCAATGGGGCTCCTCCAGGCTGCCACAATTTGAGTAATAAACGGTTGACTTGGACATGGGTCCCCGGCCTCAGTGCTGAAACCCCCAGTACACCTCTGTCAGACTGGAAATTGGATTGCAGGCCTTGGAATTAAAGAAATAGTTGGAAGAAGATAAATTTTTAAGTATAATTTCCAGTTCTTAAAGCTTTCCCTGCTGCTGTTGTTGGACGCTCAATGACACACACAGACGCTGGTGAAAAGGTATAAAATTGTTTATTATAACATCTGACTCTATATTTATGGTATTTTTACGTAGAACAGGGATTGGAGAGGAAGGCTGACAGCTCTCCCATCCCATTGGTCAAGACAACTGCCCATTAATTTTCTTTTTACTCCAAGAGAAAGTGTGTAAACAACCTTGTCATAGCAAAGGCATATTTCTAATTATAACACTCATGTGTGAGAAAGAGCTACAAACTATGAAAACCACCAAGCTGTAAAGTGCACCACAAAACTGAAGGAATCAGGGAGACATCCTGCTGCTCTATACCAACACAGCACTCCAACTTCGAAATTTCTGCAGGATCTCCATCAGGTCCAAGTGTTACATAAGTAGTCTGGAAAGGCAGGAGCGTTACTGTCCTTGTGCAAAATCATTGGGTGTTGACATGAATGAACTCAAGAGACAAATTGAAGGAAAACAGTTGAGAAAAGAAAGCATCAGTCCACACAACCCTTTGCAAATATATATATACAAACTCACTAGGAGCAATTTTATTTATACTGCTATTATAAAAATGGGGAAAATACTGTCTAGGGACTTTCCAGGGCTAAAATACTGAGACTTGTTTGGTTCTTTGTCCAGTTGTTTGTCCTGACTGGAAGTTTTCATTGCTATGAAATAGGAATACAAATGCAGCAAAAAATCATTAACTCTGTGACCCAATAAAGAAATACCCCTTTGGGTCCATGAGTAGCTGACAAAGAAAAACACCAACAAAAATTGTCCTCCAACCCACAGGCTCCTAATAAAATGTACAGCAAAAGAAACTTCTGTGCCAGAGGGTTCTTTCCAGTAGTCTAAGCAAATTCTACAGTAAATTCCCTACATGCTGTTCAGTTAAGTTCAAACCATCTGAATTATTGAATATGACAGAGAAAACCATCCTGATCTTGAAAAGAGCTGCCTGCTCTTAGGGGCTGTCCAATTCAGGGAACAAAAGTAGTGCCAGGCCCTTCTGGTGCCTTCCCACTGATGTCAACAAGCTTCCATCAGCATATCTGACAGCAGAATTTAACTCCTCATTTTTATGTAAAAGAAGCCTTTATGGTAGGATTAAGAAGCCAGGCCACTGAATGCTGAATTTAAATATGTCAGTCCCCTAAGAACTGACAGTAGACAAAAGAGTATGTGTATATAAATGAAGGCCCACATTTAAACCTTAATTTTTTTTCAAAAATATTTAGATAAAAACTCATATTATGTAATTTAAAAAAAACAACTTGCATTTAAATAAAAATTTAGAAAATATTTTAAGGCAAAAATAAAATTAAAATAAAAAAGATGTGTCCGGATGAGACTATCACACAAATGGAAAATTTTCTGAATATTCACAGAGTTCAGTGTATTCTGAAACCTTCACTGTGCTGTTTCAGGTGCAGCTTTATGTGAGTGATGCCACATTCAGCCACAGACAATGAGAATCAGCTGAGATCAGAGACCAAGGGCAATAATAAAGAGGTTTACAGAGTACATGAACAGATGTTTCATCCAGCCCACCTCAGAGGGTTTTCAGCCTTGCCAGAAAAGGCAAGGGGCCCACCCAGGAGATCTGTCTCAGACCATCCTTGCAGTCAGACTCTGCTGATTGTGACCCCAAATCCTTTGTGGTAAACCCAAACCCCGTCCCTGACATTGTCAGGATCTTCCCTGAATCAATCTTTCAATCGAACTTCCCTGAGTCAATCTTTTCAAATGGAACATTTTCAGGGATAATTCCCACTGGAGTCTGGCACGCAGGAAATTCCAGGATTCTCTCTGAGCAGTCTGGATGAGTGCAGCCACCCGGATTTGAAGGGGAAAGCAGCTGGCTGCAGAGGCAGTGAACACTTTTTAAAATTGGCTCCTGACGCCAAGGAACGCTTCTGTTGATGTCTAATTGTTTAAATGCTTTCAAAAGTGCCTAATTTCCATTTAATCCATCCCACATTAAGAACCTGGGAGAGCAATAAAATGCAGGACAAAGGGACCATCACAGCTCCTGCTTGGATCTCATCTGGAGATTGATCTTTGCAACCCTTAGCAAGCACCATGTATCTTCACTTTGCACACAAAGTGCACAGTTTTGTGACATCAAGGACTATGCAACCAGGAGACTTATTTTTTTGTTTAAAAATTATTTAAATGAAGGTCCTAAGATTGAAAATTCTCAAAAATTTAGCATTATGGTACTATTGATCTACCAATCATCTCAGTAGAAAACAGAGATGGACTGGTCAGATGAAGCAGTTTTTAGCATTATTGTCACCAGAGATTCATGGAAAGTCAGAATTTTGGTTTTTAGACCTCAGGAAAATTGTTTATATTGACATGTTTACCCTTGCCTTTCCCTGAGGATGGTGCCTAGAACTGTGTTCCTGATGTAGATATTTAATGGAATGTGTGAACTGAGATTTCTGGCCCAAAGTTAATAAAGGTGAGCAGCAATCTGGAACTGATTTCCATGCTAAAAATATAACTAATACTTTTGGCTAGTTTCTAGAGCTAATTCCCAATGTTTTTTCTTTATTATAAAACTGCTAAATATGCCCACAATTTTTTGCACACATGAGCCTCATTGAGACATAAATCAAGATATTGGTCATTTACCATTATTAACAATTGTATGCTAATCTCAAAGAATAATTTCTGCTTTTTTTACTCCATCAAAAAAGTCCAGCATGATTAAACCCTAAGCATTCTGTCAGCTAAGTAAACTAATTCTGTTTGATGCCTCTTCCCAACAGTTGTTCAGTCTTGCTCTGCATTTTAGAGAGCAGCTGGATCCTTCTCCAGTGTCATCCAAGAAAAACAAAAAACAACAAAAAAAGTGAGCCTTGTTGGTATGTAATATGTTGCCCAATCAATTAGTATTTTTCCTAGATTAATGAATTCATTTTTGCAAAATCCCATCAGGTATCTAACTCTTTGTCAATTTAATGTGAAAATTAAGGAGGAATCTTGCACTCAGCAACTTTAAATCAGTTTGGAATTTTTATAAACCAAAAAACAAATGCCTGACCCAAAGCTACCAAGAACACAAGAAACTGCATCACACTGGTTACAAGCTTGAGCAGAAAAAATCCTAATAAATCTGAAACTGATATTGCTTTTGTAACGTTCAACTTTGTGCCATAGCCTCAGCTCCTAAAAAGTGAAAACTGAACTGAAAAACTGCTTTAAGATGCACATTCACCACGTTATGGATTTTCTAGGTTATCCAAGAGAAATATCTGAGTCTGGTCAATCCTCTCTACACAATCAGGATTAAAGGGACACAGGAATCTTTTTTCATTCGAGTCCATCTGATTTTAATTTTTCCAAGAGAGGATATTGCAAGGACTCTATTGGAGTGTGTTCTCTATCCTTTGGTTTTTATTGGCAGAAATCCTCAAACTGTTTTTTCAGAGAGTAATTATCTTTTTCCATGAAGAGTCATTCCCTGTTAATTATTGTGAAATATCAGCTGTATTTGAGATGGTTCATTTTTCATTTTTTCATAGGATTTTTCATTTTTCTCTTTCAAGGTAGGATTGTCTTTTGTTCTTCACTTGGTACAGAACCTACTGAGCTCACTACAAAAGCAGAAGGTGTTGGAATGATTTTAAGTTTGAATATTTTCATCAATTTTGAGTGACTGTAGACATTGAATTGAAGACAGGTATATTGAGACAATTTCTAGAGCCAAAAATATCCAGAACTATCCCTGATAAAATAAATAAATTAAAAACCTAAAATGTTTTCCATTATAAAGTATATGAAGAAAAAGGTAAACTGAGGATGAAATAATGTCATAAATTTTCCAAGCGATGTAAATTATCATTAAATTTTATTTAAAAAAAAAAATTAACCAGATATTAGAACCCCAATGCTTTCTTTAAAAATATAAAAATTTTGATGCCATTAGACTGTAAAAAGCTGACATTTACTTAAGAATAAGAACATTTTCTTGTGTGGCACATTCAATTGTACCAGAGATTTAAAATGTGTTTTGCAAATTACAACAAATATTTCTTAATGGAGTATAAAAAAAAACACAGAGTACTCAAAAGCTGGATGTAGGTGGAAACAATTATGACTACTATCTTATAATGAAATATCTGAAAATATACTGGATCTAAGTATTTCTTTAAAAAAAACAAAATTTTCTTCAATATTTCATTGGTAATTCTATTTTAAATCACAATGTCAGTGCAAGTTCTGTGTCAATTTTTTGAAAATTTGATATATAGGGAGATGAATTCTTTTGGAAAAGAAGCAATTAGCAATAAATAGCTTGCATCCCATAGTGTGGTGCATCAATTTAAGGCAGACGTGGTTTCTGAACACTTCAATTGAGAAAAAATTCTCCCTCTCATATGTACTTCTTAGATATGTTTGAAATGCAAAATCATCTATTTCCAGAAGATATCAGGAAATGTTTCCAATATATTTCCAAAATTTATTGCAAAAAATAAAAAGAGAGAAATATTACTTAGAGTATTCTTTAGAAAATTTGAGGGTTGGTTCTTTTTTATGCTTTTCCCTCTTTTTGTGTTGCACATGACTTAAAAATCTATTACCGTTCAACAATGAAAAAAATCAATGGTGTCACATTATATTTCTTTTTAATCACTAAAGAACACTATTATTCTGTTAGTTTTGGTGTGAAGGTTTTATCATCCCAAAATGTCTCCTCTTGACACTGAGCATGTTCTTTCTCTGTATATCTCACATTCTGTTTGTTTTTTATTCTCAGATTGGCTTTTCCAGCCATTTTTCAAATCTGGGAGCATGTTCTGGAAATTTGGTAAGCAATCTGCCTGAAGGAGGAACACCACCAAAAACATAAATTTTGTTTTTGACAAAGAATCGTAGACCCATGGAATAATTTATGATGGAGAGGAACTCAAGAGCTGTCTAATTCAATATCCTGCTCAAAGTTAGCTCAGCTCTGAGCTCAGGTTGAGTTTCTCAGGTCCTCTTTTAATCAGGATTGAGGGTGCAAAAGCTCCTTGGACAACCTGGACCTCTACATGACTGTTTACACAACAAAAATAAACTTTACCTTGTATCTAATCTGCATCTCTCATTTCAGTTTATGCTGTTGTCTCTTATCCACCCCGGGTGGGTTTCACGTGTGTCTTCTCACTGACTCAGCCTCTGTCAGATCCCCCCACATATTTCCCTTCAACAAATCCAGTTTCCTCAGTTTCACCTCATGGGCCACGTGCTTCAGCCTCCCCACCATAATATTATGAAAATATTTTTGGAATGAACACTTCAGAGAGATCTCTTCAGAGCACATGCTCATTGTGATCTTTTTTTCAATAGAAAGATGCATTGTTCTACCCACAGGTGGTGTTTCTGTGAATAATTCAGAGATGATAACCATCTCCTCTTGTAGATGTTTGAGTGCATCTCATCAGTGCACTCTAAGATCAAGTCTTACTCCACACCCCTCTAGGATTTTCTGGGAGACTCCTTATTTGAGATTGTAACTTCAATGCACAGAGAGTAAATTTTTAAGTACTGCTTCTATGGGGAAAAGTGTTTTCCTGTTCACAGCAATTACAGTAATTACCCTCACTTTGCCCTCTATTAAATTAAATAACCCTCACAGTTCAGGACCCTGCTGTGTTCAGACTTGTCCTTCTGTCATCTCACCAAGAATGTGTCCACTTTCCCCCTGAAGGGAACCCAGCTCATGTTAAAGGTTTCCTTTACTGAACTGAGCCTGTGGAAAATTAATGTTTGGGGCAGTTCTGACTGCTCATCTGCCCACTCTGGTGTGTTGGTAAAATATTACCAGCAAATATTGCTCTCTGAGTGCCCCTTGAAAACAGAAAAAGTATATGGAAAAATTCACCCACTGATCCAATGAATTGAATCTTTCATCCTTTGAGCAAATATAATTGAATTGGCTGTTATGGTGGCTGTTTTCAATTATTGCCTCAGAATTTATTGGCTTGTCTTCGTGCTAGAGACCTTGAGAGTTAGACAGGGAATTCTGTCAGTGACTGCCTTTAAGAAAACTCTTGTGGTAGCTTGTAGGGAAGGATGGAACAGGAAAGCCCTGTGAATGTGGCTGCCTCACGGAAGATTTTAAAAATGTGGAAACTGTGAATGGAATTGAAATGAAGGCAGCCTTCGACATACCAAAACCCTAGTTGATAAATACTTGAAAAGCTGGTATGTCCGGTTGAGTAATCCCCTTGTTTGACATGCAAGACCCTCTGGTTGGTGATAGGTATGTTAATGTAAGGATTCTTATTGGCTGTATGCAAATACTGTAGAATTTGTATGTTACAGGAGATTGGTTAGTGGAATTTAGAATATTCAACATAGAAAAAGATTTATTTCATTGTAACCAGAACTTAGCTCTCTTAGCTCTCTTACTTTCTAACCTCTCTCCTCTCTTACCTCTCTTGCTCTCTCCTCTCTTACTTCTCTTACATCTTCTCCTCTCTTGCCCCTTATGCTCTCTTTTCTCTTACGCTCTTACTCTCTTGCCTCTTGCCTCTTAACTCTCTTACCTCTTCTCTTCCCCTCTCTTGCTTTGTCCTCCCTCACCTGGGCCTTTTGTCCCTCAGCCTTTCCTCCTCCCCCACGTGGGCCAGCTCAGAGCTGCTGCAAGCAGCTCTAAGCTGGGTCCAAGCTTCGCCCCTACCTTTTGTAATAAAAGTTAAGTTTTAGGATTCAGCTTATAGAGATCTCTCGTCTCCGTCCGCCGTCCTATTTTCACCCAGACAGCAGCAACGATATTACAGTAGCTAGTCTTGGTTAGACTTTAATATTTAATGTAATTGTAGTTTAGAGTGCACCTTGGCCCATTGCCATTGCTGAGCAGCAGCTGAAGCAGCAGTCAGGATGCTCCACACAACCCAGAATGATGCTGGGTAACTATATTCAGGCTACTATTGACTCTTATCCCTGATCAATAAAGCCCATTTAGGTCTAGAAAGTTGTTTGTCCCATCCCAAGGTGATATCTCAAGATGTGGCTTTCTTATCTGTAGTGGTGATAAAGCATTACCATCACACAGGGGGGTAGAGAGGAAAAATATAGAAAAAGGTTATGGCAGGGCAGTTTCAGGGGATTTGTGGCAAGCACACACCATGTAGAGCTGGACTTTGCACTAATAATGGGCCTCTGATTTTGGTACATCCATGGGAATCCATTTAGAAACCCCTGCTGGATAAATGTTGGTAGTGATGGCTGTGGAAAAACAGGAGCTCAGCACAAGGCAGCACCTGAATGCAGTTTGAGGATGGCAAGAGAGTTTTGTCACCTCAGCTGCATAATCCACTCTGTAATATTTTGGGTATTTAATCCATCTAATTTAAAGCTACTCTGGGCATCTTGCAAACCCCAGTCACACACCTGAGCACAGGACAGACAGACTTTTCACAGAAAGCACCTGTTTTATCTTGCTTTTTGCTGCTGATGGCAAGACTGGAAGAGAAATCCAGCCTGTGCACCCAGAGCAGGCTGTGACCTTCACTGAGAAGAGACATTGTGAGGGAAGCAGGGTGTGAAATTGGAGCTACCTGCTGTAATTCTGCAAAATTAAAATGAGATGAGCAGCCAGTGTTCCCAGCCAGCTTCTTGCAGATCAAAGCTGGGTGCTGTGTTCCAGCAGCTGACAGGCACATGGTACTGAACAGACTGCTTTCCTGAGAAATGCCATCCCCTTGCAAAGCTGCTGCCCTTGACAAAAAGGGATCAGAGGGTCATGTTCCTCCCCCTGCTGAAAGTTTATCACACAGGCAGGTGCCCAAGCAAAACTTTTGAGGGGATTTGCTTCATCTAACATCCATCTCCAGCCAAATGTCCACTTTGATGTGCCACCTGAGTTGGCATGTGTTGCAGTCAAGACTGCTTTTTTCTTTCCTTTTCTCCTTTTCACTTTTTCTTTTTTCCTTTCCTTTCCTTTCCTTTCCTTTCCTTTCCTTTCCTTTCCTTTCCTTTCCTTTCCTTTCCTTTCCTTTCCTTTCCTTTCCTTTCCTTTCCTTTCCCTTTCCACAGCTCATATAACTTAAGAATGTGTATTAGGACAAGGGGAATGGTTTTAAACTGCCAGAGGACAGGGTTAAATTGGATATAGGGAAGAAATTCTTTACTCTGAGGGTGGGTAGGCCCTGGCACAGGGTACCCAGGGAAGCTGTGGCTGCCCCTGGATCCCTGGAAGTTTCCAAGGCCAGTCTGGATGGGGGCTTGGAACAGCCTGGGAATGTGAAGTTGTCTCTGCACAAGGCAGGTTGTGGAACTGGGTGATCTTCAAGGTTCCTCCCAACCCAAACCTTCTATTGCTCACAAAAGAGTAAATTCATTTAACTTGATTCATTCCAGCTACAGATCTGAGCAATGAAGTTATCCACCCCAAGGCTGACAACCCACAAAGGGTTTATTCCCTTCTGAGAAAACCTGAAAATTCCTCATCTTTGAAAGCTTTTGGAATCTTGCTGAAGTCCTGCCTGCAGTCCCAGATCCTTGTCCCTCCTTTTGCCTCCCCTGCAGAGACTGATCCAGGAGGTAGCTGGGGAGGATGCCCAACACACAGAACTTTGGCCACAACCAGGGCTCTGCTTCAGCAGCCACCATTACACAAGCAAAGTATTAGTAAAAATTAAAAAAAATTTAAAAAGAAAAAAAAATTTATATCTAATTTCCTTCTCACCTGCAGGGACAAACCAGACATCACAGATGAATTCTGTAGCCAGCCAGGTATGAAAAGTATATGGTGAGAGCAGCTCTCATCACTTATCTTCTGAGCACTGATGCTTTCCAAGCAATTACAGCTCACATCCTTCGTCACCCAGGCATGTGCCTTAACCACTAGACAGAGTCATGATTCTTTTTGCTCCTTCCCTGTAGCCTGATGAATCTTTAATTCTTTCATTAAAACTGGAGCAGCTTCAGCAAGAAGACTTGTCATGGCCTCCCATTTTGGTGACTAAATTTATTTCCATTAATCTGTTGCTAGCAGCTTTTTACTGCTTGTGGCTCACTCACTTGAAGAAGATTTTGCTGACATGATTGTGTTGGCTGTTCATTTGCCAGTCTGTCCTTGGGTGCTGGCAGCTGATCTGTTGACCAATTTCATCAAGTTGGAGAGGAGGATAGAAGTTTTGCAGATAATTGAGTACTGCAAAGCATTATAGAGATGGACAGGTGGGTAGGGAGGGAAAGATTAATTAGTTTGGCAAAAAGAGAAGGCAGAGCTCGTGTCAGCCTTAGAGTGGGATTGTTTCATGTTGCAACCAGGCTCCAGCTGTGCCTTTGCTCCTCTTGTGACACTCATTGGTGGGAAGAGAAACACAGTGAATCTCAAATTCCAGCAGTTCAGGCTCTGCTCCTTCTGATGCAAGTAACCATTTTCCTTCAGAATTGCATGACCCAGGAAGTTAAATGAGGTGATATTGTTGGTTCTTGTTTGTCTGCTACTTTTGTCCTGTTCTTACAATATCTATATAAAGTCATGACAATTTAACTTTTTAAGTTTACTGATAACAATTGTGATTAAGTAAATGTTATTATCACTATTTTTTAATGGAAAAGAAAAATCCCAGATGGATTCTCAGCTCTTGGTTTACCAGTACTTTCCTACTCCTTGGGAAAAAATACCTCTAGAAATTATTAAAAAGGACATGGGGAACTTGGAAAATTAAGTAATTATTACAGGAATCACCCTAAGCAATATTTGGGGGGAAAAAAATAAAATTCAATTTCATATTTGATACCTATAGTTGAATTAAAAAGAAAGAGAAAAGGAAGCAGGTAGGAAAGTAAACGCTGTCTTGTAAAAGAACTGCTCCAATACCTGATCTTGGGAAGAAATGTTGATAATCTCTGTTCAAATTTTGGCCATGATTTCCCAAATATCTTGAAATGTACAATGATATACCCTTCTCTTCTCTTCTCTTCTCTTCTCTTCTCTTCTCTTCTCTTCTCTTCTCTTCTCTTCTCTTCTCTTCTCTTCTCTTCTCTTCTCTTCTCTTCTCTTCTCTTCTCTTCTCTTCTCTTCTCTTCTCTTCTCTTCTCTTCTCTTCTCTTCTCTTCTCTTCTCTTCTCTTCTCTTCTCTTCTCTTCTCTTCTCTTCTCTTCTCTTCTCTTCTCTTCTCTTCTCTTCTCTTCTCTTCTCTTCTCTTCTCTTCTCTTCTCTTCTCTTCTCTTCTCTTCTCTTCTCTTCTCTTCTCTTCTCTTCTCTTCTCTTCTCTTCTCTTCTCTTCTCTTCTCTTCTCTTCTNCATCTCACCATAGCACCTGGGATTTGACATCTCATTTTCTCCCATACCAATGACCAACACATTGGAGTCTTCATTTCAATAAATTTAATTTTTATTTACTCCTTCAGGTGTGCTATCAGGTGAAAATGCTCCCCAGTTTCATTTATCAAGTGCCAAATACATCTGTTCCCTGCCCCAAAATAAATTAATTTACACAGTAACCAAATTTGGAATGGGAGGACCAGTCAGTCAATTCAAATGTGAGTTTATTCATAACTTGTTGGTTCAGTCACTTGGGAAGGGAGATGAAAGCTGCTCTGGCTCCCCTCTCTCTGGCTCTCAGTGATGCTGTGCTGTCTGTTAAAGCATTGATTTAAAAAAACCCAAAAAACTGGTCTTTAAGATGTGGAAAACTCAGGTGATCACAAAAGCAAACTGCGCTGCTGCTTCAAATCAAAATTCACTCTTAGTGAAAGCAAAAAGGCTCCTTGAGATCCTCAGCAGCTGAAACAACTGATAGGTACAGCTGGGGAACACCAGAATTCTCCTTTAAGAGTACAATCCTACAGTTGTTCTTTGCATTCATTGATTTTTTTATGAAATATAAGATCCACACTTATCTTGATCCTGTCATTTAATCATGTGACAATAAATCTGGTCTTTAATTGGGAAGTAAAAAATCTGCTATGAATATTTCATCCCAATAGGAATCTT